>CP092876.1:64134960-64561334 GCA_030710605.1 Cordylochernes scorpioides | reverse complement strand
GATCTATAAACCTAACCTTACGGATACCCTAACATCCGTCCAGGTTGATGGCTGACAGTGTTCCTGTTCTTTCAAAGATATCTTACTATAGCTAGTGATAATGACAAACGTAGTCAAAAGCAAACCCAATGCCTTATATTTTCACAAATTCTGGAAAACAGCACAGACAACACAGATGATGGATTCAACTTGAAGAAAATTCTATTTTAATCTCCACTTTCTGTGGATACAGTATAACCTTCATGAGAGGACACTCACGCTAGAGGACACCTCTCTACAAAGGACAGTTTGACTCTGCAATTAGGTGTCCTTTACAGGGAGGTTCTATAGATAACTACTATGTTTGCTTCTGTTTACCCATATGGGAGAATCCTGTATGAGACCAAAATCCTTAATAAAGACTTTTTGTTCTTGTTGCTATAGCTATTGGTACTGTGAAATTGTCAGTACTGCGACCGTTGTTTCAACTCCACCTAGCTGGTCTTCAGTCTCGGGTCAGTGATGATAAAGCTACTGTCTTTACCATGGATAGCCAATCTTCCAACATAATGGAGGTAATTTCAATGTTCCTCAATGGGGATAAGTGTTGAGAATGGGTCTTTGCTAAAACAATGCAATGTACAAAACCCTGTCGAGAGCGACCATCTCCCTGAGGGATCATTTTTGTGAAAATAAAAATGACTTGTCTGATCTAATCTAAACTTCGAAGAATGACTACCTACAAAGATAATTAAAAGTATCCCCATCTTTATAAATAGGTCTTTCTCTGGATGATATTTACACTGTATGAATTTTCATTTATATTTATTGAAAGAATAGAGAGCGCCCACTTCGGCGCCAAGAAAATATATAATTATAATAAGATATTAAATTGGCGAAACCTCTGGGAGGGTTCACCACTGATAAGTATAGACCTCCCAATATTTTTCATCTCAGTAAGGACAGTAGAAGTTTTTTTTATCTTTAAAATAAACATCCTTGCTTTATTTATTTCACTTCTTCTGTATATATGGGGCGTTATTGCATTATAACTAATAAGATATAAAAATAGGGAAACATGATGGTGTGTTGACCAAGCTAGGACAGATAATTTTTATAATATTCGTGCATAGAGTGGGTTCTGCACGAACTAAGGTAATGCCTTTGAATCTGGAAAAGTTGCTAAGCATAAATGTCTCAATTTTTGAGAATGAATGGCTGCAATCGCCGAGATTCTGGCCGCCGAAGACAATGCGTCAGCAGCTTCCTCCTATTAAATCCTTTTGATTGCAATTGATTCAATTGGCAACACGCGCTTGCCCTAGTTCTTCTGATTGGAAGAAAGTCTCTATTGCTGGACTCAAGATGATTCATCTCTCTTCGCGCCTGACTCTAATAAATAAGAACTCCTGCGGGAAATGATTTCGAAATAAGAAAAGAAACGAAGCCCTTGATTCCTTATTGATTAAATCAAAGTAATAACAAGCAATTACTATCGCATTAGGAACAATGCCAAGCCTTCATTACGACAATAAGTTTAAAAATCAATAAGTTGAAGAAGATTTAATGCCAATTCAGTAACAAATATATATCATCTCGATTATATTCAAGTTCAACGTAAATATTTCGGTCGACAATCTCTTATGAAAATCAAAAAATCAAAACATCCGATGTGTCTAATTCCTATATATAAACTCAGTCTATTAAAAAAATTCACAAACCAAACCAAACAAAACAAATTCTTCTTAATGTCTTAGCAAGAAAGAAATTCTTAAGAACTTGCCTCTCATGGATAACATGGATATTCAAGCAGGAATATTAAAATTGATTCCTTTGTTTCCCAAAAAAGTTTGGAAGTCAAGGCTCGAATTCTCTCCCCAATGGATGGCCGAGATATAAAAAAAAACTAGAAGAATGCAGTGATCTCAGGTATTGCAGCTTGTATGATCTCAAAACATTGCTACTCACAAACGGCGCATTGAGCGGTAAACCATTATAAAATAGCTATAAGTATAGTTACTATACTAATACAATAGTTTCAATAACTACTTATCAGTCGGTACTCGAGTGTACAAAATAATTTAATCGGTTTTCAACCTATTTTCTCCGAGGTTTCGATACGTACGCATCGTGCTCATACAAACCATTCGGACCAAACTAGACGCAATTTTCTAATGACTAAATTGGGTTGAAATTAAGTTGCACAGCCATCATTGCAGATTTCAGCATTGTCATGAGGTATATTCTGTTACGCATGAAATATGTCATAGGTTAGAGTCCGAGGCGCTAGAAATTACTCCAAACGTGTTTACCACGTTGTCACAGGAAATAGTCGGTACTCGAGTGTATAAAATAAGTTAATCGGTATTCAACCTATTTTCTCCGAGGTTTCGATACATGTGCATCGTGTTTATCTAAAGGGATGGCGAAATATCTCCGTGTAGCACGCGCCAACATACAGCTAAATAAGCATGATTCACTCTACTACGTCAACTTTCGAGGTAACAAGTTGCTGACTTACGGCTTCGCTTTCTTCAACGATGTAGCGATGTTAAATGCCTTGCGAGATAAGAAGAGCGTCAGCAAATTACTTCACTAGAACATTCCTAGCGATATCGAAGTTTTCCATTTATGCAAATATATAATCCCACATTGTGTTAGACTTTATATGTACAATTATTAGGATAAACGGGCATTTTGAACATATACATAGCAGGTCTAAACCAGCGCTGCCAATGTGCCTCATCTCGCCCGCTATCCACTTCAGTATAGATCTTCTCTATTTCAAAAATGTGTGACAAGGTCCGCATCATCTTATGAGATCGTAATTGACTCGAAATTTGATGGACACTGACGTTATTCTCATCAACCAAACAAAATATGTGTAGGAGTTCTTCTTTATCTTTATCTTCTTTTGTACATATTCAAACCATTCGGACAAATCTAGACGCCATTTTCTACTGATGAAATAGGATTGAAATTGACTGCACCGCCTTCATTGCAGATTTCAGCACTCGTCACGAGGTATCTTCTGTTACACATGAAATATCTCATAGGTTATCGTCTGGGTAGATAGAGATCACCCTATTGTTTTGTAGATTCACGCGATAAGAAGTCGTTTAAGACTATTACAAAGCTATAGAAATAATTACAACCTTCTTTGCACATGAAGATAAAATGTGCTAATATCATCCTGGCGCGATGCCTGGCAAACCCAACACACATGACCAACAACCACCAGATTTCATGCATCAGTGAAATAATCAAACCTTCTCAGAGATTTTGGAAAGAACTGGGGATTTCCGTTCATCTGTAATTATCTCTATTCGAGCAGTCACTACGTTTGTTCACTTTCCGTCATCTGTCTTGGCGAAACTTCCAAACAAAGGCTTTTTTGTGTGGCGGCAAGGAGAGTATCATTTGGATCCTTATTGTGAACGACGGGTATGTGGCAGGGACATTCCTGGTTTTATGCTCTACTCCGACCATGGAGCTAATAATTATTGAGCTCCATGTTCTAATGAAATATCAACCGAGGTCCGAAAACACCGCGGGAAACATAGAGAGCGGATACTTTGTTTTTCCTCAGTTCCAGAACTTGACATATTCAGCGACTGTTATTTGTCTTAGCACTCAAGCTAATCAATTCTTTCTCGAGTCTCTCACGTCGTCATAGCTCAGTTTCCCTGCTAGATGTCAACATGACTGTAGTAGATCTCCCACATGTCCTAGGTTTCCCTGCCACAGTTGTCAGATTCCAACTTGTGTGTTAGATCTCCCACTATAACATGTCTTAGGTTCACAATAGGAGGAATTGCTTGATATCATTTTTAAGAAGAGATAAAAGTTAACGACGAAAAGTTTCTTGATTGAAGAGATATAAGCTTGGCGAGAGTTTGCGGAAAAACTTTCAACAGGCTGAATATGTTTCCCTATTAAAGTTAGCAAATTCTAACTTGTGTGTTATATTTCCCACTGTAACATGTTCTACTGCCACAGTTGGCAACTGGTGATTTAGATATCTTACTCCAATATGCCCCAGACTTCCCCACCATAGTTGTCCAACATGTGTTAGATCTCTCAAGCCGACATGTTCCAGATTTCCCTGCCAGTTGATATATTCCAACTGGTGTGCTAGATCTCACTCCAACATGTCCTCGCTTTCCCTGCCACACTTGGCAACTGCTGTGCTATCAGACCAACATGTCCTCGCTTTCCCTGTCACAGTTAGCAGATTCCAACTGCTGTGCTATCAGACCAACATGTTCCAGGTTTTTGCAACGGTTATTAGATTACAAAATTTTAAACCTTATATTTCGCTTCTCTAGCCGCTTGTTTGAGATTGTAAAAGTTGTCGAGTTCCAAATTAAGAGTTGTGTTTGGTATTCTCCTATGCCGACATTACAAGTTATTACCGTTCAGCATTTGCAACATAGGAGCTATCTTACATTTTTTCTAATGTCAGCCTATCTCAGGTTCCTTCTACTGCGCCAGCTTCACTACAAATACGCCCGAGAACACGAGGAGAAGCTGCAGGCGTGCCGTCGTACGGAGTGTCGGGTCAGTTCCTGGCTGGTGCCGCTTTGCCCCGCCGCACGCCTCCGCCGGGACCTAGACCGCGACCTTCCCGTGGCGGGGGGCGGACCCTACACACGCTTCTCCCGCCGTGAGCCCGAGGTGGCTCCTGAGATCGTGGCGTCGGCTCCCCGCAGACCCACCCAGACGGAAGACGTCTTCGACACGCTGGACGCCAAGGCCATCACCGCCGCCGAGCGCCTTTACCGCCAGGCTGTCTCCAAGTCCTCGGGCCACAAGGTCCGCCAACGGCGGAGATATCGCAAAAAGGTCAAGATTAAGTAAAAGCAGCCACATTGGGATCGCAAACTTGATTCACCGGAACATGTTGGGAGAACAGAAGGTTTTTTATTGATCAAAAAATCAAAGCCAAGTTCTAATAAGACGCGCAGGTCTAATCAAAGGCCAACAAGCTTATATCTAGGAAAATATGCCTGCATTATAAGAAAACATGGATGTTTAGGTCGCAAATTTGTTTTTTCATAATACATAAGGACTTTTTCTCAAATTCTACTAAGATTAATGCATAAAGATTATTAAATGAGATATATATTTTTTCAAAAATCTCGAAATAATCACAAATTGATCTTCGATTATATCGCTGCACACATCAAGAAAAAGCTAAACATCTATTATCCTTTCTCTCTCTATCTCTCTAAGCGAACTATACACCTTGAACCAAATCTTCCTTATGCACAAGAACTCTCAAGCCAAACTTGTATAAGTACAATTTTAAAAAAGCGATCTATTTAATTTCTTTATTGCGATTGATAAATGTTTATTCTTATAAATGAAATCCATAAGCAAATCTATTGATAATACTTAGCAAGTGACAAATTCCATTGCCTTGTAATCGTACACTTGTTCCTCTCTCTGTGGACAGGAGTAAAGCTTGCTCAAAATTTACAAATCAAACTTTGTCCTTTACTTAACGCACCGCCCATTTCCCTGGAGGCCAGATATTTTTACTCTTAATATATATATGGAATAATTAAAAATCAACGAGAATAATTGATATTTATTCCGATAGATGGCGCAAGCCATCAGCAACTTTCAGTTGCACGATAAGGAGATGCCTTTTTCTTAATTTATGCACCTTATCCCAGTACAATATTACATTTGTACTATTTTTTCATATATATATATATTTTTTTTTTTAGATAGTAAAAAGGCATATATTGGATTGAATAAAAGATTTATTTGCCAATATTTCGGCTGACTGAACGCCAACCTTTATCGAGGCATTACATTTCGAGGCATACATAAATGTAATGCCTCGATTAAAGGTTAGCGTTCAGCCAGCCGAAATATTGGCAAATAAATCTTTTATTCAATCCATAAATGCTTTTTTACTATCTAATGATTTAAGTATGGATTTCTCTATTTTCAGAACGATATATAAATATAGTTATAATTGATAATTGTGCTCTAGGCGTTCGACTTAAAATACGACTCAAATTGAATCGATTCGGGTTGAATGCTCGAGCGGCTGAGAATCATTCGACTACAGCCATATTAAATCAACGAAATGTATATGTGATCATTTGACATTCACTCTGCTCCCTTGGTGTTGGCTCTGAAGCAAAATCGAAATTTACGGTTGAAAACGCTTCAAGGAAACGCTTCACAATTTATCTAGATCTAATTTCTTTCCTTGTTAAGATTTTCACAATATTTTATATAGTATATGATAATGTCTATATATCTAATATATATAAACATGTTCTTATTGTTTTACGAAATATGAAACTTATGTTTTATAAATATATAATTGGCTAGAAGAGTGGTACTTGTAGGTCTCCTGTTGAAAGGCATATTGGCCCAAAAACTTGATTTAAAAAAAATAGTTGAAAGATACCTGGCCTTGGATTGTATTGAGATTTTGTTAAATATATTTATGAATTTTTCAACACGAAACAAAAGTTCAAGTTTAAAACAAAATTTTAAAGAAATTAGTTAAATGACTAGTAGACAACTGTAGACACACCGCGACTCAATAGTTCAAACACTGAATCAACAGAATCATTAGTTTCTTCAGTATCTTGGGTGTTAGAAGAAACTCGAGAATCCCCAACTGCACGTTCGGCTCATTGTGACGAATGTTCCAGTTTCGGCATTGTCTCTGAGATCATTTTTCTGAGTCGATAATTGTGCGTTGTCTCTTCATATGCATGTGAATCTTAAACAAAATAATGCTATGAATTACAAAAACGAATAATATGTAAGCAGTATTCGAGAATATAGGTGATTTAGGTATAAAAAAGAGAAAGTTCAAGTTAGCCAAAACTGAAAGTCTTCAAGAGTGGAATTCACCAAAGTCTTTCTTAGGATTTCACGGCAGTTAGGTGGAGATATCAAATTGTTAAATGCGCTCTCTGAAGATCTTCAAATTCTCTTTTTAAATCATGAGAGCGATTACCTATAACTCTGGTTTTTACCCCAAATATGAGAATATACTGAAAAAAACAACATAGGCTTTCAAATATATCATTTCAAATCACAGAACATGCCAAACTTATTCTCTCACCGCTCTGTCACCCTTCACTGAATTAAAAAATGTGATATGATGTATTTTATTGCTTCTAGCTGAATAAATTAATTCTATATTTCCTGGTATGTGTGTTTTTTTACATTTCAAACATTTTTACTCTCACACCTAGAAGGAAGGATATGCAATAAGGAAAACACGTGTGGTCTACAGGGTGTGTTCACATACTGAGAACATTTACTTCATATATATGTGTAGTATAAAAAACCTCCTCTTTTATATGTAAATTGTATTTTGCCACAATAAAGCCAATCTACAGACAACCCAGACCGAGACGGGAGGGTAAAGTCCGTTCACTTGAGACACCAGCGACATTCCAAGGGGCGACCACTGGGGTCGTTAGTTAACACCTCGGGACTTTAGGACAGTTGGGGATTGTGTGCGACACAAACGGCCGCCCGGCTGTGCCAATCCCGTCTCTCTCCCTCTGGTTGCTTGAGTTCCTCTTCCAACTTGTGATGTGGTTATTTCTCTCCCCACCTTTTATTACCACATATATATATACTAGCCGAATGACCCGGGAAACGCCCGTGTTTTACCCGATTGAATGTTTTGATTCAAATACTATTTGTTACAATTATAAATTGGCGCCTTAAATAAATGCATATGTTAGTTAATAACTATAGCCTATGTGCTTTATCTGTTTATGTACTGTTGGCTTGCGTAGGCGTCTCTTACTGGGAAATAGAAAGAGAGGATTCCATTTGGTTATTAACTAATATATGTATTTATTTAAGGAGCGACCCGCTCCAACACAATAGTTACAAAAACAACAAAGCGAGTGGGGGGGGGCATGATGGGGGGGGGAGCAAAGGTGGCGTGATCGTAGCCAACCAATAGAAGAGCGCCATTCCAAAAAAAAAGCAAACGGTGACGGAGATGAAAAAGAATTGATGACGCTCGTAACTGTATATAGAATAAGATGCAAGTCCAATGTCCTTTGTAATTTCATTGAATTTGAACGCACAATCACATCAATTTTTCCAACACTACAACTCTATTATAAATAAGTCGTTCCCTCAGCCGTGTTCACACATATTTCAGGTACATATATAATATTGTCGCAAAGAAAAATAATTAAATAGGTTTCCTAATTACTTTAAATATTTATTTAATTCGTTATAGGAAAGATTTTAAATATAAAATAAAAGTTACTATGTACATGAGCCAAATCGACCCAGCAGTTAGAGCAAGAGGGGAGAACTGAGTTTTTCCTCCTTCCACATGGCGCCACTGTTTTCCCCGATCGGTCCGTCCAGTCAAGTTAAGAGGGAATACCAGGAAACTCTGTTATTCTTACAATATATATCATGTATTTTCACAAATTATTCTTTAAAGTGAAGCTCTATGTGTATTTGTTAGTGTCCCAAAGATGTAGTATATCATATAGATATGGAACACTCGTCATAAAGGTGGGAGTCAATAAGTGAAACCGATTTTCATATATATATATGGCGTTTAGTTTTAGAGGTGGCCATCATTTTTATAGTTCAATATCCTCACGGTAATATATTTGAAATACTGATGTGTATCATACATATAATCCTATAAAGAAGCTACCCACAAAAAGACAAACCCATATAGTGAAATATAATTATCATGAATTTTTAATCATCTAAGCCTTTGGATATCACCACATCATATGTCCCGAGAAGACTTAGGAATCTGAAAACTGTGCAGGGAGCCTAAGCAGATGCTGCCCAGAAATTCTGATATGTAAATATTTAGGCACCAAATCTATTTCCAAACATCATTGCATAGTGTATGTCATTGTGAGGCTAAACTTATGTAAATAGTGTCATTGATTATTATAGCAATTCATTTATGTGTTCTGAAGTTTATTTCCAAACAGCATTGCATACTGTATGTCAGTATGAGGATGAACTCATCTAAATGGTGAATTGAATAGTATATTTATTTGCTTATGTGTCCTATAGTTTTTTTCCAAGCGTCACTTTTTTTTTTTTTTGCATATCCCTAGTACACGTGGTACAGGCTATGATAATCATGGTAGGTAGAAGTAGGCGACTGCTTTTACTGTAAGTGCACCAGATGTCTACACATGTGAAAAGCAGTTCGACTTTTCACTTTAAAATGTGCCAGAGCCCCGTTTGGTTACTGGCACTCGCTGGTGGGATTGGACTTTTGCAAGAATCGGGGGCCATTGGAGCATTTTTTTTTTTAATAAGAAAAAAAGTGTCCAATGCCGAATCAAGCGTCATTGCATATTGTAAGCCATTGTGAGGATGTACTTAGATAATTAGTGTCATTGAATAGTGTATCTATTTATGTATGTGTTCTATAGTATATTTCCAAGCGTCATTGCATACTGTATGATATTGTGAGGATAAACTCATGTAAATAGGGTCATTGAATAGTTTATTTATTTATGTGTTCTATAGTCTATTTCCAAACGCCATTACATACTGTATGTCATTGTGAGGATGAACTCATGTAAATAGCATCATTGAAAATAGCATAACAATTTATTTATGTGTTCTATAAAATAAATATAAATTATTTTTATCACACACACTAGGTAGTTCTAATCTGTACAGATAGGTGGCGCCCTCAAGTCTTCTGGATAGATCAGATCGAGTCGGTCCTCCTGAAACAACACAGAGTATTATTTCTTTGAACACAACGCCATCTATCGGGCAATAATGTAAACATTCCAACCGGTTTAAGTTGTTGAGGAAATTTTTAATTCTTAAAAGTAATCCTACGTCTAACGATGATGGAAATGGGGCGTATTTGTCACTTATTATTCGTTATTTTCTCCTTGTCTAACAGCCTTTCTTTGTAATTTTTTCCCTAATACACGTGGTACAGGCCATGATAATCATGGTAGGTAGAAGTTGGCGACTCCTTTTACTGTAAGGGCACTACATGTATACACAGGTGAAAAGCAGTTCGACTTTTGCACTTACAAATGTGACAGAATTGATTTAACCTGTTCCCTGCAATTTGACCAACCCATTTTCTTGATAAATCAACGCGTTCGTGGCTGTCTTTTCTTGATTTATCTATAAACTGGGTTGGCCAAATATAGGAAACAAGTTAAATTAATGTTTAGTTCATTTCTGTTCAACTAGATGGCGCTCTGCCATCTAAAAAGCACATGTGAGCAGTCAGTATATGTATTTTTTAAAAATAAATTATGTATGAGATTGATGTAAAATAAAATTTAAAAAACACCGTTGCAATTATCAACATGCAACCCCAAAACGCATTATTGACCGTATTGACTCATCCTTTGATGAACTCTACTCATCCCTAGCAGACACCATCAAAAGTCTCAAGCTCTACAAGCCTGATACCCTAATATGATTGAGTGGAGATAAGAAAGAAAAAAAAACATCGTGAGGGCAAAGAAAGGGGCATCTAGAGCAAACATTCCATTGAGGGGCGGATTAGTATAACAGGAAAGTTGGTGACAAGGAGACAGCTAAAAAGTACACATCTCCCTGACACAGGACTAACGTAGACAGCCACGGTATAATAAATTGACCCAAGCCATTTATTCCCGCTCCACGTTCGTGATGCTTTGTGTAGTGTCGTCGTGTTTCTCCAATCACCAATACGTGGGTAAATAAGGTTTTTATTACCTACACAAGATAAGGCACAAGACTAACTTAAAGACTAGACTGTCACTCTAAAACTGACAAGGGTTTTTATATCTTACAAAAGCACAATCAATAACTATACAAAATAGTGCTATCTTCTAAAAGCATAACCAACAACTATGCAAAATAGTGCAATCTTCTAAAAGCATAACCAACAACTATGCAAAATAGTGCTATCTTCTAAAAGCATAACCAACAACTATGCAAAATAGTGTTATCTTCTAAAAGCATAACCAACAACTATGCAAAATAGTGCAATCTTCTAAAAGCATAACCAACAACTATGCAAAATAGTGTTATCTTCTAAAAGCATAACCAACAACTATGCAAAATAGTGTTATCTTCTAAAAGCATAACCAACAACTATGCAAAATAGTGCTATCTTCTAAAAGCATAACCAACAACTATGCAAAATAGTGCAGATACAAGAAATAAATATGATAATACACAGCACTTTGCCTTTGACATTCCTGGCTCTTGGTTTGTCATCAAACCACTCTACGACTACTCAATCCAACACGCCATCAACCCATCAATAATCCACTAAACTAACAAATATAAGAGAGATATATTTATATGAAACAGCTTTACACACCCAAGATAGTGGACATTGCGACTGCTGTGATAGAGATGCACTGGGATATCTGAGGCTCTTCATTGAACACGACAACAACATTTATATGAAAAAGGGCGTACCTGAATCTGTAAAGAAAAAAAAAACTTTTTTTCTCAAAATATTTCGAGATATTGCTTCCTCTTTATCAATTTATTGCACAATAAACTAAATTTATAAATTCACATTTACTCAAATTTACTAATTTACTTTACTATGCGATAAATTGATAAAGAATAGCAATCTCTCGAAATATTTTGAGAATTTTTTTTTCTTTCTTTTCAGATCCAGGTACGCCCTTTTTATATAAACTTATTTAATGGATCGCCTTTTTGACTCAAATGAGAGAATTATAATGGCATTGAAACTATTGATGTTAACCATTTATATCATTGATATAACAACTGGAATAGCAGCTATATAGATATGTAAATACCTGACAACTATAACATCTAACAATGGGGTTGAAACTTTGACTTTAGAACCTTATCTAACATTGAACTATCAACAGAAATAGTAGCTATAAATGGATGTATATCTAACAATAGTGAAAGTTAACAATGGCATTGATAATGTCAAATTTAAAACACCAAATATAACATTGAAACTAATAGTTTAAGGATAACATGACCTTGTATCTAATGTTGACATTACAGCCATACAATGCTGACATTGTGTATGTGAAACTAACATTGAACAAAATAATATCAATGCGGCACTATGTATTACATTGACATTGAAGTTAATACATTATATTTACAGCTAGAGAGCATTGACATTGAAACCAACAATGGCATTGGAACTAATGGATTGCGCCTACATGACATTGACCTTGTACCTAATGTTGACATTACAGCCATACAATGCTGACATTGTGTATGTGAAACTAACATTTTACAAAATAATATCAATGTGGTACATTGATATTGAAGTTAATACATTAGAATTACATCTATAGATAGCATTGACATTGAAACCAACAATGGCATTGGAACTAATGGGTTACGCCTACATGACATTGACCTTGTATCTAATATTGACCTTACACCCATACAATGCTGACATTGTGTATGTGAAACTAACACTGTACAAAATAATAACAATGTGGCACTATGTATTACATTGATATTGAAGTTAATATATTAGAATTACATCTATAGAGAGCATTAACATTGAAACCAACAATGGCATTGGAACTAATGGATTACAGCTAGATGAAATTGACCTTGTACCTAATGTTGACATTACACCCATACAATGCTGACATTGTGTATGTGAAACTAACATTTTACAAAATAATAACAATGTGGCACTATGTGTTACATTGACATTGAAGTTAATATATTAGAAATACATCTATAGAGAGCATTGACATTGAAACCAACAATGGCATTGGAACTAATGGATTACGCCTACATGACATTGACCTTGTACCTAATGTTGGCATTACAGCCATACAATGCTGACATTGTTTAGCAATGGACACTATGTTACATTGACAATGGAGTTAATACATTATAATTGCATCTATAGAGATCATTGACATTGAAACCAACAATGGTATTGGAACTATTACGCCTACCTAACATTTACCTTGAATCTAATGTTGACCTTGCAGCTATCAATTTCATTGATATTGCCTATGTGAGACCAATATTGGAATAAATAACGATATTGATATTATAAAATATTGTACATGTGGTAGTTCTATAAAACATTCCCCTGCCACAAGTCTGGTGACATGAAGGCAGTTTAGCGACAAGGCGTGGTGCTGTAAGATCGATCTTGGACAACGTCCAGACAATTACCCGGTGATTGTCAAAGTTTCAGGGCGGCGTGACGCCACGTTCATCCACGCCTGGAACACGCCACTTGTCTGCAGACGGTAGTCGGAGATAATTCTTCTGCTCAGTGTAGGCAGGTATATGAAGAAGAGGTTTCAAGGCTTACAAACCTTCAAATTCAATTTCCAACTACACTCGATCTAAGAATATCATATATCAATAATCGTTCAAATTTATTGATAAAAATAATCAAACGATCATAACGACTTATAACGGCCATGTGTTTCTCTATTT
Organism: Cordylochernes scorpioides; assembly: GCA_030710605.1. Lineage (NCBI taxonomy): Eukaryota > Metazoa > Arthropoda > Arachnida > Pseudoscorpiones > Chernetidae > Cordylochernes > Cordylochernes scorpioides. Next base: position 64,547,915 of record CP092876.1, on the reverse strand, counting down.
CAACCTCTGGCAAGCTTCCTATCAAAAGATCTTTTACAGGCCTAAAATAAAAATGCTAGATTTTACTAATATTCTAGATTAGGAAATCTATCTTTTTGTTTAGATTTGTTCTTTTTGTTAGATTGATATTAAGATCGGAAGCTTTCTGGATTTACACTAACGAACCACATTATAATTTGCTGGGTCCTTCTCATCTGTAATCTTCATTTACTTTAAGGATAGCTCGTCAAGCTATCAGATGGATATATACCCCAGCCTATATGGATGTATATAACTTGTAGCTATACTTCAAGCACTAAAGACACGATCTTGTGCACTTATGTTAGATTTTAGAATTAAAAACAATTTTAATGACATCCGCGTCAATGATAAATCATATACACTATGTTAAAATATCAAGAAGGAACCTCTAAACAAGTCTATATACAATTATATACAGATAAGGAGACTTCCCTAACATCGAAGAGTGATCCTCCAGATATTCAAGGGGTCTTCGTTATCTCTTTTCACCTCGTTTCTCAGAAAGAATTTGTAGACGCCTTTGTAGATGTGAAAATGACATCGTCATCCATCCCATGTCCGAAAACCCGGCCCTACTGGTGGCTGTAAGCCACCTCAAAATAGAGATGTAGGTAGATGTCCTACTGTAGTCACAGGTAGGTGAATCGGTTATCGTTCCGCGCCTTGACTTCGCTCCACGCTCGGCTAATGAACCACCACGGGATTGAATAGAAAGAGGCGTTCCCAGCTCTTTTATGGCTGTTGTTGATCCAGTACTATAGAAAATGTTATTCTCATGCCTCTAGAAACTTCTTTAGAAAACTCGAGGCTATTGCATCCTGGCTATTTTGCTAAATCACGAAATATTATATCGCTACCCTTTTTTTTCTTCGTTCTTGAAGCTTTCAGGCTTTCCCTTCAGCTCAGTATCTAAGTAAGACTGTTGTATTTTGAGTGGAGATATGAAGAGGACAAAACTCGAAATCTTCATACAAGAGCTAATAAGCCAAAAAGGCTAAGTTACCCGTATAATTATTAATTATTTTATCAAATGGTAAATTCTAAAGTTATACGTCCACAACACACACAATAGGAATCTTAGTTATTTATACCTATTCTATTATATTTGATTGAGTGAGAATACTATTTACAAATTTTGATCCTTTAACAATGGAAACTGTTGAATTATAAAGTATTTGTTAGATCTTACAATTTTGTGAAGATATTCATCAAAAATCAATTACAAATTAGGATTTTTTTGTGTTCTAGTCATTGCAACAACCACGGCAATCATTTCAAGTAGCTGTCAATGTACGAAGAAATGAGGTTATTGTCCTTCTGATTATTTTAAAATAACGATATTTGGAATAAGAGTTTAAATCAGATGTTACCAAGTAAAAGTTCAAACCATAGATATCTTTCAATCAGATAAATAAACCTCATAGTTATTAGATAACTTAGTCTAAAATTCTAAATTTTAGGGTGTTTATCTTTATCTCAATTCAGCAATAATTATAGGTTTATTCAAAGCTAATTATTTATCCGAACTATATTTGTGATATAGATGATAAAATGAAAATAATTAATGGCAGGTTGCCCCCCTGAATAAGTGAATAGTTGAAACTAAAACTATGATAAAAACTGTAGTCGAAAACATAGTTTTGACATGAATCACAGTTTCTCATTTCTCTTTAACTACTCCATAGTCGAGAAGAACATGCTTTGACATGGAAAGTTACGGGCTCATTCCTTTTTGAGTAGCTACTAAACCAAGGAAAACATACCTTGTCATCACAAATCTACATGTTAAATTTCTATTAAGTGGCTACTGAGGCAAGGTAGACATACCTCGACATCAGAAAGTTACGTCTCCCATTTTTCTTGAGTTTTTTTTTTTTTTTTTTTTTTTTTAAGGTTTGAGTTAGTATTAAACCAGGTAGAACACACATACCTTGAGACAACTCTTGAATTGCTACAAAGTTAAGGAGGACATACTTTGACGTGGTAAAGTTACCTGTCTTATTTATATTGATTTGCCTTAAGGTAAAACATACCTTAAACCATATCTTCAGTTGATACTAAACCTAGGAAGACATATCGAGTCCTGGTAAAACATACCTTAAACCATATCTTCAGTTGATACTAAACCTAGGAGGACATATCGAGTCCTGAGTTTCCCTAGGGGTCAAAGAAAACATACCTTACCATATATATATGTTATGATAAATTGGTTTGATATATAATTTTCTTATGTTGTTTAAGCATGAGTATGTTTGTGATATTGCAATCGTGGTAATATTAATAAAAATAGTTTAGATCAGAATTAGCTTTAATTGCGATAATAAAGAATATAAAATACATAATTAAAAAAAGTACTACCTGATTTAAGGCGTAAAGAAGGAAATAAAAGATTACATATTTACATATATACAAAAAGATTTGAGCTGGCCAAGGGGAAACAACAACAATGGATTTGTACAGGGAAAGCCGCGACATCTGGCGGTCGACTTTACAGAGTAGTATGAATTCTGAACAATATAATTTTAAATGAAATAATATTTTTATGACGCACACACACATATATACATATTTAGTTTCTATTAACCGAAATATTGTACATATCTTTACATATCTTGAGGAGGACATACCTTCACAAGGCGTCCCACGAGAAGCTCGTCCAGGGCCTGCAGTGCAGTCGTCGAATGTCCCGGGCCGAGAAAGGCGAAGGTTGCGTCTCGTCCTGCGTTCTCCAGGAGCACAAAATCGCCGCCAGGATGCTGCAACGTGCAGGAGTGAGGAGCATGCCCAGGTGCAGAGGTCTGTAGACCTACCTCGGTCGTAAAGCCGGTCACGTCGTACACCTGGTCACATATAATAAGCCAAAGATCCCCGGGATGACAGTGAGTGGCCACCTCAGCTCTGGTGTACTCCGCCAGCTTGGCGGTGGTCTCTGTTCTCATCGCTGCAACCAGAGGCTCTGTGTGGGCGACTGGAAATATCATGAGGACAGAATGACATGTTAGTGCCCGTCATCGTTCCTAGTAAAACTTTGTCGCCCAAGTTCTTTCTTAAATAAAATGAACATATCTAATCCAATGTAACTAATAGGTACACTATATTTTCCATATTTATATATATATATATATATATATAACCATGAAAAAACAATAGAAAAAAATAAAAGATAAGTGGGTCAGGGGTTGATATCAAAAATAAAGAAGGCATCTCCTGACCACGAGCACATGTGCTTTTTAAGCGTATTTACGCAAATTTGGCCTTAAATACCTATTTCTTGATTTCTCGAGAAGCCATTGGGACCAAAAAATCTTTTTTGTCGCAGTGGTTACAACCTACTCCAAGCTGACGAGCGCCAACAGCGCGAAACGCGTTCGTTAATGGCTTTTCTTGATTTATCAAGAAATTGGGTTGGCCAAATATCATGGAGCAAGCTAAATAAACGTTTAGTTTATTCTTGTTCCACTAGATGGCGCTCTGCCATCTAAAAAGCACATGTGCTCGTGGTCAGGAGATGCCTTCTTTATTTTTGATATATAACCATATCTTGATTTCTTAGGAAGCCGCTTGGAACAAATATTTGGTCATTGAAGTACAGTCTGTACCACGCTGACGAGGGCCAACAGCCCGAAACGCGTTCGTGATTAGCTTTTCTCGATTTATCAAGAAATTGGGTTGGCCAAATAGCATGGAACAAGTTGATTCAACCTTTAGTTGATTTTTGTTCCACTAGATGGCGCTCTGCTATCAAAAATGTTCATGTGATCCGTCAGGATATGCCTTTTTTTTTGTTGTTGTTGTTAATATCAACACTCGACCTTTTTTTTATTTTGTTATTATTTTCATATCTATATATATGTATAAGATACATTAGAGCGCAATCTTTTATAATAAATTTAAAATATTTTTTGAGGCGTATGATTCTCTTGCTATTTTTGAAATAAAACAATTTTCTAATAGGAAAACAACCAAATGCAATATTACATTATCGCTGGGTGGGTTTACCACTAATGAATCAGGGGACCCTTCCATTATTTTATCATTGCAGTAAGTTAAGTCAAAAATTATTTTATTTAGAAAAAAAAATCTTATATATGTGTGTCGGAGAATTGTAGAACTAAATGTGATGATGTAAATATCATATGAAAATCGGTCTTTTCTAATCTTTGAACAAAACTAGATATTGATTAGGATATAAATATCCAAAAAGAGATTAATTTTTTGCGTCCTTTTTAAAATTTAATCCCAAAATTAATTCAGACGCACATTAACAACCAAAAATAAAAAACAATAGACAATTTATTCACAAAATTAATTCCTTGTATCTAATTAAAATGAGAATTAAGCCATCCAAGAATACATTTCTTCTGATATTTTATTTTACTATCTCTATAGCTTCATAAAGATTATAAGTCCTTCGACAGGAGACCATTATATTTTTAACATAAATAATATATTTATAGAAAAAGGGCGTACCTAGATCTGTGAAAGAAAAAAAAAACTCAAAATATTTCGAGAGATTGCCTCCTCTTTATCCATTTATTGTGAAGTTTTCTGTACAATACCTATTCTATATACAGTTACGAGCGTCATCATCTCTGTCACCGTTTGCTTTTTTTTTAATGGCGCTCTCCTATTGATTGGCTACGATCACGTGGCTGCGATGGCGCCGCCACTACGCGAGACACTTTGTTTTTGACTTTGCCCCCCCCCCCCCCCCACTCGCTTTTTGGTTTTTGTAACTATTGTGTTGGAGCGGGTCGCTCCTTAAATAAATGCATATATTAGTTAATAACCAAATGGAATCCTCTCTTTCTTTTTCCCAGTAAGAGACGCCTACGGAAGCCAACAGTACATAGACAGATAAAGCACATAGGCTATAGTTATTAACTAATATATGCATTTATTTAAGGCGCCAATTTATAATTGTAACAAATAGTATTTGAATCAAAACATTCAATCGGGTAAAACACGGGCGTTGCCCGGGTCATTCGGCTAGTATATATATATAAGTCATTTTGATATTATAACACTTTGATAAAGGTTGGCGTTCAGCCTACTGAAATATTGGCAAAATAAATGATATTTTGATCCAATATATGCCTTTTTAATTAAATATAAAAGTCAGTGTATGTATGTATGTATGTATGTATGTATGTAATGTAATGTATGTATGTATGTTTGTCGGCTATACACGTCCACAATACCTAACTAATCTGACTGAAATTTTAACAGTATATAGAGTAGAAACTGGAAAAAAACTATAGTGAACATTTCAGGTCTATTTCCCGAATATTCTTCGAGTTATTTGCAAATTTGCCCTTTCGCTCTCAAGCAGCGCCTCTAGCGGTGAAGATGGGAGGTAATATCAGCTGACCTAATAAGTAAAACGTGTTTTAACAGGACATAGAGAAAAATCTGAAAGACACAAAGTTTGGAGCGGGACGTTTCACAAGAGTAACATCCACGGCGTCAATTTATAATTGTAACGAATACTATTTGAAAATCAAAATAATAGAAATTTCAAATATCGTTGTGAAAATTTACATTTTTATATTTTAAAAACACACAAAGTTTGGAGCGGGACGTTTCAACCGGTTTAAAATCACTTTATTAGGTACCGCTCAACAAGAGCAACCTAGTTTATGATAATTGAAACAGTGAATAATATGTGAAGTTCACATATTAAAAAAAAATTTAACGCGGGATTCAATCCCGGTTCATGACTTTCGAGAATCGAGGGTGTTACCCACTCGTCCGTGCGGGACGTTTCACAAGGGTGAAATCCACGGCGCCAATTTATAATTGTAACAAATAGTATTTGAACAAAAACATTTAATCGGGTAAACCCCGGGCGTTGCCCGGGTCATTCAGCTAGCAAATTCATAAAGAGAGGGAGTAAAAAAAAATCTCGAAATATTTTGAGAAAAATTGTTTTTTCTTTTTTTTTTTTCATAGATCCAGGTACACCTTTTTATACATAAACATATATATTTAATGGATCGATTTTTTTACTCAAACAGTTAATATAATAAATTTAATGGCTTGCACCATCTATCGGAATAATTATCAACTAATCGTTGATACGTTAATACCGAAACGCGTACGTGGTTAGCTTTTTATGATTATTTGAAAAAGAGTATTCGGCCAATTTTGGAAAATAAAAATAAAAAAACAACGATTATTTGATATTTATTCTGATAGATGGCGCAAACGATCAGCAACTTTTTTGTTACACGATTAGGAGATGCTTTTCTCTTAGTTAATATAATGTTTTATCCTGAAAAAGGATCTTTAATATCCCGAAAGCTGGAGATGGTAAATATATTATCTCTGTTATAAAAAAAATATATTGGGAGGGCTTTACTCATCAGTGGTGAACCCTCCCAGCGGTTTCCCAATTTAATCCACCAGACCGCTTCTCAGAGCTCTAATACTGTATTGGACGATTCTGCTTATATACGCAGCACTGAAGGATGGAATCTCAGAAATGGTTTTCAAGAAAACTATGGACATAAGCTTATAGGACAGTAGAATTACATTAAAATATTTGCATCGAGCAATGCTCTTCCGCAAACAATAAAGACAAGGTCAGTTTATTTGCGGAAGAGCATTGCTCGATGCAAATATTTTAATGTAATTCTACTGTCCTATAAGCTTATGTCCATAGTTTACTTGAAAACCATTTCTAAGATTCCATCCTTCAGTGTAGCATATAAAAGCAGAATGATCCAATACAGTATTAGAGCTCTGAGAAGCGGTCTGGTGGATTAAATTGGGAAACCGCTGGGAGGGTTCACCACTAATGAGCCAAGCCCTCCCAATATATTTTTTCATCGCAGTAAGGGCAGTAGAAGTTTGTATTATGTATAAAAGAAACATTCGTGCTTTTAAATCCTTTCATTTTATATGTATAGATGGCGCGTTATTGCTTTGTATATTATCTCTGTGTATGGTTTAATTTTCATTTTATCGAGACAATTTATATTTTTTCACGCGACATAATGCTTTGGATAATTTTCTCAAAAATTGTCATATTTGACAAACGGGTATTATATATTATGGTGTTTTACCTTATGGACAAGACACCACCACCTTATTTGTTAAATGGCTAGAGGTTTCTATTGTCAGTGTATCTGTTGAATGAACGTTTGCGCCTAGTTTTGAGCGTCAAACACTTTTGTTTTTAGATTTATAAAAAATCCTTTCAGTATATCTATTTATAGAGTAAACTTTTAAAAATGAAAACAAAATGACTAATAATTAGCATTTTTATTGAATTCTAGAATATGAGTATTCGAGCATAGGCTGGGCCCTTGGGAGGGCTTGGCTCATTATTTTAGCTCAGTATTAGAGCTCTAAAGAGGCGGTCTGGTAGATTAAATTGGCGAAACCGCTGAAAGGGTTCACCACTGATGAGCCAAGCCCTCCCAATATTTTTTCATCGCGGTGAGGACAGTAGAAATTTTATTTATGGATAAAAAAAATATTCGCGTCTTAATGTTCTTTTTTGCTATATACAGATAGCGCGTTATTGTTTTATATAAATGATACATAGTGTTGTCATTTTTAAATTTGTTGTTACAAAAAAAAAGTCGGTGGATGAGAGGGTAACACGCTCGATTCCTGACAGTCATGAACCGGGATTGAATCCCGCGTTAAAATTTGTTTAATATGTGAATAATCTTCACATATATATTATTCACTGTTTCAATTATCATGAACTAGGTTGCTCTTGCTGAGCGGTACCTATTAATGTGATTTTGAATCAGGTGAACTTTGTTGTTACTTTCTATGAATCTTCTAGCCATGTTTGTGTATGTAAACGACGTTATATAGTGAGAGAATTTCGTGGCACGAATTGATTGGTGTGTGAAGGGAAGAGAAAAGCTTTAATTGATTCTCTAATAACTTCGAATATATCGGTCTGTTGCTTGAAATGGGACTTATGCGGAGATTATATTAAAGATAAGATGACTCATCGTTTTCTTCATTGTTCCCGGCTACAGAGGGAATGATCAAAATCGGCAGTGACCATTGAAAGAACAAGTTGAAGATTTGCGAGATTAATTGTTTCGTTGGCCGATGAAAGAGAATCGTACAAGCTTGTGCTACCATTTCTCTCCAGGTCCGACGCATGTCCAGTGGCCACAGAATCCACCGTGCATAGGTTAGAGTATCACTGAAAAAGCGAGTGTGGAATCAGCTGCGTTCTAGTCTTCGCTTTCCTCATCTAAATGTTCTATTTACTTATTTCCATTTTATAATTTGTCTCAGGTATTCAAATAATTATATAGCTAATTGGATGTGTGAGGTTTGATATAGAGTAATAAAATAACACTTTGCCGTGTAAATCGCAATGTTCCAACAGAATGCCTGTTATATATATAAACAAATATATTTTCCATAGTTTTCGAAAAAAATTAGAGAGGTGTTATATGTACTTTGAGTTCAGAGTATAAATAATAATTGTGGTGATTCCTAAAACTTAGTTCTTATAATTCAAACTGAAAACATTTCAGTATAATCTCCTTTAAAATGATTTTCAAAAAGCTGAAAGACGTATATACAAATAGTATCATTAATTGAATCAAATCTCCTGGACTTTAATTAAGCAATAAAGATTTCTTATGGAATTTCTTCAAATAATGGGTGATATCATTGACGTTAGATTCATAATTTAACCATTGTTACAAACAATTAACCATTGTTTAAATAGTATCATTGTTTAAAATAGAGCATATGTCATTGTTAAAATCTTCCAATAAGATGGTTATAGAAATAAACAACGTGTGCCGCCACGATAAAGACAAAAACGACGTGTGGGTTCCTCCGCGAGGTTATGAGATATACCGGCGCTTACATAAGCGCCACCCAAGGTGAACGAACGCCTGGTGTCCCCGATGTATTTACGAGCATTATCGATTTCTTTAGACTCAGCAGGGTCGAAATTTAGTAAAGCAGAAGAGTCTGACCCAATTCAGTGGCCTTCAGGTGGCTGAAAATAACTTTCGCGTCGTCGAGCGCCACTATTCTGGTCAGAACCGCTCGCTCGCTCGTTCAGTCAACAGCATCATGCCTCGCAACGCTAACCGCTGGCGCCGGCCCTACACGGCAATCTACAGCGATAACTACAAGTTCGGGAACAGTCTGTATGCCAGCACGCTCGAGGGCATCGACCGCAAGCACCGTGCAGGCAGCGAAATTCCTTCACCCATCGTCCCGTCTCACTACTCACCCGCTGCTGCCGCAGCACTAGCTGAAGTTGAAGCCGACTCAGCGGTACATGGACCTACAGGAGTCCGCCGGATGAAGTCCTTCAGTGACTTCGACACGCTGCGGTGGTCAGGCGCCGAACTGTCCGACGAGGTCGCCAACCTGCTGAGCGACGACGTGGTTCGCCGACGCAAGCGAAGAACCATGCTGGAAGAATCCAACGTCGACTCCATGATCCCAGAAGATCGCACTCTGGAGGCCTTCGACTCTTCGTCCGTATGGATGGACAAGTGGTAGGTAGCCCGATAACATCTTTACTTCTTCTGTGTGTTCTTCCTCTCTCATTCCAGATACGCTGGTTATTTCAACCTATTCAATAGTAGACCGCAATAGGTTGACAAAGTATGGTAGGATTTTATTAATGTGATCTAAAAGTTCAGTCAAAGAGTTTCTTTTAAAGTAACAATCTCATCTGCCCTATCTTCCGACATCTTTGCTCTTCACAAGGCGGAAAAACAAAAATCGTCAAAAAAAATCAAGGGGGATTGTAATCTTTTCAAATAATATTAACGCGAAAAAATGTCTCTCTCACTTCAGATCAATGAAAATTTCAACCATCTTAGGAAAATTCGATTAAAAAAAACAATCTTTATGCCATAATTTTGGGCTATAGTCATCAGGAGAGGGGTGGGTAAGATTTCACAATATTCTACGAAAGGGTTCATGGAATCGGCCAAATCAGTCAAAAAGGTGGTTTGTCAGGTAAATTGTTCCAACGAACTTATTACAAAGGAGAGATGTCACATATATCAAACATGCCCCTATATAATGTAAAATTGCGGGAAGGCCACATTCATATACGAAAAGGGACTTACCTCTCACTTAAAAAATTCATTTAAAAATGGATTTTTGCCGATCTTTTCTGTGAAAAGCGCAAAAACATAGATTCTGGTGAATATTCCACAACCAATATATATGTGGCACTGCCTATATGACGCTATGTTCAATATTATAAAACAACTCTCTTTAAAGCGTTGTGTTCGAAGCTAGTAAATTCCTACAATAAAATCTCCTGTCTCCATAACTTCATCAGATACTAATTACCTATAATAAGTAGTCACTTTAAAGGATGCAAAATATGTGCAAAATTTGTAAAGATCAATATTTTTATCAGGCAAAAAGGCTTTCAGTTTAGTACATTCAAGAATATATCACGGATACTTCTTTGCAAGGAATATATAGTACCTGTTACATATCGGATTACCGATCTTATGTCTTTATTCCCTTCTTTCCTAGGAATGTAAAGAAGATAAGGACTGAATATTCTCCAGTTCCAAAAAAATTATTAACATTCAAAAAGTGTTTTAAAGAAAAATATATTAGAGAGACAATATTAGAAACTATACTAGCAATGTGTATATTTTAAAAGAAACACATTGCTTGTAAAAGTGATAATATTGTCTAAATTTATCTAGCAATTCATTATTATTTAAAAATATATACTATTTGTCTAAGAGGAAGTAAAATAATGAATAAATCCCTGCTATATCACACATTTAATTTGTGTTGTGTGTAATAAAAAAGCAAAGGTGTCCGCGTTGAAGATTGCTAACGCATTTCGTAACAAATTCTGCCGTCTTTAGACAATTGACAATTAAAATAATTTTATTGACATCTTGTCAATACATACAAAGTGCACAGTCTGCACTATTTAAAAAAAAAAAAAGATAATATGGATTATATTAACTATGTACAATGGATATGGCGTCTCTGCCAGCGCTGCAGAGTTTGGTGGAGAATCGCCAGTGGGTCTCCAGCGACACCACGCATTTCGCGATCTACGAATAATACGTAGATCGCGTACTTCGCCGCTGAGGAGTCTTTTGAGGCTGATCTTAATATTAGCTTCCTTCCAGAAAAACGTTTGCGTTAATGGAAGGCTAGTAAAATGGTCCTATTCTAATCAATGTCACCGCTTTACCAGAAGTCTCCCTTTCTGGGAACCAGGTAAAACTGGTTGAAAAATGGCAAATTGACTGTTAAAACTGTGATGGGTGAAAACTCATTGCGGGTCAGTTGAGCTTTGGAATTTTATGGTAAATTTCAAATTCAATCAAAACGTTATCAGACATTTGTCACAAACATATTATCATCATTATTTTACTTCATTATCATAATTTTCATTCAATCTGCAAGAATATAGTCGAAAGATGCACGTTTAAAGAGAATATTTGAGCTTATCCATTTTAAGAAGAAAATCACAAGTACAAAGAGACTTGTTGGAATCGGATTTAAGATATACAGAATCTTAAACTTTCAAACAATTGAGATCTGCACTATGTTTCAATCTTTATGATTTCAGGTGACAACTAATTAATGATATTATATTTCTGCTATAGAGATGCCAGTTTACTATAATACAGTATGTTTCTTTTCAATAATATCTTCAAATATTATCTCTATCAACCTTACTGCAATGATATAATTGAAAATATCATTGCAGTATGGTCTGTAGAGATAATATTTGATGATAATATTGAAAAAAACATACTGTATTATAGTGAATTGGCATCAAATATTATCTCTACAAACCTTACTGCAACGCTATTTTCAATTATATCGTTGCAGTAAGATCTGTAGAGATAATATTTGATGATATTATTGAAAAGAAACACATTTCTAGTAAATTTATTGATTACAAATTTTATCGATAGATGGCAATTCAATTTATAAATTTAATAATACAGTATGTTGAAAAGAATCTTGGAACTCTTTGGAACATCATCTGGGTAACATGATTTGAAAGATGTCAGTGATGCGCAGTCAGGAAGAAGGTGACAAAGGCTGTGACGTGAGCTAGGCAGAAGAAGAGATGGCGACATTGTTATTTATAGCAGAAGACTGTCGACGAGGCAGTTCTGGTCAAAAAACGACATTTCCCCACATAGCTACGATTGTCTGGTGGTGGCCGTATACGTTACATAGTGATTGTATTTATAATAGAGATAGAATTATTCATTGCTTTCTATTTTAAACTCAAATAAGGCGAATTTCTACAATTTGTGATTTGAAGATGTAAAGATTTGGGAAGGTTTGGTTCATCTCTCATTGTAGGGAACTTTTCCAGAGATCTCGCCAATCTCAACCACTAGACCGCTACAGCTGTTGTATTGTCTATTCTAAATTTTGAAGGTCTATTTTTGATGATAATGTTTAGCGAAACTATGAAAATAAGATTCTGAAATTGTAGAAATTTCACAGATATTTTCTCAAAATATTATTTTCACTATCATATAGATTAATTTGCCTAGAATTTGGCTATTTATTTTCAAATGATTTACACACCATTAAAAATAAATTTCTTTGTTTTAGTCATTACTAACGCACTTTTCACAATAATAATAAATAATAATAATAAAATTATACTAACTCTATATGTGGAGATTACAAATCGTCTTTGACAGCTCTCTCTTTGGTCTATAAGTTCATTTTTTATTTAAAAATATAAAGTTTTACATTATCTTCTTTTTTTTTCTATTTGATGAAATTTAATCTAATTTGGATTTTCTACACACATTCTATACAATATTTCTCTTAGATTTCAAAATAAAACCTAACTATAATACACTGAAAAGCTTTCTTCATATAGGGTACCTATAAATTCTCAACACTGACCGCCATACAGTACAAACTGAATGCTAAGAGCCCTCTCCTCATTGAGACATACATTTGTATAAAGTACTTTGTGAATTCTTGGGCATCTGTACTTCATATGAATAAGGCAAAATACAAAACTGTTGATAAAGTTATCAAAACTTCTTAGAAACCAGTTATTTGTGCTATAATAACTTCATTCATAGTATATATATATACAACAGTAGCATAATACTTAAAATATAACGTTAAAAAATACGTACAATATTTATACTAAAGTATTAAATGGTCTTTTTAATATGTAATAATATCTATATAAATCAATGGAACTGGGTTTATTAAACTAGTAAAGTCTCTATTTTGTCTATGTAATTGAGCTAGAAGTTAATTCTTTATATATTATATCTAGATTGAAAATTGTTGACTTTGCGTAGGCTTTTTAAAGAAACTGATTCCGGGGAATATTAAACAAACATTATTGATTTACAAGAGAGAGAACTAAATAAATGAGAAACTTATAACATAGTGTCGCGTTCAGCGGCGCAGTGCCCAGGATCTATTTTGCCCAGACGCCCTAAGTCTCTATTTCAGGTCCCGGGGGGCGAACACCAACCTATCTCTATGTAGGGGAAGAGCGACTCCAAGAAGAAAAGAAACTGTGGTATTCCGTTGTTTCCTCTAGGGCAGATATCTGTCAATGATCGGCCAAGCCACAACACGAGTCCAGCCAGCGAATTACAACTGATTTTATTTTTAGCCGCGAATACACATATATACACATAAGTATTCACATAAAACAAAAAAAGAATTAAATTTACATAGTTTCAAATCTATACAGAAGTTTAACATATTCCTTTCCCGACACATAGTAAACAAAGAGAAACTTTTCTTCTTACGGTTAGCGCCTATTTACTTGGGATCTTACACATATACTCTGTGGGAACAATTAATTGATTAAAGTTTTTTCAAATATATATACAAAATAATAGAAAATATTAAATTAACTGTGTCCTTTCATAGTAAATAAATTTCTTCATCAAAATGTAAATAAGCTTCATACAGGGAAGAGTTCCTTTTGGGATTTATTGACTATCTATCTCCCTCAGACACACATTTTCTACATAGATAATATTATATGTTAACTTAAAATACTAACAAAACAACCAATTCTACCGAAGATTTCTTCATGTCAGTACTTTGTGAGATGATAGCTTGAGTTGGATGAGACTGAGGTTTCTAAGTAGATTGGTAGGTTTGGGGAAGCCACCGGTTCTCGGTTTCCTGATCTTTGTTGATCAACATATCTGTTGTGAGGGGTTTGGATTCAAAGTTAACACATTGCAACTTCTTTCATCATTATCCTTTAACCATATATTAACCCACCTTTCACTTCTTAATCTTGTACTTCTACTAAATGGTCAGTCTTATATTTATACAATGGTCTACCACCGCAGGGATTGTTTTAATTGTTATAGGAGGTCTTGCCTTCCATTCTGGGGGAGACGACGAATATAGACATGTTGAGATTTCTAATCCCACACTTGTATGTCTTCTAAGTTTTTTTAATAGGTCCATAGAAATAGATTCTGATTGCAAAACAGACACACATCGCAATTAAATGCATCTATTCAAGTGGACAAAACATTCTTGTTGCAACAATGCTTCAAGGTTGGGAGCTGTTGGCGTCCTCCGAGGTCACAGTTCCAAAATAAATCCCCCACCAGCTGATTCATCGCAACGGTCAACTTAAGTTTATATAAGGAAGGTCCCACAGGACCTCGTGGTGTACCTAAGGCAGATATTGTACTGATGAGAGCTGAGGCCTGAAACATGGCAGATTGGCAGGTGAAAGCTTTCTGGAAATGCCAAAAACTTATTTGAACCTCTCTGTGCTGTTAGCGCAAAGAAGGTGAAATGTTGTTGTTGTTGTTGTGCGTTGAAGAAAAACTGAACTTCTTTGCATATGTACAAACCAAAGTCATTAACTATGCAAATAATATATCACCTTTCTATCTATTTCAGTTTATATAGTTGTAGTTGATAGTATTTTAGTGGATTTCTTCGGGCGCGAATAAGAGAAGATATATATTTCAAATGTTTTCATATTTCTCTCTGAGAATTTACGATTTATAATATATAAAAGTGTGATATACAATATAATAGGTGTATAATCTCATATATAATATATAGACAATTTATATACTCTCACACATAAATATATAAAAACGTTTTAAAAAAATCTAATTAACAAAAGGGGGTGGTAAACAACTATGATAAATTAAATAAAGAGCATACTCTCTTTCTATCAAGATTGAAGCTATTTTCCCAGAAGAATTATCAATACTATATCATTATGATTGAACTGGGGGAATAACTTTACTACTGATACACTAAGCTCCTCAACAATGGGATCTATTAGTATTAAGTTATAGGGGTGGATTGTTGATTTATTCTTTTAATTGTGTGTGTGTTTTTAATTTATATTTAAATAGACACGCCATATAAAATCCTGCATTGGTATGTTTGAGTGTGGATAGGAGAATAGTTTGAATAGTTTAACAATGGATAAGTGCCTGATTTGGCCAAAATATGGCGTTTCTGTAGGTATCGGTAGTGAGGTAGGTCCCTGTGATGGGTCACAACTCACCCCCTACTGTAGGAATAGCGGCGTAACCCTGACCATTGGTACTTGCTAAACATAGCGCCAATGTCACCGTTTATTTCTGGCTTATCCCGAGAAGTCCTATCATGTTGAGCTGCTACCTGTGCCTGTCCCTCTCTGCTAACGTTCTCTGTTGTCTTTCAAAGCCTGACGTCCCGGAGACGCTGTGCCCGATTCTAACAACATCTGCGGGATCCTTCAGCTGCAGTCCTTCCTCTCTATCTCTCTCTCTCTTTGTACGCCCAGTCTGGAATAAAGAATATCGTTGGTATCTTGCTTGTCTGCCTCACATGCTGCCTCAGATCTTGTTGTAGTTAGAATCATCCCTATATCTCATCCTGTTTTGTGGACGAGAGTAAATGACATGCTGTCGTAAACTTGGTGTTAAAATATAACGTAAAGTTTATGACACTTTGCCATTTTCTCGCACCCTAGTTAGTTATGTAGCATGTGATGGTCTGGCAGTAAATGTTTGGGCTTAGATACAGATGTGATGTTTAGTTTTAGCTAAGACAAGCAATTACCTTTAGGAATTCAGCTAGTGTAGTTTAAAGTCAAGAATAAGACATCTATTAATAAGCGTATAATGTCTCCAGAAAGAATTGGTGCAAATTAAGATGCCCAAAAATCGATCTATTTTAGTCCAAAGCGAATAGCTTTCCTCAACGTTCAGTATGGCTCTTCTTTGAAGTGTTTCACATAAGAATTCGGCCATGCCAATATCTTTCTTCAATTCAGCCTTCCCAAGATCGACCCGACAAGGAGTTCCCGTGTGAATAACACGGAAAATAGTTTATTTAGAATAATTATAATCCAGTCTTCCTTGGACGTTTCCAGGTTTCCTGAAAGATCGACTATCAACACTCATTTCAACTCTCAGACATTTTGGAAAATCACAAATATCTCACGCGCGAGAAGGTTTGACAGGCACAGTCTATATAGAGATAAAATAAGTTATTAATCAATAACTACAAAAACCTTTTTATTAAAACATCTCAAATGCATAGATTCCTTCCGGAGTCCAAAGAGGAAAAAAAAGAAACAATTATAGAAAGTGTCAAAAAGTAAATTGGTAAACTGCTATACATATAGCAACCACTAGAACCGATAGTACAAGTAAATGAATCTCTCATCGGTCAATAAATCAGAGAAAAACTTGTCAATTTTTGGATTGTTACAATGGGTAGTAATATAATTTTATTCGCGATCAAAACGTTGTGGCCCAATGTATGTATTACATCCCAAACACGTTGCGACGCCAGCTATCTCTGTCTTGAGCTCAATGTACCATCTCGGCGACCGTCAAGCCAGTGAGTTGTTACGTGGATAGGCATAGGAAAATAACAATAACACCCTGAATTGGGAACAAAAAAGGACACTATAAGACATCCTATCTTGAATTTTAAGATGATGTGTTTTCCAATATTCTGAGTGGTTTTGGGAGGAAATAGCCAGAGTATCCGTTGCTGTGTAAGGATCTTTTAATTTGATATGAAAGATTAGAGATCAAGAAGTATTCATCCATGAATGAGTTTGCTAGATATTTAAACTGACTACAGTGAGAAGATTTCGTTATTCTAACTCTCTTTTTCTCTCTCTCTCTCTCTCTCTGTCTCTTTATCTTTCTGAACTGATTGTTCTGTTAATATTTGAATTATGTTAGCCCCAACCTCTTTTTGCAGAGCAAAATAATCTTCACACACAATTCTTTAGAAAGTAAGATATTCTAGAGTCCAAAATCAAATCAAGACAGTGATTCAAATCCATTCCTGCTATGTTCTCAATAGAGAATTTTCAAGGATAAGAAAGATAAATATAGGAACTCTAAGAATTGTCTATTTTCAGAATATGGAGTCAATATTTCAAAGTTTATTGACTTCGAGAGACACTCATCTGAATTCCGCTCTCAGTAAAAAGCCCGGTGTAAACTTAGATAACTTTAAGGGATGTCGTAGAACAATATCCTGAGTTTATTCGACTGACTTCAGTTGGTTATTGGCCCAGAATGGTGCCTCAAACGGTATTATATAGCCAGTACAGACGATTCCAAGATTTTTCAAGGCAGGGGTATTTATTCTTGATCAAGTTTGTAGTTATCAGACATAATTTCTAACAGCTAGCGATTTATTTTTGAAATAGTGATCAGCATGAAAAGTTGAGTTAGCTTGAGGTAAGTGGGTAACCCAAATACATAGTAGAAGCTGTTAGAGGTTTACTTTCCCAAAAGCGTTTGCAAGATCAAGCCAGACAACTACCATTTCGAAACACCAATAATTTAGATTTATTTTAGTTCAATTATGGATAGTTGCCTCAAAAGAATTTCTCGAGAAAATCAATTTTCTTTTTCAGATTTTCGTGTGATATTTGTTGTTGTTATCGTGTCCAATGAAGAACCTCAGATGTCTCCATGCATCTCTATCACAGCAATCGCAATATTCTCTATCTTGGGTGTGTAAAGCTGCTGCTCTGGGTCCATGTCAATTTTCTGCAAGGCTACGGCCATTGCTGGACATGGGAATATGTGGGTGGGGTGTGATATTTGATTGCCCTAATATCAACTGCGTAGAGAACGAAATGTTCAGTTCTGAAGTTCAGCAAGTAAATATCTGGTAAGTCTCAGAATCATCAAAAAGAAACGAGACAAGATCTTTTTGAAAAGATGGATGAATAAGTAGGAAAATATAAGTTCGCCTTGTGTACACACCTGCTTGTATCTCGATAGATTATATAGTGATCCGGCCATTTCCCTTAAATTCTTCTGTTATTTAAGCGGAAGGTCGTGGGTTCGATTCCCATCCCTTGACACTTCTTTTATTTTATCCATTCTGACCAAAATCTATCCGTGAACTTCACACAGTGAACTTCACACAGACAGAATAAGGCAATTATATAAGTAGATAGTAATTTTTAACAGGGAAGGTGACGACAGGGATACACAGACGATCTAAAATAATGGACTGGACGACACACCTACAAGGAGATGAAGAGGGTGGCGAAGGACCGGGAAGTATGGAGAAACCATGTGGCCCACACTCTATAGAGGAAGGCGTTGAGCTTAAGAATAAGATTTAATATAGATTGAGAGGAAATTATTTAATTAAGTTCTTGAGTAGATAATGAATGGAAATAAAACGGTAGAATGAATAATTAGATTCAGGTACTGGTTGGGAATCTACCGAGAAATAAAGAGATCACGATAGAGAAACATGGCGACCCGGAGCTACTCAAGGGTAGTGAAACTCGAAAGAGAATGATTCAACGTCTTAAAATAATAAATTTACATGAAATGTTTTAATTCTAAATATTTTTCAATCGTTTTAAATATTTTTTTAATCTTAATTTTTCTGTGCAATCTTACAGAAGTGCGTATATTTAGATATTCTGCATAATTTTTCAATTATTTTAGAAATATTATTATATATTGGAAGTGGTGGGAGGTAAGTTTCGAGTTACTTGTGTTCTCTTGAATTTATTCGTCAATCTTTATACTGAAAAGTTTAACATCAATTTATATCAAAAGACCTCATTATGGCTGCCATTATTTTTACGAACGGGGTCAAGATATTGGCATTCGGCTTTCTTTAAATCATCCAAATTATTATTCTATACTTAAATATGGTTCTTAATTGCCTTGTTCCAAAATCACTTTATTAGGTACCGCTCAAAAAGAGCAATGGTTCTTTTTCTTGTTCCAAAATCACTTTGTTAGGTACCGCTCAAAAAGAGCAACCTAGTTTATGATATTTGTAACAATGAATAATATGTGAAGGTTATTCACATATTAAACAAAACGCGGGATTCAATCCCGGTTCATTACTGTCGGTAATCGAAGGTGTTACCCACTCGTCCACCGACTTTTTTGGTTCTTGATATATGGAATGAGTATAACACATATATACACAAGAATTCATTATAATTAGGAAGTTTTTAAAGTTTCTATGTGAAAGTGACGGTTTGGGTCGGTCATAAGTTTTTTTTTACCATTAACTTGAAACATAAATACATGCATTTTAGCTGCACTAGTTGTAAAAATGCTATATTTATCCTTAAATTGGGTTTCTGTGAAATATCACTAGGGGATATATCTCCAAAATTTGAAATTACAAACTC
Source organism: Cordylochernes scorpioides (assembly GCA_030710605.1). Classification (NCBI taxonomy): domain Eukaryota; kingdom Metazoa; phylum Arthropoda; class Arachnida; order Pseudoscorpiones; family Chernetidae; genus Cordylochernes; species Cordylochernes scorpioides. The sequence continues at coordinate 64,528,258 of CP092876.1, read as the reverse complement.
AAAAGTTTCATTGAACATGGCACATCTTCCGTCCAAATAGACGCTGTACGCAATATACTGACAACACCTAGAAGGCATTAACAAGCACTCAACACCTGTTTCGGGCATTTTCAACTGTGTTTTTTCCCTGACCTAAGTCTGTTAGTGTTTAGACAGAAGATCAATAAATGGCACAGACTTTTTGGTATTTATTTTGACAGGAGAGGTAGCCTTTCGTTTAGTATAGAAAAAAATCCTCCCAGCAAAATTTCTGCCTACATTTTGGCCCATGTAATGGCCTAGTCATTTGATCAGCTAAACACCACTTTGGCGAATTCTGAAGAGGTCAAGAAGTCAAATAAAGCACTAGGATGACTGCCGAGGACCATAGGGAATCCATGGTCTTCAGGTGGGCATTCTGATTGGCTGGTGTTGTGGGTTTGTCACTGACCCGAATCTGTTAGTTTGTAGAGACAGTCATTAGATGGAGCAGAGTTTCTATGTAATAACACTCCACTTTATCCCAAATACAAAAATTTTCGTTAATTAAGCAGCTCTTTTATAATCCAAATGCCTCCAAAGCGCCTACTTTAGTAACGTTAGTTCTCTTCCAGAATAAAACCATTATAAACTCCTGCTTTTTTTATTATCCTTAATACACGTGGCCATTATAATAATGGTAGATAGAAGTTGGCGTCTACTTTCACTCTGAGTGCACCATATGTCTACACATGTGAAAAGCAGTTCGACTTTTGCACTTACAAGTGTTTCAGAGAGCTCCGTTTGGTTACATTCACTCGCTGAAGTTGGACTTTTACAAGAATCGGGGCCATTGGAGCATTTATTTTTTTTTAAGTGTCCGATGCGGGATTTAATCCCAGGTCGTAGCGGTCGAAAAAACGGTTTAGATCACTTGTCCACCGAACCCCTCAACTCCTGATTGCCCCAACAAACCTACAATATTTTATCTCGTCGAAATTCGCTTGTGTTTTTCCAGAGATCCATTGTTCGAACATATTAGAGAAAACGCCCGTGTTTATATTTTGTGAACATCTTGGGTTTACATATCAGGTATAAACACGCGATCAAAAAAACTAAGGAAACAAAGTAAAAAAAAAAATAGTACAAATGTGATATTGTACTGCGATAAGGTGCATAAATTAAGAAAAAGGCATCTTTTTATTGTGCAACTGAAAGTTGCTGATGGCTTGCGCTTTTCTTGATTAATCAAGAATGGGTATTTGGCCAACTCTGGAATAATTAAAAACCAACGAGAATAGTTGATTTTTATTCTGATAGATGGCGCAATCCATCAGCAACTTTCAGTTGCACGATAAGGAGATGCCTTTTTCTTAAGGAAACAAAGTTCTTAAATTTCTAATTTAAAAAAGAGCATACCTGGATCTAGGTACGCCCTTTTTGTATAAACCTTTTTGATGGATCGCCTTTTGACTCAAAGTTCTTAAAATTAAAGATACTTCGGCCAGTATAAATCTTTTTATTATCTCGACGTTATTCTCAATGTTAACGCCTTGCCAAATGCTTTAATATTTATTTTCTCCTGACGAGGACAAAAGATTACTTTTATTTTTCCGTTCATCATTACTCTTCATAATTCACCCTTTCATACCTCATCTAAAAAGGTTAGAAATAGTCAATAGTTCACCTTGAAATAAATTCTGATTTTTCATTGAAAAGAAACTCATGCGGTGTAACTTCAAGTGTTGTTTTACAAAAGATTTTTGTCAAAACGTCGAGATAGTAAAAAGGTTTATACTGGCCGAAATATCTTTGATTTTAAGAACTATGAATGCCGGCCAGGCAGCAGCCTCTATAATAGGGAAACAAAGACTAGAGAATTTATAATGTGTGTTTGTTACATTTATCAGATGCTATTTACAGCTTTTAGGTAAAGAATTGTTCCATAAAACAACTAGTTTTAAGTTTCACTTGACTTTCAAAACTCTCATATGGGAATATTATACCAGGAGTCGGAAAACTTTTGAGTCGGAAGATTCAAAATTTGTAATTTATAAACTTTCAAAGTTTTTGAAGAGCCACAAATTTTTTTCTTACCAACAATAAATAGTACTCACATAAATAATATTTGTGTATGGAACTATATAAAGAGCCTCAGCTTCACATCCAAAGAGTCGCATGTGGCTCGCGAGCCGACCCCTGGTCTACACAAATGAAGATCATTTTAAGTTATTTCATTCAATGTGATCAAATGTGGCGAAATCTGCGTATCTAGGATTGTTTTCACATCAAATTCAAGAAAACATGTCAATATGCTCACAATAAACATGAAGCTTATTTGATAAGTCAGAGCAAAAAATATATATATGAAAAAACAATAGAAAAAAAGATAAGTGGGTCAGGTGTTGATATTAAAAATAAAGAAGGAATTTCCTGACCACTGATATATATATAGAAGCATAGGGCGTATATATATTATACAAAATATAAATTATCTCTAATATGCATCACTCTAAAAAAAACGAATGCCCTCAAACTATTTTTTTAAAATTATTACAGACAAACTTGAAAACACAATGTAATATTTTGTGTGTAATGTTTTTCTAGTAATCTACTATATAAATTTACAAGTAAATTACCAAAATTGAAGATAGTTTGTAAAGGTAGAAGAGATCTATGCAATATAGTATACCGATCTTGTAGTTTGAGCTATCGAAACCGTTGTAGCGGGTTCCACCACTGATGATCCAGGACTTCCCAAAATATTTGAACCGCACAAAGGACAGTAATAAATTATTTAATCTGAAAGAATAGAAGAAACTGCCCAAAATTGCTTCTAGTATAACAAATAGATGAAGTATATGATAAATAGTGAAACAGTGAAATTGTACTACACCAAGTGGACAATTGACAATATAAATGCCTAGTGAACATAGCATCTGCCCGGTAAGCGGAACACTGTGGGTTCGATTCCCATCCCTGAACACTTTTATTTTTCCGTTTATCATTACTTTTCACAATTCATCCTTTCATACTTCATCCCTAAGGTTAGAAATGATCGTTATTTCTCCTTGAAATAAATTTTGATTTTTCGTTTAAAGAAACACTTGCGGGATAATTTTCAAATGGCGTTTTATAAACAATTTTATTGATTCTTCTAATAAATTGTTACAGAAAGAAAAATTGAGGTCAACTAAAGATAATAAAGGAGTAAATGAAGGGTAGATAGAATGTAGGGAAATATATACAGTTGTATGTGTACAAATTTCTTCAGCAAAGAAGGTTTCCCACCTTGAGACTAGATCTGTTGGATATATTGAGAAAAAAAAAAGCATCTCCTGATCGTCTTATTGAAATTTGCTGATAGCTTGTGCCATCTGTCGGATTAAATATCAAACTAATCGTTGATTTTTTACTTTTCTAGTTTATTGGTCAAATTCATTTGAAATCAATGATTATTTTATATTTATTTCGTTAAATGGTGTAATCCAATAGCAACTTACATTTGCACGATCAAGAGAGATGATTTTTCTTAAAGAGATAAAGTGTCCACTAAATGTGCTAGAGTGGAAAACAAAAAAGGTCCACGTCCATATTTTACCCCCAAGTAACCCATGTGAAATATAGGCTGATAGGAAATATAACTTGCGTGACAGGCCAGAAATAGCTCGTCTGCGGAGAGTTACGATGTTGGAGAAAATAGAAGGCCAGACGATCAGTAAAGTGGCAGCAGACGCTTCCAATTACAATCTATCACCCCGCCTAGAAGTGGATTTGCCAAACTTGCAACACAACGCTCGATTGATCCAACCTGGCAACCTTCACAAAGCCTTCCTTTATCGCTGTCCAGGTGAGGTAACCAGTTCCTATTAGAGAATTATATGTGAGACCTGATTAGCAAACGTTGATTGTAGCTTCCTACATGTCTGAATAATACCTCTTTAATTGGAAATATTCGGCTGGGCCTTTTTATTTTCTATTTATATGCATCAAAGTATGCATATAATACTATACATGCATCGACCTTTTTTTCTCTTTCCATACACTCGACACTTCCAACATGCCCCACGTCAATAAGTCAGTTTGTCTGACTCCTCCAACATGTCCCACGTCAACAAGTCAGTTTGTCTGACTCTTCCAACATGCCCCACGTCACCAAGTCTGTTTGTCTGACTCCTCCAACATGTCCCACGTCAACAAGTCAGTTTGTCTGACTCCTCCAACATTTCCCAGGTCAACAAGTCAGTTTGTCTGACTCCTCCAACATGTCCCACGTCAACAAGTCAGTTTGTCTGACTCCTCCAACATTTCCCAGGTCAACAAGTCAGTTTGTCTGACTCTTCCAACATGCCCCACGTCACCAAGTCTGTTTGTCTGACTCCTCCAACATGTCCCACGTCACCAAGTCTGTTTGTCTGACTCCTCCAACATGTCCCACGTCAACAAGTCTGTTTATCTAACTCCTCCAACATGTCCTACGTCAACAAGTCAGTTTGTCTGACTCCTCCAACATGTCCCACGTCAACAAGTCAGTTTGTCTGACTCCTCCAACATGTCCCACGTCAACAAGTCAGTTTGTCTGACTTCTCCAACATTTCCCAGGTCAACAAGTCAGTTTGTCTGACTCTTCCAACATGCCCCACGTCACCAAGTCTGTTTGTCTGACTCCTCCAACATGTCCCACGTCAACAAGTCAGTTTGTCTGACTCCTCCAACATTTCCCAGGTCAACAAGTCAGTTTGTCTGACTCTTCCAACATGCCCCACGTCAACAAGTCTGCTTGTCTGACTCCTCCAGCATGCCCCACGTCACCAAGTCTGTTTGTCTGACTCCTCCAACATGCCCCACGTCAACAAGTCTGTTTGTCTGACTCTTCCAACATGTCCCACGTCAACAAGTCAGTTTGTCTGACTCCTCCAACATGTCCCACGTCAACAAGTCTGTTTGTCTGACTCCTCCAACATGCCCCACGTCAACAAGTCAGTTTGTCTGACTCCTCCAACATGTCCCACGTCAACAAGTCAGTTTGTCTGACTCCTCCAACATGTCCCACGTCAACAAGTCAGTTTGTCTGACTCCTCCAACATTTCCCAGGTCAACAAGTCAGTTTGTCTGACTCTTCCAACATGCCCCACGTCACCAAGTCTGTTTGTCTGACTCCTCCAACATGTCCCACGTCAACAAGTCTGTTTATCTAACTCCTCCAACATGTCCCACGTCAACAAGTCTGTTTGTCTGACTCCTCCAACATGTCCCACGTCAACAAGTCAGTTTGTCTGACTCCTCCAACATGTCCCACGTCAACAAGTCTGTTTATCTAACTCCTCCAACATGTCCCACGTCAACAAGTCTGTTTGTCTGACTCCTCCAACATGTCCCACGTCAACAAGTCTGTTTGTCTGACTCCTCCAGCATGCCCCACGTCCCCAAGTCTGTTTGTCTGACTCCTCCAGCATGCCCCACGTCCCCAAGTCTGTTTGTCTGACTCCTCCAGCATGCCCCACGTCACCAAGTCTATTTGTCTGACTCCTCCAACATGTCCCACGTCAACAAGTCTGTTTATCTAACTCCTCCAACATGTCCCACGTCACCAAGTCTGTTTGTCTGACTCCTCCAACATGTCCCACGCAACAAGTCTGTTTGTCTGACTCCTCCAACATGCCCCATGTCAACAAGTCAGTTTGTCTGACTCCTCCAACATGTCCCACGTCAACAAGTCAGTTTGTCTGACTCCTCCAACATGTCTCACGTCAACAAGTCTGTTTCTCTGACTCCTCCAACATGCCCCACAATCCCAAGTATGTTTGTCTGACTAGAAGCCTCTATCGCCTTGTAGAAAAATAAGAGTTTATAGGCATGCCTTTTTTTTCATATTTTTTCAGACTATAAATCTAACTACTCATTTGAGAAATAGGCATAATTTGAGCATTGTTATTACATCATATAAGGCATGCACTACTCCCCTGTGAAATGGTAGTCCTGTTCAACCCCTGATAGCAATGATGATTCTGGGATAACAAGACCGTATTTTGAGTATATCATTCTGGGATAAAAAGACCGTATTACAAGGATGTCATTCTGGGGGCGAGACCGAATTGAAGGGATGTCACCAGATCCAGCCCGATATGTCCCAGTGTCCGGCGTCTAAATAGAGCTGCGACAATGGGGTTCCGCATTTAGGCTGGCTTGTCGCCATGTCCCTCGGTGTCTCGCCATTGTCCAACACTCTTCCTCCCAATTGGACGACGGACCTGTGCGGCAGCAAGTCTTCCATCCCTTTTATTATTATCTCTAGTACATATGGTAACGGCCATGGAAATCATGGTGGGTATTACGACTGCTTTTACTACAAGTCTGTATATGTATAATATGTTTTTTTTTTTTTTTCATATCCCTATACACGTGGTATAGGCCATGATAATCATGGTGAGTAGAGGTATAGGCGACTGATTTTACTGTAGGTGCACCACATGTCTACACATGTGAAAAGCAGTTCGACTATGCACTTACAAATGTGCCTGAGCCCCGTTTGGTTACTTGCACTCCTTGGTGCGGTTGGAATTTTGCAAGAATCGGAGACCATTGGAGTATTTTTTTTTTATCAGAAAAAAAGTGCCCAATGCGGGAATCGAACCCGGGTCGTAGCGGTCGAAAACCAACGGTTTAGACCATCCTTCCACTGACCCCCACATTATTTCTTAATATTGTTGTCTTGATTATTCGAGTTTGGGCTGTTTGTAGATCGACAGGAGAAAATGTTTTTTTGAAAAAGAAAAATTCGGGTGTCATAGTTCCATTTCGTATAACACTGCCCAACATATATTTAGTTGCCGAGGATTGCAGATAGGATTCTTCATGGATATGATGCAGATAATCCAGAAATTTTGTTTCTTTTTGCCTTATCAGCTCTGATTCAAGAGATCCATATACTCGTGCATCAATGATCTATCTTCAATGAATGGTTTGTTTATTTAATGAATATTCTAGCTTAATTTCACTTCTCACAATATCACTAAAAGATTGAACTGTTGCCACTACATCTTCTTCTTCACCGTTGTAGCTGATTTTCCACTAAAGTTGAAATCTGTACCCTTTCATCACGATAATGCTCCGCCCTATAGATTGAATGTAGCAGTAATTGTTCGAATTGGGTTTCTAATTGGTCCCTTATCCAACTTATTCCCCAGATTTAGCTACGTCTGACTTATTCATCTTCCTAAATCTGAAAAAGTGACTGGGAAAAAAGAAATTTTCATCGAATGAAGAGGTTATTGACGATGTAAATGAATACTTTGAGAACCTCGAAACATCAAACTTTTCCGAAGGGATTAAAAAATCAGGACATCGCTGGACCAGGTGTGTGGAACTGAATGGGAACTATGTTAGAAAAAAAAAAAAACAACATTGTCCAAAAACAAGTTTTATTTATTAATTTCTTCATCTTACTTATCGAACAGCCCTCGAGTATGATGATTATAAACATATATTTTTGACGCTTATTTTTTCTAAAGGGAAGTCACTTCCCTCATTCCCCTGGGAAAAGTGACAGCGAGTGACTGAAACGTCAAGAATAAAATAAATTATTGAAACTTGTTTCTCTTACAATAATTATAATGAAGACCATCTTGTATATCAGGTTTATAGTCCGGTAGCATCCTTTGGTAGATTCCTTCAACTGGAGAAAATGGGACTTTAACATCCAGTCCCATGTCATGGTACTCCTATAGTTTCCAGTGTTATATAAATGCATATGAAGATTATAATAAATATAAGCCGCTTGTTTACGCAGCGACGGTCAATAGATGGCGTCTAGCTTTAACGTCTATTTGAAATAAGAGGTAACCTTTATCTTTATAGATCAATATCCTCCCGGCAAAATTTCCATCTATATTTTAGCCATAGATTTGGCCTGGCTACTATACGAGCTAAACACCCCTTTGGCAGATTGTGAAAATTCCATTAGATCCCTTGTGGATCTCATGGAATAAAGTCCGCCCTAGGCTGACGAGGGCCATTAGCTCAAAACCATGGTATCTAGACGGACGCTTCTCAGTTTGCCAAAGCTGGTGTTATGGCCTTGTCACCGAACTGATGCCTCCAGTTTGCGACGACAGTCAATAGAGGGCGTCTAATTTTGACGCCTATTTTTGCGGGGGTAGTGATCTTTATAGATAAGGTACGATATAAATAAGCCAAGATAGAAATCTCTCTAATCTAAAATATCTGAAGGAAAAATATTCTATCTTTGTGATATGGAATTTGATTTTGTTGATTCTGCAAAGAAACTACTGCAAGCAGAGGACCGTCTATAGCATTATTATATAAATGTACTGCCATCTCCTATGTGACAAATCTGAGTAAAAGAGTCTCTCAATGTGTTGGAAATATTTCTCACTTAAAAGTCTATAAATAAATCTCTCATCTATTAATAACTTGAAGAACGTTGTCTATAATTTGCTACTTTTTTATATTTTGAATACATCGAGAAAACCCTGATTCAATCAATAACGCGACTTCACTCTGAGACCAGAAACCTCAACAACCTGGCTGAATCCACGTTATTCCTCAACTATACGTCGGATCTATATCTAAAATTTTCTGAAGTTTTGTTATTCTTTTTCTTTTAACATCGAGAATCTGATTGAGTGACTCAATATTCTACATCAGAAGCCATTTGTTCATTCATTAAAGGGAAGAACACTAGACATCTACATCGCATCTACATCTAGAATTTCTTGGAAATTGTTTATTCTTATTCCATTTGGATTACATCGACAATCTGATTTGGCATGACGCAACTACATTCTTCACACCAGAAACCATTTGGTGTTTAATCAAACGGAAGACACTAGACATCTACATCGCATCTACATCTAGAATTTCTTGGAAATTGTTCATTCGTCTTCTATTTGGAATACATCGACAATCTGATTTGGCATGACGCAACTACATTCTTCACGCCAGAAACCATTTGGTTATTCATCAAACGGAAGACACTAGACATCTACATCAAATATACATCTAGAATTTCTTTGAAATTTTTTATTCTTCTACTATTTGGATTACATCTACAATCTGATTGGGCATGATGAAACTTCACTGTCCACACCAGAAACCATTTGGTTATTTATCAAACAGAAGACACACAACGCACATACATCTAGAATTTGTTGTACATTTTTTATTCCTCTTCTCTCTATTTGGAAATACTCATACATGGAAAATCTGGTTGCATACATGACACAACTTCACTGTCCACACCAGAAACCATTTGATTATTTATCAAACGAAAGACATACTAGACATCTACATCTCTGAATTTTGTTCGAAATTTGTTATTCTTCCTTCACGGTAGAATCTACCATCAGAGACCATTACTTAAAAATTCAGTTTCTCCTGGAGGGTGGGCTCTTATCAGAGACTCGGTCACATCACGCCAAGAGTCGGGAAGTCTTCCAATAGAAACAGATATCTGATAAGCGACCACCCACAGGGGACAAGTTTAACGATGTTTTTAGACGAGCTCTCAAGGAGACTATACTTGGAATATATAGAGAACCAGTGACATCACTCTGCAGACCAGAAGCCAGAGGGATTAAGTTCAGTTATCCATCAAGCCGAGACGTCCACATCTAAAAATTGCTGAATAAACCTCCCAGCATCGTCCACTAGGGTCGGGAGGGACCTCAGGGATGTATGGCCAGGAATAGCCGAGGTGACGGTTGCCAAGCTGGGAGGTATTTCTGCAGCAGCCGGTGTTATGCGAACGACACCTTCACAACTCCCTCAATTAGCAACTTGCACAATCTCCTTGCACAACTGATGCTTAGACAGCTGTCTTGTTAGACCCTACCTGCTTCACTGAGATCTGCTTCCTCTCTTGTAATGAATGCTATCCTAATACGTCAACTTGAACAGAGCCTCGTTTTTTTATTTAAATAGGATCAAATCAAGAGTTTCAGTTTTTGACGATGACCGGATTATTTTCGAAAATATATATAATTAGGGAATATATTTCCAATAACTTGGTTGATGCACAGTATATTCCGCCTGTGAACAGATTGTGATACCATTTGTGCTAACAATCAAAACATACAGTATAGTCTTATCATTTTGAAATAAATGTAAAGGTTTTAGTAGCTAAATGTATAAACAATTAAAACCTATATCCTGACTTTTAATATAGAAATGCACTCATGGACAACACTTAGGAAGTGGAAAATCTTTGATTTCGCCAGTCTCTGATTTTTTTTTCTTTTTTTGAAGAAGACAGAAGTTTATTTGTTCACACTTGGTCATCTCGTGTATCTTCGATAAAAGTCACTGTGTATCAAATATCTTTCAGAGTTATTGTCTTAATCCCGAAATACATGCTAAAAGGTAAAACTTCCTTAAGTTTTGTCCATGAGTGAATATTAACATTTTATCCACAACTTATTTTAATTTCATTTCTCTCTATCATAATAATTCAAACAGTTCTTTCAACTTTCCGATAAATATAAACAATAGACACTTCTATTTTTAATATTTTCGTGTCGAAATAGCTTAACAATTAGAAGTTTTTTTTCTAATTATTCCTCAACTTTTTATTCCTATATCTTAACAAGATATAAATCTTTGGTAGTTAACGATTTCTTCACCCTTCAGGAACCTCTGGGCTAGCCAAATGAACCAATTAGAATCTTGTTTGCACAACTTTTATTTTCGATATACCATAGCATAATTAAAAACTTTCAATAAATTAATCCCATATACAACAACAAAAAGCTTTATTAAGACTTTATGGTCTTATACCGATTCTCCGAGTAGAAGAGAGTATATACAGAAATAACAGTAACAATAAACAGCAATGTTATTTACTATGTATCAAATAAGGAGGAAAGAAAAAGAAAGGGCTTTAATCCGATGTATCTAATTAAGATGAAAACAATAGGTCTACAATTCATGATTCAAGTTAAAATTGTGAAAAGCTTTTTTAAAACACTACAAATATTGACTACAATGTATTTATTTTTATTGCCACCTCCTATGTGACAAATCTGAGTAGAATAGTCTCTCAATGTGTTGTAAATAATTCTTACTTAAAACAATTGAATATATCCCACAAGAAATATTTACTAATTAATCCCGTTAAAGAGCGATTATCGCTTGAAAGCTTGCAATTTAAAATAAAAAGGAACTCATTAGAAGAAAATAATTGTAGTTTTTTTTAATAGGTCTACAAAAATGAATATCTTTTTATTATTTATTATTTTTTAATTTTTACTTTTTTTTAAAGTGAGATCCTCGAGGAGATTCTGTTACTTCCACCTTAACTAAAATATTTTTAAGGCATATTTTAGTTTTGAAATACAGTAGAACCTCCCTGTAAAGGACAGCGAATTGCAGAGCCAAAGTATCCTTTAGGGAGAGATGTCCTCTTACCGGAGAGTTACTCTTCTTCTTCTTTCTTATTTCCACTCAATCATATTAGGGTATCAAGCTTGTAAAGCTGACAACCATCATGACTGGGTGAAGTAGAATGCGTCTGCCTTTGTCATTAAGACTGGGAGCACTACTCAGTGGCAGGCCGACTTAGCTCCAAAAGAAATGGCCGCCTCTGACATGAGGAACAGACGCAATGTGCAGCCGCTCCTAAAATGGAGTACAAACGCTGCTCATCCTGTGTCCCTGGATTAGGAGCCCTTACAGGGTACTATCAGCCGGGCCAGCTGAGCCCAGGTTTTTTAGTAAGCTTGTTACTGCTCCCCTTCCTCCTTTTTTATCCGGGCTTGGGACCGGCAAAGGCGGAGAGTTACTAAATAGTAAAAATGCTAATTTTGCTAATTACAATTTCACATTTTAATTTTGAAAACTACAATCGACAGTTATGTGTACAGGTGTTTGATTTAAACTTCAATTCCGCAACTTAATCAATATCTATATATCTTGCCAATTATAAAATCTCTTAATAAATTCAGAATTAAGAAAAAAGGAAATCTCCTGATCGTGCAACTAGAAGCTGCCGATGACTTGCGCCATCTGTCGGTATAAATATCAACTAACCGTTGATTTTTAATTATTCCATAAATAGACAAATTACCCTTTATGATAAATTTAAATTATTTTTGATCCATATGATTCTTTTAAAATAAATCAATTTTCTACTGCCCTTACTGTAATGTTAAAATAGAATCATAAGTGTCAAGAATTGTTCAAACTTATCATAATAGCTGGCGCGCTAATGGATCATTTTAAAATTACTCTTTCTTGGTTAACCAATAAAAGCTAACCATATACGCGTTTCGGGCTGTAGACCTTCATCATCGTTGTACAAGCTGTATCTCAACGACCAAAAAAGCTGGTCTTTGGGTTATCCTTAAAAATAATGAAACAGGTATTTAGGCCGTAAGGATGAGAGAAGTGTTAAAGTTTTGGAAAGAATTGTAGGAAAATAATAAAGTATTCTTAATTGAAATGTGGTTATTGGCCATTCAGGTAGAATTCCGTTTGAGTATATATTTTCCATCTCTAGTTTTCGGGCTTATGCCATCTGTCGGAGTAAAATCAACTAATCGTTGATTTTTTAAAAATTAATTGGCCAACTACCATTTCTTGTTTATTTCAGTTGTCCGTAGACTATAAGGTGAAAAGAAATGTGAATCGTTAACGGTTGCAACGGTCCCCAACTCAGGATGGGTGCAGCCGCGAGCTCCAGGCCCAGCTTGCCGCCGTGGCCCAGTCCGTCGCCGAGACCCGGGCCCGCCTGGAGCAGACTCGGCCCCCGACCTCGTCCGAGGTGTCGGCGCTGGCAGCTCAGACCGCGGACTCAGACCGCGCGGCGCAGGAGCTGGCGAGGACCGTGAGACGTCAGGAGCGGCTCATTGAGGTGAGACTGATGGCGGCTGAGATGGTAGAGGATACACTGTTTGAGTTGTCACAAGAAAACCTAGTTCTGTAAGCTTATGGTGTCTTCGTAGGAAACGTCCCAAGAAAACCTAGCTCTGTAGACCTATGGTGTCCTCGTGAGAGATATCTCAAGAAAACCTAGCTCTGTAGATCTATGGTGTCTTCGCAGGAGACGTTACAAGAAAACCTAGCTCTGTAGACCTAGGGTGCCTTCGCAAGAGATATCTCAAGAAAACCTAGCTCTGTAGACCTATGGTGCCTTCGCAAGAGATATCTCAAGAAAACCTAGTTCTGTAGACCTATGGTGTCTTCGCAGGAAATGCCTCAAATCTATCTCTGTAAATCTATGGGGTCTCCGCAATAGATATCTCAAGAAAACCTAGCTCTGTAGACCTATGGGGTCTTCGAAGGAGACGTTACAAGAAAACCTAGCTCTGTAGGTCTATTGGTCTTAGTAAGAGATTTTTCAAGAAAACCTAGTTCTGTAGACCTATGGTGTCTCCGCAAGAGATATCTCAAGAAAACCTAGCTCTGTAGACTTATAGTGTCTTCGCAGGAAATGCCTCCTATCTAGCTCTGTACACAAAAACGCCACCTTGATTCCTGTAAGGTTTTCAGATAAGCACGAAATTGAGGATGTCATAATTGAGAGCTACCGTATTTCATTTGATCTTATAGCACCAATTTCCACAATTAGTGAACTGAAGACGAAAAAAAAATAGACGATTTGCAAGATCGCTGAGTAGATTCACCACTGATGAGCCTTTCTAAATCTTTTTATCGTCAGCTAATTATAGAAATCGGTGATATAAATATAAATACACAAAATCCTTTATTAAGATATGGATATATGTTTTTATATATTGATTCATCACAAGGTTTCAAAAGAAAAAGAGTTTTATAAAAGGTGAGTGGGTATTTACAATTATTTATAATAATGCAGATGGTATAAACAATTACCTTTTCATGCACCTATTTGTATGATAAGTCTAAGGAGAGGGGAAAAAACAAAAATATAACAATAAATTAAATTAATTAATAAACACACATGGGTATTTACATATGATGCATGCATACATAAGCCTTTATTAAGAGACTTTCCGTTTTATTATAAATTTATTCAACCAAAAAAGAAAGGCTTTTTAAACATTTTTGGAGCGCGCGCTCAGAACTTGTTTATAGCATTTGCGTACAAGTATTTGCATTGCGTACAAGTACAAGCATTTAAGTACAGTGAATTTCGAATGTGGCTGAGGCTCCATCTCTAATATAAGGTTGTCCCAAAAGTTCTTAAACATATTATGATTTATATTTTGCAAGTGTTTACCAACTTTTGGGACAACCTTGTAATTCTGAAACTTGGCCCACCTGCTGATTGGTCACCCTTGATATAGAAAATCATAGATTTAATCATTCTTCTATAAGAATTCTGTTATAATTTTACCAAGGTTACCAATATTGCCAAGGTTGTCCCAAAAGTTCGTAAACACTTTCAAAATATAAATTATAATATGTTTACGAACTTTTGGGACAATCTTATAAATCTAAAGCCAACCTACAATAATGGTGGTGGTGTCTTGTCCATGTAGCAGATCAGATCGGTCCATGCACCCTGATTACAATACCGGCCAACTGAGGGGCCTTGTCCGTATGGATGTTCTCTTCTGGATTGATGTCTGCCATATAGAGGGCTGCAAGGATGGCCGGGCAATTGTATATATGGTCTTGAGTGAGTTGGGTGTTGTGACAATTTTTGCAGTTTCTGTAGGATCTAGTCATGTCTGGGTTTATCTTCATTCCTTTAAAATGCCCTGTTCTGATTTTTAAAATTGTTTTTGTTGTTTCACTGTTAATGTTTAGGTTGCATATGGGCTGGGAACCCTCAACAAAGATATTCTCTCTATCAAAATTCAAAACTATTATAGACGCGTATGATTCTTTTTAAAATAAAACAATTTCTACTGTCCTAACTGCAATAGAAAAATTAATGGGAGGGCCTGGTTCATCAGTGGTGAACCCTCCCATCGGTTTCGCCCGTTTAATCTATCATGGTAGATTAAAAATAAACATACGCATCTATAATAGTTTTGATGGTAGATTAAACTGGCGAAACCGCTGGGAGGGTTCACCACTGATGAGCCAGACCCTCCCATTAATTTTTACATTGCAGTAAGGGCAGTAGAAATTGTTTTATTTTAAAAAGAATCATACGCGTCTATAATAGTTTTGAATTTTGATAACAGATGGCGCGCTAATGCATCATAATATTCTGTCTATGTCATGGAGCACCAAACCCCAACACACGGGTGTACAGGAGCTCCAGCACAGCCAGGAAACGGCCCAGAAGCAGCTGGAACAGTCCGAGGAACAGCTATCAGCCGCACAACGCCAGTGCGACAGCCTGCGGGCCGAGCTCAACAGACTCCGCTCCAACGTTGAACAGGTAAACGTCATACAATAGCTGCACTCCTCTCTCTTTCTCATGTAGATTGAATGGGGTTTTCACTTTGTTCAATCAACTTAATTTTGATATGAAAAAATAGTACAAATGTGATATTCTACTGGGATAAGGTGCATAGATTAAGAAAGAAAAAAAAAGGCATCTCCTTATCGTGCAACTGAAATTTTCTGATGGCTTGCACCATCTATCGGAATAAATATCGCCATATTATTCCAGAATTAAGCAATAATGAGTATTTGGCCACACACACACAATTCTGGAATAATTAAAAATCAACTAATAATTGATATTTATTCCGATAGATAGCGCAAGCCATCAGCAATTTTCAATTGCATGATAAGATTATGTAGATATATTAATGTAGATAGTTTTTAAAAAATACCTGAACTCCTTAAATAGAGTTATATAATATGTTACCAAAGGGTAGGGGCACCTCTCTCTATATAAATGTATAAAAAAACAAAGAAATTTGTTTATAGAGCGCATAGGTGGCGATAAAAGCATTTGCTACAACGCCGACTTTATCAAATTCAGTCAAAAGTCAATATGTATATCATTGATGTGGGCTATGGCCTTCATAATCTGATATTACGACGCATTCTTTTATCACCTTCTGTACACCTTCTGTCCACTGCTCTTGACCTCATCTACGACTGTCCGAACTTTACAGAAGTGAGACATCGTTGTCCCCTGAACTAAATGATCTAACTCTTACAGTCACTTTGTCTATTTAAATTTTATGAACTCTGTAGAATAATACATGTAAATTTGTAAATATTTAATTTTAAGTTCTAATTTGTTTGTGTTGTTTTGTTTCCTTGTATTAGGCGCAAATATTTCAATATCGCGCCTGGTTGATTAATAAATTTAAAAAAAAAGAACACCATCTGCCCGAAATTCAAAAACACAAAATACATTATTCTAATTTATTGTATAGGGATATGTGCCTCTTTTGGTACATGAATATAACAGCCAGCGCAATTTTACATATATACATAAAATTCAAACAATTTTTGACACGTATGTTTCTATTTAGAATAAAACAATTATCTACTTCTCTCCCATTATTTTATTATTGCAGTAAGAGCAGTGTGTGTTTAAAAAATTGTTTTGAATTGAAAACGAATTTTTTTTTAAAGGAAACATATACGCGTTAGAGTAGTTTGAATTTGTTATAACAGATGGCGCGCTAATGCATCATGTTAATACATAAAATTATTAAGGTTTTATGAGCAGGTTTGTATACATTCGTGAATCTGTCCAAAAATGTAACCGTGAGAAGTCAAGTTGAGATATATTTCTTTCGACATCCTGACATTCCCTACTTGTAGTTGACAATACATCCAAATGGCACAAGAACCTACAGGACATGGAACTAACTGGTGTGGAATTAACACCTACCCACATATTCTCATGCCCAGAAATGGCCGCAGCCTTACAAAAAATTGACATGGACCCAGATCAGCAGCTTTACACACCCAAGATAGAGGACATTGCATCTGCTGTGATAGAGATGTATGGAGACATCTGAGGCTCTTCCTTGGAAACAACAACCTAATTGTAGAATCCCATAGGCCAACAAATGTTCTATGTAAGATTCGCGTGTCTCCAGACGTCTTGAGTACTGATTTTGGTAAAGATATAAGCATTATTTCAAAAGGAGGGCAATAACTTAAACATTTATTGTCTAACTAGAATGTTCACCTTGTCATGATCCTCTAATTGACAAAAATCCGATAAAGAAACAAATAAATGGTCAGGTAAAGAAAGAATTCCGTTATTGATAGCCACTGAGCGCACGTGTTTCAAAGCAGTATTTAGTTTGTAAAATAGGCGTTTAACAAAAAACCTGAAAAGTATCTAAAAAAAAGAATGCTTGGTTTTTTGCCAGTCTTTAAGCACCATAAATCATTTCTGCATGGCAGTTTTGGAAGTGATGAGACAGGCTGGAGGTAAGCCAGGAGAACAGGTTCACAGACCGTTGGCCGATAACTTGTGCCACATGTTTCTTTCTTTCTGCACCAACTCTGTCGTGATGGCGGCGTAAAACAGGCTGAGGATCGCAAACAGCCTCACCTACAGACAAATAACAAGCTAAATCTCACTTTCTCAATTATAAATAAGCCAGAAGTTTCAAGAAAATAATTTCTTTAATGTAGCAATCTTAGACGTAAAGGTTTTTTCAAGCTTCTCTGCCCTTCAATAGATGTAAAGACTGTTTTTACATACCACATTGTCTTTACATCTGTTGAAGGGCACAGATGCCCGAAAATCTGTGCTTCTAAAATTTTCAAATTGAAGAAACTCTTTTCTTGAAACTTCTTGCTTATTGAGTACAAAGGAAATCTTGAATTAAGAGCAAACATCAGATTGACATAAAAATTCTTGAAGACTGATATTCCCACCTTGATATGAAAATTCTTACCACGCGTACAGTAATGGCAAATACAGAGTTTGAAAAATCGAAGTTCCAGGACAAACATATGATTATTTATCCCTTTGACGCACACCGGTTATAGTCAATAGTCTTTCAGGCCATCTTGTTCTGGAATGCATACAGCTTCATAGTCGGGCATGGATTCGAAGAAGATAAATCCGTTTATTTATGGTATGTGAGTTGATATTGTTACACCAGGTTGCGGCTTGGCAGACTCTTCAGCCTGGATTCTCTCCTGTGCTGGGTCTTGCATCTTACCAGAGCGTGTTTCAACCATCCTACAAATTTATAAAAGGGAATAACGAGATAAGTCTTCTTTAAGTAGCCACCAGAATCCTTTATTTATTTTCTCACATCAAAGAGAGCAGTGAAGTCACAGTGTACCTAAATACAAATGATGATAAATTAATAATCTGTTTTAAATAAATATCATAGAATATTTTATATAAAAATAAATAAATATATAATTTAAATTTCAAATATATTAAAACTAATATAAGAAATACGCCATTAATCATGATGTAACACTTCCCCCTCTCCAGAGGTCGTCACGTCCTCGTGATTGACCTCATCAATTCTTTCAAAATAGGGTTTGATTCTTGAGACATGGACAATCAATGGGTCTTGGCCAGGATTATCTTTTGGTTCAATTAAGTAATTTACGTTGGACAGCTTCTTTAATATTCTATAAGGGCCAAAATATTTTCTCAGTAGTTTCTCACACTTTCCTATTTTCCTAATTGGTGTCCAAACTGCTACTAATTCTCCTGGTTCGTAGCTTCTTTCCATGTGTTTCTTGTCATAGTTCTTTTTCATTCTTTCTTGAGTCTTTATTGTGTTGTTAATAACTAATTTTCTTGTTCTGTTTATTTTGTCTAAGTGATGTTTTATGTATTCATCATAATCATCTTTGTCAATGTCCACCGAGATATTCCTGTCGTCCAAAAGAGACGTGGGTTCTCTTCCAAACATCAGGAAAAAGGGAGAATATCCTGTGGTTTCCTGAATTGTAGTATTGTAAGCGTGAGTGATGAATGGGAGTATTTCGTCCCAATTTTTCTGATCAGTGTTCACATACATACTGAGCATATTGATCAATGTTCTATTTAACCGCTCTGTCAATCCATTAGTCTGGGGATGATAGCTCGTTGTGAAGCAATGTTTAATCTTGCACGTTTTCATCACCTCTTTCATTAAATTACTGGTAAATTGAGAGCCTCTGTCACTAATAAGATATTGTGGGGCTCCGTGCCGAAGAAAAATATCCTCTACTAGAAATTTAGAAACTTCTTTCACTGTTGCTTCCGAGACTGCTCTTGTTTCTGCATATCTAGTGTAGTAGTCCGACAGCACGATTATCCATTTTTTCCTGTTTTTCGTAGATGGTAGTGGACCAACAAAGTCAATTCCAATTCTTTCGAAAGGAAAGTTGGCTGGGGGGATGGGCTGTAGTAGTCCAGAAGGTAATTGGTTTGAGCCTTTCCTACTTTGGCAAAGGTGACACGTCTTAACGAATTCTGAGACATCCTTTAGCATGGATGGCCAAAAGTATTTACTCTTTATTCGGTACATGGTTCTGGCGACGCCCAGATGGCCATTCGACATATGATTGTGATATTCTTTCATAATTTCTCTCTTTTTATTCTCTGGAACCACAAGCAACCACGCCCTGCCTTCAGGGTTCGGGTTTTTCTTAAAGAGGCATCCATCTTCTTCTTTAAAGTTTTGCGCAATTGATCGCCTGCTTCCATTGCGGGGTCAACCTTGTTGCACAACACTAGAATGTCTTCCGCGAACCTGATTGCTGGTTCATTCCAGTGTTGCATTCTGTTGAGCTTCATTCTAAGTTCTTCTTTATTCGCGTCCAAAGAAAAATCCTGAATGAGGCGGATTTTAATATTTTCCCAGCTCGTGAAACTAGCTTTGTGTAAATTCAACCAGGTTTTAGCGCTTCCCGTCATGTTCATGGCGGCATAACGAGAGATAATGTAGTCTGCCCAATGGTACAAGAAGCCAATTTCTTCAAGAGATTCAATCCATGGGCGAGGGTCTTCCGTTCCATCATACTTGGGGATGTCGATGTTGGGATTCAGGACAACTGGGTCGGAACTAGCATCTCTACCAATTGTTACACCAGGTTGCGGCTTGGCAGACTCTTCAGCCTGGATTCTCTCCTGTGCTGGGTCTTGCATCTTACCAGAGCGTGTTTCAACCATCCTACAAATTTATAAAAGGGAATAACGAGATAAGTCTTCTTTAAGTAGCCACCAGAATCCTTTATTTATTTTCTCACATCAAAGAGAGCAGTGAAGTCACAGTGTACCTAAATACAAATGATGATAAATTAATAATCTGTTTTAAATAAATATCATAGAATATTTTATATAAAAATAAATAAATATATAATTTAAATTTCAAATATATTAAAACTAATATAAGAAATACGCCATTAATCATGATGTAACAATATTTCTTGGACAACTTCTTTTGTATTTAGAATAGCGTAGCACTATAGTATAATGTATTTCAACTCATCCCAAGCATGAGGGATAGATTAGTGATACAGACAGACCATGGAAAAGTCTAGTACAGGGGTCGTCAACCTTTTGAGTCGGAAAATTACAATTTACAAAATTTCAAAGTTTTTAAAGAGCCATCTTTTTTTCAACAATAAATAATACTCGCATAAATAATTTTCGCGAATGGAACTATGTAAAGAGCCGCAGCTTCACATCCAAAGAGCCGCATGTGGCTCGCGAGCCGCAGTTTGCCGACCCCTTGTCTAGTAGGCCGTGAATGACAACCTTTACAATCTGCAGCTGTCCACTATTTCGGTGGTAAACTGCAGAAGGAATACCAAACAAAAAGTTTCATATCATCATGTATTTTCTGGAAGTCGTATACATTTGTCACTAGAAATATGAAAGCCAGCCTAGAAACTTCTATCTTCAACATGATCAAAATCAGGATAGGGTCTGACTTCAATTTATTGCATTATCCATCGCTGCTTGTCACTAAGTGATATTCCGCGTTGTGTAGTGTTTGTACTTATACGGTTTGGAATACATTTGTAAGTAAATCAACCTCTTTGTTAACTGTGGGGTCCAACGGAAGTTAATCTTTCAATCTACTACCTATAAATACTTTCTAATGAAACGAATTTTTGTAGAATTTCTGACTCTATGTTATTGGTGGTAGTGGTGGTGTCTTGTCCATGGAGCAGATCAGATCGGTCCGTGTACCCTGATCACAATACCGGCCAACTGAGGTGCCTTGTTCGTATGGATGTCCTTTTCTGGATTGATGTCTGCCATATAGAGGGCTGCAAGGATGGCCGGGTATATATGGTACGGAGTGAGTTGGGTGTTGTGACAGTTATTGCAGTTCCTGTAGGATCTAGTGACTCTATGTTATTATATAACTTAATTAAAATTTATAAAAAGTGGTAGATGTGTGTTCGCAATAGATCATACATTCGATATTAAGATCAACAATGCGTTCAGGAAGTGCATATTAATATGTTAAGCTCATTGTTACATCTCTGTTGAGGCCGAAATACGCGTAAAAGAAACTGAGAAGGCATATCTTGTTCTATCACGTATAGAAGCCTTGATCTATCCGTAGAAGAGACTGAGAAGGCATATATTGTTCTATCACGTATAGAAGCCTTGATCTATCCGTAGAAGAGACTGAGAAGGCATATATTGTTCAATCACGTATAGAAGCCTTGATCTATCCGTAGAAGAGACTGAGAAGGCATATCTTGTTCTATCACGTATAGAAGCCTTGATCTATCCGTAGAAGAGACTGAGAAGGCATATCTTGTTCTATCACGTATAGAAGCCTTGATCTATCCGTAGAAGATATTGAGAAGGCATATCTTGTTCTATCACGTATAGAAGCCTTGATCTATCCGTAGAAGAGACTGAGAAGGCATATCTTGTTCTATCACGTATAGAAGCCTTGATCTATCCGTAGAAGAGACTGAGAAGGCATATCTTGTTCTATCACGTATAGAAGCCTTGATCTATCCGTAGAAGATATTGAGAAGGCATATCTTGTTCTATCACGTATAGAAGCCTTGATCTATCCGTAGAAGAGACTGAGAAGGCATATCTTGTTCTATCACGTATAGAAGCCTTGATCTATCCGTAGAAGAGACTGAGAAGGCATATCTTGTTCTATCACCTATAGAAGCCTTGATCTATCCGTAGAAGAGACTGAGAAGGCATATCTTGTTCTATCACGTATAGAAGCCTTGATCTATCCGTAGAAGAGACTGAGAAGGCATATCTTGTTCTATCACGTATAGAAGCCTTGATCTATCCGTAGAAGAAATTGAGAAGGCATATCTTGTTCTAGCACCTATAGAATCCTTGATCTATCCGTAGAAGAGAGGGTAACTGGGGATTCCTTATTGATGAGCTTGTCGTACAATCCTGCGATTCACGTCCCTCTAGTTAATTTCTTCACGTAACCACAATCGGGTTGTGAAGTCCGAATGTGACGTAGCACACGCTGGATATAACGGTACTTGCCATAGCTGTCTTATGAGTTGCTTAGGTAGGACTTTGATGAAGAACTGTCAGTTTAAAAGCTAGTTCACTTCTTTTGTAATAAAGAAACGCATCCTGAAAAAAAGTACCGGTTTAATGATCTTGTCGTTTAAAAAAAAAGAAACATCGATTTGTATTAGCGAAACACGACTATTGAATCGTCCTGCCATTGTCATTCTGAATTTTTCAGGAATCTTTAACTCGCCCATTTGAGAATATAGTCATATAGCCTGAAGTTCTACAATATGTAGCACCAACAGAAATTTCTAACGTCAACTTGGTGTCGAATTTTGCCTAGTTACTTAAAGAGAATTTTCCATATTCAATACGCTTTGTAATGTATAACAAAATGATTTTAACCTTTTAATGATCGCAGAATTGTTATCGAGTCCGTAGAGTTTGAATTAAGCGTGTCTGATATGGTTGGAAAAGAAACGGTCGGTAAGAAAAACTCAAATAAGTCGAGATATCGGTGTGAAATTGCTTACAGCGTGTGTTTCGAATTCTTGCTACATAGTCGGCTTCTGACGTCAATAAGTCTCTTCACATTGATGGATCCCCCACTTATCGACTCTTTATATAGCCAGCACCTCAGACTTGCAGCGAAATTCTCGATGGGTTAAACAACCGCGAGACTTCGCACCTTATTGACGAACCTAGCATAATTTACCTCACTCTACCTATATTGATAGTGTACAACCAATTATTATCTGTCCTTTGATGTTCATTTTGTCTGGATGTATTTAAGGCTTTGAGTGGCGATACATTAAATTGAAAGGTAGAAGATAGTGTGTACCTAGATATTGTATATGTAAATATACAATGCAATAAATTAACATAAAACAATAAAGCGTCATCTCTATATAGGTAAAGGAATTATTTAATCACGAATGTTTCTTTTATACACAAAACAAACTTCTACTGTCCTCACTGCGATGAAAAACGTATAAATGCAATAAATGTAAGTGGAATGAATGATTCTATCAGATAACTCTACAAAACCATACATATTCTGTAAAGTCGAAGAGTTCCACGATATATAACTACTGTGGTAATATTTAGGCAGATTCCAGTTTATGGGTTGCAGAATCTTGTAGTTTTAGTATTTTGGCACATATGAAACTTTGTGAGTGTGTAAAAATAATATTTGTTTATTTATATCAAATATATATAATTTTAATATGTATAGGGGTTGTTTCCTCTCTTTGTCAGTTTATTTCTATTCTATGAATTATAGATAGAAAACTTGAAGGATTAGAGTTTATAAACTTGCAACGAGGGAGTGTAACTCTCAACCCGCAATAGATAAGCACATCATCGACTGCATTGGCTTAGCCACCCATGAGCTCTACTTATCCCTAGCAGACATTGCCAAACAACTCAAAATCCACAGAATTGATATCATATGATTGTAGCGTAGAAATCTAGTCTTTGAATATCTTAAGATATAAAAGTATTTATTGAAGACGTCAGCAGGGGACTGGTCCAAGGGTCGGCAAACTGCGGCTCGCGAGCCACATGCGGCTCTTCGGATGTGAAACTGCGGCTCTTTATATAGTTCCATACGTAAATATTATTTATCTGAGTACTATTTATTGTTGGCAAGCAACATTTTTGTGGCTCTTCAAAACTTTGATATTTTGTTAATTGTAATTTTTGACTCTTCCTATTCAAAAGTTTGCCGACCCCTCGACTAGTCGACTATTATCAACAAAACCCCATAACAACTACGTATATACAGCTAGAGAATATTGAACAAGCTGGCTAAAGTACATTTATGATAATTTCTTAAATACATAGTTATTATCTGTATTAAATATTTTTACATTGCATAATTAAATTAAATAATAAAATATAAATATTTTCTTCGCCACAATATGATTCAATTGAGATAAGAAAGAAGACAAAGACACACACACAAAAGCCTTTATTAGGGACTTGCCCCATACTGATTCTCCCAATTGGGTAAGGTATTAATCATCTTGTGTTATTTACATAGAAATTGAACTGGCTTTACTCTTCGTGTCAAAGTCATTCACTTGTTGATTGGTCCTTACATGATGATGATCTAAAAGAAAGACAAAGAGAGTTTTATTATTATCTCTTGTATCATTACACAATGTCATGGAGACACATGTACCTTGTCTATTATTAGTTATGGTACAAGTCGTGGACTCCCATACATGAGAATAGATGGTCTGGGGTTGTCTCCTCCTTTTTGCAGATGGTGCATGAGACAAAGAGAGTAATTCTTCGAAATTAAAATTTATTTTTCAATCTAATCAAACCAGAATATATATTTTTTAGACCTTATATCAATTCTTCTGTCCATTAAATAATAGTTCACAAATTTATTAAATTTAATTTGAAGTCTCGAGATATCGTTCAACCAGCACGCATCATCTACCATGCAAGTATATTTTCAAAAAGTTGTTCTTCACACACAAAGAATGTAATATATTTTTTCTCCCTCAATATCATAAGTATTTGAAATATGTAAATAATAATTTATATATAAAATAGTATTTATCATTAATTTATTAACGTGATACTCCTGTTGAAGGACTGACAAGTCCGAAAGCTTGAAAATAAAAAGTTGGACAAGAAACTTAGCCCTGGAAGCTTTATTTATTTGATAATATTAAATAACCTGTTTTTTATTGAAAAAGCAGTTTCGGTTGTTGAAACAAGCTTTTTTCATCATATCTTCGTCCCTTCAGACCAAATTCTGGAAATCGTGGTGTGAAATAAGCTTTCTAAACACATCTATCGTAAGAGGTGTCAATTTAAGGAATCTATCATTGGTGCGGTTGATAGTTAAAAATAACAGTCTGATAAGGCGCTTCACTGCTTTAAATAGGGAGTGAAGTAGTCAGCATTGCATGAAACTGCGTCCCACAAAACCTCTTATTATATTTTACTTAGAATTTTGCGTCCAATTTTTTTTTTTTTTTTTTCAAATCAACAATTCGATTTGGGGTTGGATCTTTTTTAGTGATAACTTTTGTCATATATCTCCTAATTATTTGTGTTTTTATCCTATCTAGATAATAGTTTCGGGCTAATGGCCCTCTTTAGTTCAGGGCGCGCATTAGTTTCATGAGATTTACAAGGGATTCATGATATTTTCGAAATTTGCCAAAAAGGTATTTAACTGGCTAAGTGGTTACACAAATTTTATGGACTATATATAGATAGAAATATTTTTTCTGGAAGATATTTCTTTTATAGCAAATGAAAACATTAAGACGCGAATGTTTCTTTTACACATAAATCAAATAATTTCTAATGTCCTTACTGAGAGGAAAAAATATTGGGAGGGCTTGGTTCATCAGTAGTGAACCCTCCCAGAGGTTTCGCCAAATAAATATACCAGACCGCTTCTTTAGAGCTTTAATACTGTATTGGATCATGTTTATGTTTTTTTTTTCCTTTCCTCCATGAAAATGATGTATGGCGAATCCTTACAGGACGGAAATGTCCTAATGAAGCTGTTGTTGTTGTTGTATTGGATCATTTCTAAGA
Organism: Cordylochernes scorpioides; assembly: GCA_030710605.1. Classification (NCBI taxonomy): domain Eukaryota; kingdom Metazoa; phylum Arthropoda; class Arachnida; order Pseudoscorpiones; family Chernetidae; genus Cordylochernes; species Cordylochernes scorpioides. Next base: position 64,502,433 of record CP092876.1, on the reverse strand, counting down.
TTCCACCCTTCAGTATAGCATATATAAGCAGAATGATCTAATACAGTATTATAGCTCTAAAGAAGCGTTCTGGTAGATTAAATTAGTGAAACCGTTGGGAGGGTTCACCACTGATAAGCCAAGCCCTCCCAAAATGTTTTCATTGCAGTAAGAACAGTAGAATTTTGATTCATGTATGAAAGAAACATTCACGTCTTGATATTTTCATTTACTATACATAGATATGGCGCGTTATTTATACATATTTATTTTATCTATAAAAATAAATGCCCCCTAACCCGTCAAAATAAGGGCAAAAATTCATATATTTCTGGGTTTGCCAAAGGTGACATTGTCATCACATCCAATCTGAGACGATCGAGAGAGGATGCATATTTTATGAGTTTATGTTGACGGGTCCTTTCTTTTTATAGATCAATATCTCCTCACGAAAAAATGTATATAAAAAATCAAAGGTTTATGACCTTAAGTGAAGTGTTTTCTTAGAGCAAAATAAAAAAAAGGATAAAACCACAACTTTGTTTTGTTAGGTTATATATAAACCAGTATATGGTTCCAATATATTGATAATTTATGTTGCTTTTTTTTTTCATTCAGATCATAAAAATTGAATTAACTTTAAATTTTCAGAATGGATTACACATTGTACCTATAATACAACATAATGCGACTTATGATTGTAGAACGAAATTTGACAATCATCCCATCCCTGGACACTTTATTTTTTTCGTTTATCATTACTCTTCACAATTCATCCTATCATACTTCATCCCTAAGGTTAAAATAATCGTTATTTCTCCTTAAAATATATTTCGATTTTTCGTTCAAAAGAAACATTTGCGGTATAATTGTCAAATTTCGTTCTACATTGTACCTATGTCTAAAGAGTTAATTCTCAACCATATTTAATTATTTTTAGTGTGATTGATATATATTTTTTATGCAAATCTCTCAATGTTACACAAAGGGCTCAGTCTGTTGATTTCTGAACATTTCTCTCGACATATAATTGTTGTCTTCAATAGTTATTTTCACAATCAGTTATTCTGTTTAACTAAAGGATGATTTCTCCTTTTTTACCTATATTGGTTTATATGTACAGTAAACGTCTTAAGCGGATCTTGTCTAAAACGGACTCTGTCTAAAATCGACCTTGTCTAAAGAAAGACATATTTTAAGCATTCCCCAATGAAATGGGTCGTTTCTTAAGCAGCCCCTGTGTCTAAAGCAATCCCCTTTTGAAGCGGCAATGTCTTAAACGAGCCTCGTCTTAAGCGGGTCATAACTAAAGCGAACCATGTCTAAAGCAAGCTATCTCTTCTTACGCAAACTCTGATTTGCGCTGGTTAGCGAACCATATTTATAATAGTCCCATAGTACACAGGTACTGTAACTTGTACCATCCAGTCCCATTGTCTCAGTTCTCTGAGAGAGTGGCCAGTTAAAACAGATATATTCTTTAACAGAGCGGTAGTGGTGGTGTGTTATCAATTACCTAGGTTCGAATCCCGCTCATTTTAAACCATTTCTTTTAAAAGTATACAAGCAGTTGAACACACCGTCATAAAGATCCCGATTTAATGCTTACTGTAAAACTTTTAACATGTCACATGCTCTGGAGATTGTCAACTGGCAAACCCTCTGTGCCATTATGCCAAGGAAATGCGTTAAGGAGATATCCCTACAACCACATTTAAAAACCTTCAAGGATTCGAACCTAAAATCTTGTGAACTGTGGTCAGGGACATGATATGTTCCCCCACACCAATTAAGTCTTAAATTGCGCTTGTATATTATAATAGATTATGTAGGAAATAGGAAACCATTTGTTAAGTAGACACAGAGGCGTGATATGTTCTCCCAAACCAATTAAGCCCCAAATTGCGCTTGTATATTATAACATATTCTGTAGAAAATGAGAAAATTAGATTTTCAATTGTCGAGTGGAATTTGAAAATCGAATGACCCTATAATGGGTTTTAATTGCGGATGCTCTAGACAAAAGTCAGTTACTATAGATACCTGATGAAAGGATCCAAGTAAGAATTCCAGGTTATAGAAAACAACTGCCGACACAGTTAAACATGGAATTGAAACACTTTGTATAATCGGATTTCCTATATCCAGATGTAAGTGAAGTCTAAAACTGAAGAAAGCTGAGTACTCTCGATGGAATAGATTTGAGAAATCTAGCTCTGTTAGGAAATAGTTGTTGACGACTCAAGTGTGAACCTGTGACACACTCTGCTAAGATTTCAACTGTCCAGTGGTCGAGGAAGTGAGCGGCTACTGAAGACACAGTACCAGGAACGTTATCAAGTCTTGCGGTGTTTACTTGATAAGAACAACGTAACTTATTTGATAGCTTACGTCATCTATCGGACGATCAGGGCCTTTCAACACTAGTTAACGCAAGCTATAGCTACTTACTTTTAACTACTTGTCAACTTATACCGTACCTAACTACTGGCCTCCTGAGACTTCATTTTACTCTCTGTGACAGGATTTTCTTCTCTCAAGATAAGAAAGTTTTCAACCACTATTTCTTCATAATTTCCTTTATAGGTCAAATTATCACAATTAGTATCTTCCTGAATATCGCTTGTCGTGTGATTGTATTGACATTTTTGACAATTCTCATTTTCCTATTTATGATTCCAAGTTTATTCAAATAACAATGTATAGCCTCGAATATCATTTGTTGGTTAGAAGTTGATTCAGAAAAAATACAGCCAGGAGAGTGACAGCAGCTCATTAAAACGTCGGGAGTTAAATAACTCAATGGTTGATGTGGCTTCCTGAATGTATAGCCTTATAATAACGTGATACTCCTGTTGAAGGACTGGCAAGTCCAAAAGCTTGAAATAAAAATTTGCACAAGAAACTTAGCCCTGGAAGCTTTATTTATTTTATAATAATAATAGTATGTAGTGACCAATTCTCACAATAAATTAATCTCTTGAATCAATATTAAGATGAAAATATCAGATTATTTCAGGGATAAGTCTCTTTTTGAAATATTTAATTCATATCCACAGCTTTCGGGTAGGAAAGTCCTTCTACCGGAGAAAACCCGATATAGTAAATCGCCGATAATACACAAGTTTTAATATAATCAGATATTATTTTACATAATTTCATACCAAAGTGGAAGCAAAATTTTCATATGAACGTGTTTTCTTCTTTAGAAGGGATTTCATGTCCGAAAGCAAGATGCAAATCAAGATACACTTTAATCTTATCCAAAAGGCCGAGAAGCGATGACCGAAAGCTAGAGATATGAATTAAAATTTTAAACAAGATTTTATTACTGGAAGCCTGATATATTTCATCTTTTTTATGTAGTGAGGTTTTTATTGAAACATGACCGCTGTGTGTGAACGCTAGCTCAGCGCTCCAATGACTTTAACTTTAAAACTTGTATCATTTGCATGTATCTTATTGTCAAAATCTCATTAGTAATGCTCAGATATAATATAAATGAAAACCAAAAACGCGAATGTTTCTTTTCAAAAATAAATTACTGGCAAAATACATTTATTGATCGTAATTTGTGCGAATGTTCTATTTTCTTCAAAATACATTCCTCCTGCATCAATACACTTGCGGAGTCGCGTTTGCCACGCCTGAAAGGCACCCTGAAACTCCTCGACAGGAATGCTTCTCAAGAACGTTGTAACATGGTGTTGGATGTTTTCCACGGTTTCCCAATGTTTTCCTTTCATCTCTCTCTTGAGTCGCGGAAACAAAAAGAAGTCACATGGAGCTAAGTCGAGACTGTAAGGGGGGTGAGGGATCACCGGGGTGTTGCTCCGGGCCAGGAAGTTGGTAATGATGAAGGCTGTGTGACTGGTGGCATTGTCATGGTAGAGCTTGACCGTGTCTTTAATGTCAGTCCTCACGCGTGCGATCCGGCGTTTCAATCTCCTGAGCACCTCCAGGTAAAAGGCTGAGTTTACAGTTTGTCCCTGAGGTACAAACTCACAATGGACTATTCCTCGGATGTCAAAGAAGACAATGATCATCGTTTTTTGATGCGCGACTTGCTCATTCGCGCTTTCTTGGGGCGTGGGGATGATTTTTTGTGCCATGCACAGCTCTGCCTTTTCGACTCTTGGTCGTATTCAAACATCCAGGATTCGTCTCCGGTTACTACAGAGTTCAGAAAGCCCGGTTCATTTTGAATCAAATCCAACAATTCTTGACAGCGCAAAACTCTAAGTTCTTTCTGGTCTTGCGTCAACACTTTCGGCACAAACTTCGCACAGACCTTACGCATTTGCAGATCCTCGGTCACTATCCCATGTACCACAAATGTGGACATGTGTAATGTGTCAGCAATTTGCTGGATGCTTAATCGACGGTCGGTACGCAAAACTTCGAGCACACGATCCACATTCTCGTCAGTTCTGGCCGTTGTTGGGCGTCCTGAACGGGGTTCGTCGGCGACCTCCTCCCGGCCCTCCTTGAACGCCTTGTGTCACTTCCCAGACTGTGATCTTGAAATGCAATCGTCCTTGAAGGCTTTTTGCAGCATCTGGAATGTTTCAGTTGCATTTTTTTCCAAGCCTCACGCAAAACTTTATGGCGTATCGTTGTTCAAGCGAACGCTTCATCGGGCTATGTTACAAAAGTTGAAAACACACTTCAAGCGGAGGTATGTATCTCCCCTCACACTGCTAGAGCTCAACTGACGACCTGATGGATTGAAAGGGCATATCCTTCCAGCACATTTCCCACGGTTTTACCGTGCTGCTATCTATCGTCGCGTCTCAATAGCATTATGCTCATTACTTTTATAATGGACCCTGTATATTGGGAGGGCTTGGCTGATAAGTGATGAACCCTCCCAGCGTTTTCGCCAATTTAATCAACCAGACCGCTTCTTTAGAGCTCTAATACTATATTGGATCATTCTGATTTCATATGCAACACTAAAGGGTTGAATCTTAGAAATGGTATTTAAGAAAACTATAAACATAAGCTTTTAGAACAGTAGAATTACATTTAAATTCCACTCTTCGGTTAGCATATAAAATCAGAATGATCCAATACAGTATTAGAGCTCTAAAGAAGCGGTCTGGTAGATTAAATTGGCGAAACCGCTGGGAGGGTTCACCACTGATTAGCCAAGCCCTCCCAATATATATTTTTTTCATAGCAGAAAGGGCAGTAGAATTTTGATTTATTTGTGAAAAGAAACATTTGCGCGTTTTGGTGTTTTAATTTGTATTATATAGATGGCGTGTTATTGCTTTGTATTAATGCTCAGAAATATTCCATTTCCCCACCTGTATAGCCACAGTTTCATGGTTAACAAACGTCAACAACAAAAAGGCTTTTATTAGGGCCCATTGACCCGTATGAATTCGCCATACAACAACAAAATAATTCAGTAATTTTTTCTCCCTTTCCTCATGGGCACGTGAGCCTTTGTTTGAAAAGGGATTTATTTACACATATGTTCTAAACTTTCCTCACTACCTCTTTTGTGTACTATTTACAATTGATCTGTAGAAATTATAGAGTTATATTGCTATATTTTTCTTTTCTGAAATAGTTCTTTCTTCAGTGGGTTGCTAAATCTCCAGAAGGTGTTTTTAAGAGTTTGTTAACAAACGTCATGCCATCTTGATATTCTGTAGTATACATTACTAGCCGAATGACCCGGGCAACGCCCGTGTTTTACCCGATTGAATGTTTTTTATTCAAATACTGTTTGTTACAATTATAAATTGGCGCCTTATATAAATGCATATATTAGTTAATAACTATAGCCTATGTGCTTTATCTGTCTATGTACTGTTGGCTTCCGTAGGCGTCTCTTACTGGAAAAAAGAAAGAGAGGATTCCATTTAGGTATTAACTAATATATGCATTTATTTAAGGAGCGACACGCTCCAACACAATAGTTACAAAAACCAAAAAGCGAGTGGGGGGGCAAAGGTGACGTGATCGTAGCCAACCAATAGGAGAGTGCCATTCCAAAAAAAAAAGCAAACGGTGACAGAGATGAAGAATTATTAAGAACGCATGACGCTCGTAACTGTATATAGAATGCTATTTTTCTCCTGTAGGAGAGCGTTTGTGCCCGAAAGCTAGAGATTAAAAAGGTTTTTGAAAAGATACTTTCCCTGGAGGTCTGATATAATTTACTTAATATTGATACAAGGAATTATTTTATTGTATAGTTCTCCACATTGTGTGTGGGCATTTTGAAACTATTACATTAATATTCCAAACTATTATAGACGTGTATGATTCTTTTTTTAAATTAACCAATTTCTACTTCCCTTACTGCAATGTAAAAATTAATGGGTCCCATTAATTCCATTTCAGAGTAAGGGCAGTAGAAATTGTTCAATTTAAAAAAAAAATCGTGGTAGTGGTGCTTATTTCCATGGTTAAACCAATTCCTGAACTCCACTCCTCCTCAATTTTGCGATGTTGATTATTTCTCTTGATCTTTTTGCTGTTTTCCTATCTCTTGCATTTAATGTAAAAAAAAATCATATGCGTCTATAATAGTTTCGAATTTTGATAACAGATGGCGCACTAATGTATCATATTACATTAATATGCAAATAGAACTGGACAAACAGGATGAGAAATATAATGTAAAAATAGTTAAATTGGTGTTGAAAGCTGCGGAATATGGGATTATAAATATCTATTCATGGAAAGATGGTATTTAAGTACATTAAGGAATGTCTTGCCAGGAAGGAAGGTCGCGGAAACAAACCCCGGCTGACGTCCGCTGTGATAGCGACGGCAGGTTATGTAAATAGACAGACTCGGCTGCTGGCGGTGATTTCACTCTTTTTTTACAAGGGTTCGTTGATCGTCTGGTATGTAAAGTGAAGATTTTAAAACCAATATTCTTCAATTGATCCTATATCATGTTTTTATGTCAAAATTTCTTAGATTTTAGTTCAAATGCATCGATTTCTCTCGCAGAGTATTCTGGTCTCGGAGTTTCCTTTCTAGAGATCGTCTTTTGATGATATTGTAGGGTTTTCTCTCAAAATTGAGATCCTAAATACGCCTGCCTCTTCCTTACTTTCCCCCACTATATCTCCCTCCAGGAATTCCCGTTAACCACTCCGATTGACGGACAAGATAATGTCCAAACATGATAGTCATCATCATATATACGTTTTATCATCATATATACGTTTTATCATCATATATATGTTTTATCATCATATATATCAATCTTTGCAACACTCCTTCATGTCATTTAGAATAGTTATTTTGTTAAAATAAAAAAAAAAAGTAAAAATCAGTCAATCCAGTATCAATGGGTTTCCCTCAACGATGAAGAAAATTTCTTCATCCACTGTTTTCATTATTTCCCTTCAAAGACAAGTTCATAAAATATTTTGAATTTCGCTGAGACAGTGATGGCAAGTTTTCTTTGAAGGATAGACAGGGAGAGATTCCTTCGATGGAGAAAGGTCACTATTTCTTTTTGATATTTTATATTTAAAAAATGGGATTCCTTAAATATGAAATAAAATTTAAAACAATATATATTAACATTTCAAAGGTTTTTTTTTTCTTCAGTAATATATACAATACGTACATGTATGTAAATAATAAGTATATTTTGCTAAACAATGGTTTACAATAAAGTCGTGTCTCATTTGTTCGAGAAAGATTCTGCGTTATTTGTCTCAGGTTATAATCGATATTTTTCACGAAAGAGTTTCATAAATCCGCAAGTATCTAAAATTGATGAAAAATCACAGAAAGGTCGGTTTCTAGGACGACCGTTGCCTTATTTGTTCATAAATTTCAGCCTGTGGCCACTCAATGATTTATTTTAATCCTTTGGGGTCACCTTCACAGCTCTAGTATAATAAACAAAATAATAATAACAAATTTCATACAATTTTTTTCTCCATATACATACAATAGGCATTTCCAATATTTAAAAATAGTTTTTTAAATGAAATATGAATCAATGCTTGTTCTTTCGAATAAATATAACATAACTTTATCAAAATTCTAAACTATTTTAAACGCGTAAGATTCTTTTGAAATTAAACAATTTTACTGCCCTTACTGCAATGGAAAAATTAATGGGAGGGCCTGGCTCATCAGTGGTGAACCCTCCCAGCGGTTTCGCCAGTTTAATCTACCATACCGCTGTTATATTGCATTTTTGGAACTTCCTTTATTTATATTCAAAAAGAATCTTACGCGTTTAAAATAGTTTCGAATTTTGATAACAGATAGCGCGCTAGTGCATCATAGCATCACCTTAATCGCGTGCTTCTTTCGCGAGCTAAAGCGTTGCAAAAACGTTATTTTAAAAAGGTAACACCCTCTGTATTGTCACTCCAATCTTGTTCATAGTTCAACTCCCTCTAGGCTTCAAATCGAATTCTTCTTTCGAATTCAAGGTAAACTTTTATGTTCTCACAAAGTAGCGTAACTAATTATGAGAAATTGAATACATCTATTGAGAGCCATGAAACATTGTTCATATTTATATAAACATCTCTAATATCAACACAAAGCAATAACGCGCCATCTATATATATAAAATGAAAGTATTTAAAAGCACGGATGTTTCTTTTATACATAATACAAACTTCTACTGTCCTTACTGCGATGAATTGGGCCCTTCCAATATATTTTTTCATCGCAGTAAGGACAGTAGAAGTTTGTATTATAAAAGAAACATTCGTGCTTTTAAATCCTTTCATTTTATATCTTTAATATCAATTGAATCAAATCTCCTGGATTTTAATCAAACAAATGCCACAGGTTCCTGGAGATGTGAGTCTCTTTATTTTTATTAAACGTATTCTCGAGTTTTCGGGCATCTCTCTGTCCTTCTAAAGGAGTACATAGAAACATATGTATTGATATGTTTATTTCCATGTACTCCCCTGTAGAAGGGCACAGATACCCGATAGTTCGAGATTATGTTTAATAAAGATAAAGATACTCATCTCCAGAAACCTGTGGCATTTGTTTGATTAAACATCTCAAATACTCAAAGTCCAAGTTACACCACCAATCTGGTGACCGCTGGGAAACGCTGGATAAATCATTAGACTAAAGTTGCAACTATAGAATCTAACAGACGAATGACGCCCTTAAGTTCCAGAAGATTCTAACTGTTGAGCAGAGAGACTAATGAAAACATACAGTAAGGCAGAGGAACTAAGAGTGTGTATAAGGAAGAATCGAATCGGGCTTACAAATGGATCAATGAGACTTAAGTGAGCCCAGTTAGCATAGAGATATGAAAAACACTTCGGCCAGTAAATCTTCTTTTTTTTTTTTTTTAGACAATAAAAAAGATTTACTGGTTGAAGTGTTTTTAATTTGAAGAACTATGAATGCCGGCCAGGCAGCCTCTATCTTTACGACAGAGAAATGAGTTATTAGTGAGCTGAAGAGATCTCTAGAAGAAAAATCATGTCCCTGTAGCCCGACTGAAGAAGCCATGTGCGCAGGTGTCCCAGGCAACGCCTCCCAAGACTCAGACACCTCTTCAGAACGACAAGGTGAGACAGCCATCTTGAACGCTCGGATCTGAGGAAACTTGTGGTTCCAGATTGCCTTCAAGTCCGATATCAAGACCCAATGAACGACCCAACTGACACTCGATATGTTTTCTTAAATTATGTGTAAATAGTTTTGTAGCTAAATTGTCCGGGCTGGCTGATGGCCCAACTCCTGGTTTTGTGATTCAACTTGTACGGATCTCCAATCTACTCTTTCTCTACTATCTCTTGTATGTTTATTCTTTATTAAATGCCTATTTCAGAATGTCTTGTCTAAAATATCTATAAACATCCCTGCTTTTACATTTTGACACAATCAATAAGGAATTTAGGGTTTGTTTTCTCATTTCTTTTATTTCTCGAGCTTTAGGGCTAACATTTATAATTGCCCGAATTTATAATTAGCGTGTTATAATTGGCTATAAGTAGTACTTCTGCATCTCCGTGTTGAAGGACATTGTAGCCCGAAATATCAATAAATAAAAGAAATGAGAAAAGAAACCAAACCCTAGATTCTTTATTGATTCTGTTAAAATATCTATATATATGTGGTAATATATGGCGTGTAGTTGTTGATGGACATTGGAAAATCAAACGATAATCCCAACGATATTTAACGATAAAATTAAATAAATAAGACGAAGATTATTTTTCATTTGATTTCCAATTTTACAATCTTTCGTACCTGGGTTTGTCTTTCAGCAGGTGCATAGAATGAAGCAATGTATAGATAGAGCTTCTTTTTGTAGCGTCATTTTATGCACTTTTTGAAGAACAAACATCCCCGAAGGCTTGTGATTATTGTGATTATTTTTCATTTGAATTCCAATTTCACAATATTTCGTACATGGGTTTGTCTTTAAGCAGGTGCATAGAATGAAGCAATGTATAGATAGAGCTTCTTTTTGTAGCGTCATTTTATGCACTTTTTGGAGAACAAACATCCCCGAAGGCTTGTGCAATTTCGAATCAAATTTTATAGATTCTAGAAGTATATAAAAATTGTCATGGCGATTTTCTTGTATAGAATTAGGAAAGTTATACTTCGGGAATTACACGGCAATTTATAGTTTCAATATAAAACATATATATTGTAACATCAATTTTAATGCGCCTTACATTTATCCAAAATATTCTATGATATTTAATATTTATTTAAAACAGAATATTTATATTATCATCATTCCTTTTTATAGTTTCATTTCTTTTGTAATATTTATTGTACATATATCTTAATTGGTTATTGGAGCGAGAGAGGACCTATAGGAAGACGGCAGATCACGACCTACGAGGAAGACAACGAATAAATAAACACAATAACTTTAAAAGGTAATTTATTTTTATTTACTTTTATTTATTTGCTTTGAATATGGAAACCCGCTCGGCAAACGTGTATAACACCAAGAAGGAAGAAATCAAGGTCGACGACCCTGCAAAGCTGCAACTTGGTGCAACAATATATAACTTATAAAATATATTAAAATGCAATGAAAGTTTATGAAAATAGGAAGTTTGTTGTGTTCTGGAAGATATGAAAATATCAAAATGAATAATCTTTTTAGATGGAAATTTTTCCGGGAGGAAATTGATCTATAAAAGCATAAGGCGCCTCTCCCGTCAAATTAAACGTCAAAACTAGACGCCATCTATTGACCGTCAATAGATGAAGTCTAGTTCTGACGTTTATTTTGATGGGAGAGGCGCCTTATGCTTTCATAGATCAATTCCCTCCCGGAAAAATTTCCATCTATATTTTGGCCATAGATTTGGCCCAGCCACTTTGCCAGCTAAGCACCTCTTTGGTGGATTGTGAAGATTCCATTAGGTCACTTGTGGTCTGGAATAAAGTCCGCCCTGGGATAACGTGGGCTATTAGCCCTAAACAATGGTATCCAGGTGGACGCTTCTCAGTTTGCCAAAGCTGGTGTTGTGGCTTTGTCACCGACCTGAAGCCGCTAGTTTGCGGCGACGGTCAATAGATGGCGTTTAGTTTTGACGTTTTATTTTGACGGGAGAGGCATCGCCTATGCTTTTTTAAATGATCTGTTTATAAAAAATATATATTTGTTACTTTGCTTCTTCCCTATGGGATCTGTGGCCCTCAGATTGCAAATTGTGTTGCTACTGACACGAATCTTACGTGTTTCTGTTAAGGATTTACTTGGTATTTTGGACTTTTACCTTGTAGCTTATCGTCCTTTTTCTTGTGGCGTGAAGAACGGCTTTGTCGATTTAATGATCAAATGGACATCGTTTTCTTGAAGAGAATTTTCGGCTCTGACATGATAGTGGAATCCTGAAGTCAGCCGTGGAAAAAGGTAGTCCATAGCACCTATGGTCTCGAGGTCTGCTTGGAGATCTTTGGTTCCTTAATCTACCCATCATTGCCGCCAAAATGCCATGTAGAAAATAGGAAAAAACAAATTTAAACTTATAAAATTCCTAATAGGGGCATTATGACGGAAGTTTTCTGTGTAAGGGAAGATAGATAAAAATCATTAATCTTTTCACACAATTTTTTTTTTCTGGTAAGAAAAAAACTATACTTAATATTTATTCTAAATAATTTCCATGGTTAGATACAACATTATTCTTTCATAATATTTTTATTTATTTTATATATATTTATATGAGAATATATTAATATACTTTCATCAAGCAAATTTTCAACTTCATCGCGAATCTAGAAGCGCTGGTCAGGCTGATCATGTGCCATCGACCAGAAAAGTTGATAATCCGATGGAGCGATGTCTGGAGAGTATGGCGGGTGGGGACAGACCAAACATTTGAATCTTTCAGGGGCTCTTTTACCGATTAGACGACATGTGGCCTTGTGATGTCATGAAATAATATCAACTTGTCATGTCGTTGCGCCCATTCTGGTCGTTTCACTGCAATTTCTTGGCGTTACTGCGTTAAATATTTTTGATAGCAATGATCAGTGACTGTTTCGTCTGGTTTCAGAAGTTCGTAGTAAAGTATACCGTGGTGATACCACCAGATGTACAGAATAATCTTCTTGCTTTGGATATTAGGTTTTGAGGTCGAAAATCTCGGCTATCCAAGGATTAACCAGGATTTCTTGCGCTTCGGATTGTCAAAATTCACATTTCTTAATTCACAATACGATAAAGACTTTCTTCGAAACCTTTCCATCAGGATTTCAGATATCGTCCTTCGATTTTCCCCTCTTCCCCTGAGTAGAGTGACAGAGAGTCACTAAAACGTGGAGAATTAAATAAATTATTGGTTGATGTGACTATATATTTTTTCCAAACCAACTTCAAACCAACAAATGATTTTCAAAATTTTCTTTCATATATTACAGATAGAACACTACTCTTAATATATATAATATACAATATATACAAATATTTATTCGCTAATAGGTTACTTGTTACAGTAGAACCTCCATGAGAGGACACTCGTGCTAGAGGACACCTCTCTACAAAGGACAGTTTTAATTTGTTAAATTACCATTTTTACAATTTAGAAACTCTTTGGTAAGAGTACACCTTTCCCTAAAGGACACTTTGGCTCTAAAATTAGGTGTCCTTTACAGGTAAGTTCTACCGTATTGTTTTTTTTTCCCCAGATAAGTATATTGATGTTAAAACAAACTTATCAATAGTTTACAGAGGCCGGTTCGCCCACATCAACAGGTTCAATTTCCCAAGAACCATCCAAGAACATTAAAGATCTATTGATCGAACAACACGCTTTATCATCACATCTCAAGACTACCGGGAATACCTCTCTCTCTAAGATAAGAATTCCACAACCACAAAGAAAACGGCAAGAAAGTGTGAACCATTGTCATCATCTAATGCTCCGTCAGTCTTTAATAAAGCTAATCAGATATCAAGAAACTTGGTTTACTTTTTTTATCAAGGATGTGACTATAAGAATTTTTTATCATTTCAGTAAGGGCAATAGAAAATTGATTCATTTGTTTTATTTTAAAATAAACTGGCGCGCTCTATAAATATAATTACGATTTTCAAATGCTACAAGGTTGTCCTAAAAGTTGGTAAATATATTATGATGATTTATATTTTGCAAGTGTTTATGAACTTTTGGGACAAACTTGTTATTCTGAAACTCAGCCCACCTGCTGATTGACCACCCTTGATATAGAACATCTGAAGTTTTATTCCTTTTTTTTTTTTAATTCTATAAGAATTCTGTTATAATTTTACCAAGTTTACCAATATTACCAAGGTTGTTCCAAAAGTTCGTAAACACTTACAAAATAAAAATCATAATATAATACAATATAATGAGGCTTTGATTATAAAACGACGTTTAACAAGTTTTACCGCATTTTTTTTTTTTTTTTACACAGAACGAAAAATCGTAATTTTAATTATTTAAGGTAAAAGGGAATTCCCATCCCTCTGGATACTTCTTTTTTTCCGTTCATCATTACTCTTCACAATTCATTCTTTCATACTTCATCCCTAAGGATAGGAATAGTCGTTATTTCTCCTTAAAATAATTAAAATTACGATTTTTCGTTCTGTGAAAAGAAACATTTTGGGCAAAACTTGTTAAACGTCGTTCTATAAATCATAAAATGTTTACGAACTTTTAGGAAAACCTTATTGTGATAAACATGTAGTTTCTATTCAAGAAATTCAGAGTCTTTGCCTGTCCCAAGCCCGGATGAAAAAGGACAAGGGGGAGCAGTAACAAGCTCACTAAAAAACCTGGGCTCAGCTGGCCCGGCTGATAGTACCCTGTAAGAGCTTTTAATCCAGGGACACAGGATGAGCAGCGTTTGTACTCCATGTTAGGAGCGGCTGCACATGGTGTCCTTTCCTCATATCAGAGGCGGCCATTTCTTTTGGAGCTAAGTCGGCCTGCCACTGAGTAGTGCTCCCAGACTTAATGACAAAGGCAGACACATTCTACTTCACCCAGTCATGATGGGCATCAAGCTTTACAAGCTTGATACCCTAATATGATTGAGTGGAGATAAGAAAGAAGAGAAGAGTTTGTTGTTGAGATAAATCTCACCAAGAGCAGGACTTACCTTCCAGTCGGCCATCTGCCCACACGGCCATAGAGATAGGAAGGAGTGCTGGACACCTCTTATCTAATCTTCGTCGTCGATGATTTCTTTCTCCACTTATCACAAGACTTATCCAATCCGAAGAAGTGTTAGTCATGGCTACCAAATCTCGGGTCCTAACGACAACGGCTCACTCGACATTATCTTTAATTTTACTTTTTTTCTCTGAATATCGGTTGTTTTTAGAAATCTGTCGTAAAATCCTTTCGAACCTATAAAAAATATTCAGAAGTCGGTGGACGAGTGGTTAAAACCCTCTATTCCCGATAGCCATGAATCGGGATCAAATCCCGCATTGTACACTTTTTTTTTTTTTTGAAGAACCTGTTGACTTTTTTCATTGTAAATAACATAAGCTAGGTTGTTCTTTTTGAGAGGTACTTAATAAAGTTATTTTTGGACAGGAATAAAATATTCTTATTTCAGGGCAATAAGTCCAATGTTCCTCCTAATCCAGGCTCCTCTAAGGCGGTCGATCCATAGCCATAGTCTGGAACTAGCATGTTACCTTGGGGGCCAGTTGGCCTATATACAAAGGATTCTCAGTAGATAATGATGTGGTGGTTTCCCCTTCCACCTCCATATACCATTGATCTAATCGTAAGTCATTTCCCAAGGACCATTCAAGAACATTATAGATCTATTAAACGAACAACACGCTCCATCATCACATCTCAAGACTACCGGGAAGATCAAGATAAGAATTCCACAACCAAAAGAAAAGCCAAGAAAGTGTGAACCATTTTCAACACCTAATGCTTTCGTTAATCTTTTATTAAGCTTATCAGATATCTAGAAACTTTTGAAGCCGTTTCTAACACTAAAATTGTTCCTGCGGAGAAACTGAACAAACCACCTTATCTAAGACTGTTCGAACGTTACAGAAGTTAGGCATCGATTTTTCTCTGATCTAAATGATTTAACCCTCTTACATCAGCCACTTTGTCAATATAAATACTATCGATTAATACATATGAATTTGTAAATATTTAATTCTAAGTTCTGATTTGTTTGTTGTTTTGTTTATTTCCTCTGTAATTACACAAATATTTCAATATATCGCGCCTGGTTGATCAATAAATAAATACAATTTCAAGGCCAAGTGAGTTCCCATATTAGGATGGAGTTGGGGACTTGTCTCTACTCAGCCCCCTCCTTGCTAGCCGCTTTAAGGCATTGTCCACTCTCCGCCATATTGGAGGTGCCAGGTTGGAATTCTCCTTTCCTAAGAGATAGGACCGATTATTATGGCATTTTTCACACTTCTCCAGTACTTTGGAGGACATAAAAAAGCTGACTAAATTCAATTAAAAAACTATATAACATGTTTGAATCCTTGTACGTATAGTTTCACATCAAATGGCTTTATTTTACACGATATGTCGGCATGCCGTTGTAACATGTGCTCTTATAAAACAATAAGAGCACCTTCAGTGCTGCGTATATAAGCAGAATCGTCCAATACAGTATTAGAGCTCTGAGAAGCTGTCTGGTGGATTAAATTGGCGAAACCGCTGGGAGGGTTCACCACTCTAATGAGCCAAGCCCTCACAATATATTTTTTCATCGCAGTAAGGGCAGTAGAAGTTTGTATTATGTATACAAGAAACATTCGTGCTTTTAAATCCTTTCATTTTCTAAAACAATATGTATATGTTAGTGAAATCATAAAGTTCTAGGTTGGTATTTGATATAGTGGTAACATTTGTCTACCTTATGTGACATGTTTTTAGTGACCGACGTAACCTACTGCCACTGAAATGTTGTCCAGTAAAAACGTATACCACACATGAGGTTATATCTGTCAATAAAACTATATAACATTCTCTAACACTTCTAGGACACATTATAAACATTTGGGTTTTGTTGCAACGTGTTGGTTGTGACATTTTTATAAAGAGATACAACTTAAATATTTTAGGAAATCTGAAAACAAGTATATAGTCCTATTGGCCTAACGAGTCGTCAATATGTAAATAAGTTTCAATCTAAACAAATTCGCTTTTCAATATTAAAATTCTGATTGATCCATGTTAGTACTTGAAAACTGTGGTTGGATTTGATTGAGTTTGATTAGATGCTATTTAAAAACCTACACAGGCATTCTGTATTATGGCGGGGAAACCTGTTGTTCCATTCTACGTTATCCTCTAAACCAAGGGTCGGCAAATTGCGGCTCGCGAGTCACAAGCAACTCTTTGGATGTGAAGCTGCGGCTCTTTATATAGTTCCATATGTAAATATTATTTATGAGAGTACTATTTATTGTTGGCAAGAAAATATTTTGTGGCTTTTTAAAATTTTGAAATCTTGTTATTTATAATTTTTGACTCTTCCGACTCAAAAGTTTGCCGACCCCTGCTCTAAACTATTCTGTTGAAAGTACACGATCTTACACCCTATTGGGAATTATTATCTTTTAAAGCATGTGTTAAGTGTGTGTCATATATTTGCTTATGTGTTGTGTAGTTCTAGCGAGTTTACTGAACTTTGCTTGAAAATCTACTCACGAAATTGAAATTCAGAAAGGCAAAACTCATCATTACCATCAAATTTATAATTATTATTATTAGGAAATAGCAAAGATGTACACGAATTGACAGTGAGAACGAATTTTGTCGTAGACAACACCTATACCTAGATGAATTTATTACCCTAAAGAATCTCTATAAGAAATCGTTCGAGCCTTTTTTTTTCTCCCGAGAATCTGAGCTGTAGAATTTACATATCTACTTATATAATTGCCTTATTCTGTCTGTCTGAAGTTCACTGTCTGAAGTTCACGGATAGAATGCGCGCCCATTGGCTGCCGGCGAACACGTGACCTCCCTGCCCCCCTCTAGATAACCCTGTTATCAGCTGTGTGATACATACACCTGTCTATAGCGGCCATTCTAGACAACCCTGTTATCAGCAGTGTGTTACATCCACCTGTCTATACAGACCACCCTGTCTATAGCGGCCACTCTAGACACCCCTGTTATCAGCAGTGTGCTACATCCACCTGTCTATACAGACCACCCTGTCTATAGCGGTCACTTTAGGCAACCCTGTTATCATCAGTGTGTTACATTCACCTGTCTATACAGGCCACCCTGTATACAGCGTCCACTCTAGACAACCCTGTTATCAGCTGTGTGATACATACACCTGTCTATAGCGGCCATTCTAGACAACCCTGTTATCAGCAGTGTGTTACATCCACCTGTCTATACAGACCACTCTGTCTATAGCGGCCACTCTAGACAACCCTGTTATCAGCTGTGTGATACATACACCTGTCTATACAGACCACCCTGTCTATAGCGACCACTCTAGACAACCCTGTTATCAGCTGTGTGATACATCCACCTGTATATACAGACCACCCTGTATATAGCGGCCATTATAGATAACCCTGTTATCAGCTGTGTGATACATCCACCTGTCTATACAGACCACCCTGTCTATAGCGGTCACTTTAGGCAACCCTGTTATCATCAGTGTGTTACATTCACCTGTCTATACAGACCACCCTGTCTATAGCGGTCACTTTAGGCAACCCTGTTATCAGCAGTGTGATACATACACCTGTCTATACAGACCACCCTGTCTATAGCGACCACTCTAGACAACCCTGTTATCAGCTGTGTGATACATCCACCTGTCTATACAGACCACCCTGTCTATAGCGGCCACTCTAGGCAACCCTAGGAAGCAAGATGTATACAAGGTGTAGACAATATGAAGATCTACTTATATAATTGCCTTATTCTGTCTGTGTGAAGTTCACTGTGTGAAGTTCACGGATAGATTTTGGTCAGAATGGATAAAATAAAAAAAGTGTCAAGGGATGGGAATCGAACCCACGACCTTCCGCTTACCGGGCAGTCTACTTATATAATTGCCTTATTCTGTCTGTGTGAAGTTCACGGATAGATTTTGGTCAGAATGGATAAAATAAAAAAAAGTGTCAAGGGATGGGAATCGAACCCACGACCTTCCGCTTACCGGGCAGATGCCATGACCACTAGGCTATAGGCTCATTATTTCTTTATACCGTTATTATACCGTTATATTATATATAGTTAAAACATTTTAAAAACACACAGTTTGGAACGGGACGTTTCACAAGAGTGACATCCATGGCGCCAATTTATAATTGTAACGAATAGTATTTCAATTAAAACGTTTTTAAAATATATTCGCACTCTGGTAAAACCCGGGCGTTGCCCGGGCCATTCGTCTAGTAGCTACTATAAAGGATACAATTCATCCTTTCATTCTTCATCCCTAAGGATAGGAATAGTCGTTATTTCTCCTTAAATTAATTTAAAAATTACGATTTTTCGTTCTGTAAAAAGAAACATTTGCGGTAAAACTTGTTTATAATAGGATTATACTATCTGTTGCGTAGGTTTGCATGCGTCTTTGTCAGAACGCGTGTGGAGAGAGTCGTGTGACACCGCGGCCAAGGTCGTGCTCACAACAACCGCCTTATCAGGACGCTAAAGAATTGTCAACACATGTCAACTTGCGTCACCACCTCAGCTGATCTTGGAAAAATTTGCAAATTGTCAGAAACAATATTGGTGGTTATATAACACCATTATTTCTCTCTCTTAGTTATTGATTTATTTGATGCGACAACTGTTGTATTTTGAATTTTAATTTAGCATAACTGCAGCTTATTAATTTAAACAAATTTATTATTCAAATACAAAGAGAGGTTAAACAAACTAATTAGCTTAACAAATAAAGAAAAGTTGAGCTTTTATATTCTCTAAGCTATTGCTACAACCTAAACAAAACAAACTTAGTCAAAAAGGAACATATTTGACATCACAGATTATTTTAAATTGATTTGTTTACCAATTTCAACAACAACAAGTATTGATATGGATGTTGGAGCTCTCTTTGCCATCTAAAAGTCTCATTAAGCGGCTCAAGGTATACCTTTTCATTCAACTGCTCCTTACCTTTTCTCCTCTTTCTTTATATCTTATTCCTCCTCTCAGGCATCTTGGTCTTGAGTTGGGTAACGCCAGCCATAACATCGATTTGCCCACTCTGTGGGAGAGAACTCTCGCAGTCCATCGGTGACGGAGTCTTTCCCGCGACTATATATATTATATATATGTATATTTATCAATTAATCTATATATATATATACACAGTTAAACCTGTCTATAGCGCCTCCCTCTCTATAGCGCCCGATTTTAAATAAGTAGTACGATGCGATTTACATTAAAAATGACCTGTCTATAGCACCCTATTTTGGTGAGTCCCAAGAGGGAGCACTATAGACAGGTTTAACTGTATATATTTCTTATTGTGTCGCCTCCCAGTAGTAGTCACGACACGCAGCCTATCTTTACTGGTCAATTTCTATTTAATTGCACCGTTAATGTTCTATATATACAAATAGATATTTACATATTAATAATAAAAAAACATGCAAAATACATACAGATATTTAACACTTTGCATACACAACACATCTCCCCTCTTAATAGTAGTGCAGCCGGTCTGGCGGTCTTCTGGATCGCTGCGGTCTTGGACTGCGCACAGGGACAGGGACAGCCGCAGGGCCCGGTTCTGGTTCTGGCGGTCTTCTGGATCGCTGCGGTCTTGGACTGCGCACAGGGACAGGGACAGCCGCAGCAGCAGGGCCTGGTTCTGGTTCTGGAGTGTCCTCTTGTGCTGAAGACTCCGCTCCTTTCAATTCTTCGTCCACCTCCGGGGCTTCTTCCCTTGTCTTCTCCTGCCCTCCAAGCCCAGGGTGATCTCGAGAAGTGCCAGGCAGTATAAAATCTCTTGATGTACCCGGCAATACCAAATCTCTCACTTCAGGAACTTCTTTCTTGATAACTGGCCTTAGTTGATTTATGTGTCTTTTCACATAACGGCCTTCGTCTTCTATAAGGTAATGTCGGCTGCTCAGTAGTTCCATGATCCTGCCCCTTTTCCATTTTGGTCCGTTAGCAAAATTCCGAAAATACACATCAGAGCCGACCGCAAAATGCTTTTGCTTCCTCATGGCATCATGGTACACCTCTCCTACCTTCGCCATTTTCGGAATCAAATTTGAAAATCTTGATCTTAGATTTCTTTTCATTAAAAGTTCCGCGGGAGACTCCTTTAATACCGTTTGAGGAAAAGCTCTATGGGCGAATAAAAATCGCTGTAGATTGATTTCTACACTGTCCTTTCCTTGCTTCTTTCGTAAAGAGTTTTTAAATTCACGTACATATCGCTCAGCTAAGCCATTAGTGCTGGGATTGTACGGACTCGTTTTTGTGTGTCTTATACTATTTATTTTTGTAAATTCCTCAAATTCACTTGAGACAAATTGTCTGCCATTATCGGTTACCAAAAGTTCAGGTAATCCAAATCTGGCAAAGATCTCCCTAAGATGTCCTATGATGGTCCTGCTCGTAATGTCCTTTATGATGACAATCTCCAGCCATTTGGTGTACGCGTCTACAAGGACCATAAACATTCGTCCCATAAAGGGACCTGCTAGATCTAAGTGTAGACGGTGCCACGGCTTCTCAGGCCAAGTCCACTCTGAAATGGTAGACGGCGGCATACTTGCAGATTCTTGGCAAATTCTACAATCTCTAGCCAACTCTTCAATGTTCTTATCTATGCCTGGCCACCAAAAATACCGTCTAGCAATCATTTTCATTTTCACCATCCCTAGGTGCATCTCATGTAAATCGTTCAAAATTAAGGATCTTAATTTCTGGGGAATTACCACTCTTTCACGCCATTGCAGACAGCCAAACTCACAACTTAATTCGTCTTTTATCCTATAATAGGAATAAAGTGGATTTTCCTGCGATACCTTTGGAATTTGCCAATTATTTTCCCTAACATTTCTCAACACAATTGATAGTAATTTATCCCGGCGTGTCTCAACTGCCACATCCTGGAATGAGAAGGGGACCTCACTCATTTTCCGAAGGAGAAGCACCTGATCCTCATCCAAAGATTCCGTGGTCTTTGAGACTAAAGGTAATCGTAATAACGCGTCTGCATTGCCATTATCATCAGTTTTCGAAACTCCACAGTGTATTTAAATGCAGATAATTTTAAAGACCACCTCTTAATTCTTGATGCAGCACATATGGGGATCGGTTTCTGGGGTGAAAAAATGTGCATTAAAGGTCGGTTGTCTGTGATCAACACAAATTCACGTCCCAATAGATATTGTCGGAATTTCTCACAACCAAAAATGATGCTTAAGGCTTCTTTTTCTAATTGCGAATACCGCCTTTCCGCTTCAGTTAGCGTTCTTGAAGCAAAGGCTATAGGAGTTTCTTCCTTTCTATCGTTCCTGTGACTCAGAACCACTCCTAAACCATAGCTAGAGGCGTCATATGCAAGGACTAGTTCCCTAGTTGCATCATAATGTGCCAGCACCGACTCGTTAGTTAGCAATGCTTTGCATTTTGCAAATAATATACGGTGTTCGCCAGTCCAGTTCCATTTGGAATTCTTTTTTAAGAGGTGATAGAAGGGCGCTAAAATATCTGCAATATTTCTTATAAACCTAGAGTAATACATAAGGAGACCTATAAAAGATCTCAATTGAGAAACGTTTGTAGGTTCAGGTGCCTCTACCACCGCTTCTATTTTACTACTTATGGGATGCAGTCCTTTTTTATCTATTTTGAAACCTAAATATTCAACAGCATTTACTGCGAATTTGCATTTATCCTTGTTTAATCTTAAACCTTTTTCTTGCAGCCTTTTAAAGACCAATTCCAGCTTTTGCTCGTGATCCCTATGATCCTTTCCGGCTACCAGGATGTCATCGATGTAGCAAGCCACTCCCGACATATCTGCAAATAGATTGTCCATTTCTCTTGGAACTTATTTGGTGCTACAGCTACTCCATAGGGTAGCCTTTTAAAGGCAAATAACCCCTTCGTAGTATTAATGTTCACCACTCTTTTGGCCTCTTCAGATAATCTGACCTGCAAATAAGCTCTGGATAAGTCCAATGTCGAAAATACTGTATTTCCAGACAATTTTGAAAATATTTCGTCTATTGATGGAAGCGGGTACTTATCCAATTCTATGGCCTTATTTGCGGTGCATCTAAAATCGCCGCAAATTCTAAGGCTTCCATCTTTCTTCAGTACTGGTACTATAGGTGCGGCCCAGTTGGCATACTCAATAGGTTGTAAAATTCCCTCGTTAACCATGCCATCGATTTCATTTTCTACTTTTTTCTTCAAAGAAAAAGGCAAACTTATCGCCTTACAAAATACAGGAGTCGTATTTTTTTAAAATAAAAATCAATATGGACGTTTTTTAAGCAACCTAATTCTTTGCTAAATAAATTAGCATACTTATTTATTATAACTTTGATATCGGACTCGCTTACTTGTCTAATGTTCAATAACCTAGAAAAATCAAGATTTAAACCTTTTAGCCATTCTCGTCCCAACAAAACTATCGAAATATCTTCATCTACAACTATCAACCGCAAATCTTGATTTGCCTCCTTCACAAAAACTCTTCTCTCACCAATAATTTTTATTGGGTTTCCGCAAAAGGACCTCAATCTTAAATAATATGGAGACAATTTACCATTTTTCCAGTATTTTTCATAAATTGTTTTCGGTATCAGTGTGACGAGACTTCCTGTGTCCACCACAAAACACAACTGATACTCGTCAACATGTAGATTTATTTTTGCATCAGTATCACCTTGTACCGAATAAATTAATTCGTCCTGCGCATATCGGCAGTCTGGCACTGATTTACCCGTTTTGCACACCCTGCTCAAATGTCCAATTCTCTTGCATTTAAAACAAGATTTTGTTTTATGTGGACATGCAGGTGCCAGGTGAGAATTTTTTTCTCCGCATCGGAAACAAATTGTCTCCCTTCTTTGCATACCGGGCCCATGCTGCCATCCTCTACGAGCTTCATTCTTTCTATTTCCTCCCGGAACAATATCCATCTTAGCCACTAGTCCATCCTGCAGCTCCTTAGCATTTTGTTCAGCTAGCTCAAACGAGACTGCTATAGAAAATACCCTGTCCAAGGTGACATCGTCATCCTCCTGTAACAATTTCTTCTGAAGGCTTTCCGATTTTATACCAGCCACAAAACGGTCTCGTAACATGACCTCCAACATTTCACCAAAAGTGCAATCCATAGCCAAATGCCGGAGCTCACGCAGGTATTCTGAGACGGATTCATTTTCGAGTTGTATTCTCTTCAAGAACCTGCATCGTTGAGGAATCACCTTCTTTCTTGGAGCTAGATGTAGTTTTATTCTTTGTACTAACAATTCATACGGCTGTTCTCTCATTGTACTCGGGAAAAATAAATCATTGCCCAGTTTCAACATCTCCGAATCCAGCAGAGAAACAAAGATGGGCATTCTTCTTTTTTCTTCTAATGCATTTGCCTCAAAGGCTGCTTCAAACCTCTGAACGAAAATCTCAAAGGATTCTTCCCCCGGCCTGAAGAAACCGAACGGTACAATCACTGAACTTCCAGACATCCTGTTGGCTTCTCGTTCGCTTAGATTTCTATCTTCCTCCACCTGTGAACGAGCACTTGAAACGGTTCCCACACACTCGTCGCCAGTTGTTGTGTCGCCTCCCAGTAGTAGTCACGACACGCAGCCTATCTTTACTGGTCAATTTCTATTTAATTGCACCGTTAATGTTCTATATATACAAATAGATATTTACATATTAATAATAAAAAAACATGCAAAATACATACAGATATTTAACACTTTGCATACACAACATTTCTATATCTATTTATTCATATAAATAGCATTATATAATCTAATTTTTATTCATATTTATTTATTTTATATTTATCCTTACATAACCTTATTGAACGATATAATGAAGAAGTTTCAATCTCGATCTCCTCTCAGGCAATATAGATTATCTTTCAACACCATTTTATCATCTGATAGCTGATAATCTCAGGATTTCTAATCACTAATGATTGCTAAACTTCCATCTCTTATTTCTCGTCGGTTGGATTGGATCCTTCGTCAACATCGGTTCTCTAGTAATATTTGATGTGAAGTTTTCTGTAAGAATAGAGAGGTTAGCAGTTCATATCATAAGAAGTATAATGCCAAAATTATTGTTAAATTTTACAATAGATTGAAATAATAACTTCCAATCAACAGATGATCTTCGATATTAAAGTTATTAATTCCAAATGACAATTACAATTTCAATCTATCGATAAATGTAACAATAATTTTGACATTATGCTTCTTATGATATGAGCTGCTAACCTCTCTATTCTTACAGGTAACTTCAGATCAAAGATTACTAGAGAACCGATGTTGACGGAGGATCCAACCCAACAGACGAGAAATAAGGATGGAAGTTTAACAAAATGGATTCCTATTTTTAAATGAATTGCCATCTATCGATAAAATGTGTAACAAATAAATTTACTGGCAATGTGTTTCTTTTTAATAATATCGTTAAATATTGTCGCGCGCTGCCCCTCCGGTTCTTCGCGACGACGCCGCTTCTTCCTTCGTGGATCACCTACCCTGTCTCCCGTCGCTGTCCTCTGCAGCCCTACCCTGCAGACCACCCAAAGACCTCCTGAGAACCACCACTCAAGTGGATCTCCTTTCCTCTGGCAGTATCTCTCGGCCTTACCACTGGTGGGGGGACACGAGAGACTTACCAGAAGAGTAGCGAGTGATATACGCGACAATATTATCTCTACAGATCTTACTGCCATGATAAAAGTTATTGAATGAAAGGGCTTGGCTCATCAGTGGTGGTATATAACAAAATCAATCCAATACAATAGTAGAATGTTCTGGAGATTAATTTGGCGAAACTGCTGAGAGGATTCAACACTGATGAGCCAAGCCCTCTCTTTCAATAACTTTTATCAATGCAGTAAGGCCTGTAGAGATATTCGATGATATTATTAAAAAGAAACACATTTCCAATAAATTTATTTGTTACAATTTTTATAGATTCCCATCTCTTTCAAACTGAAAGATCAACGATATACAGACTGCTGAGTTCGAAATAAATATACAGTTAAATCTGTCTATAGCGCCTCCTCTAAATAGCGCCTCCCTCTCTATAGCGCCCAATTTTAAATACGTAGTACGATGTGATTTGCATTAAAAGTGACCTGTCTATAGCACCCCCACTCTATAGCACCCTATTTTGGTGAGTCCCAAGAGAGGGTGCTATAGACAGGTTTAACTGTATTTTGTACTAAAAACAGTTTTATTGCAATTTTTATAGTCAAAAAATGTGTACGACCAACTATAGAAAATTTAGGAAATTTATTCTCAGAATTGGTGCATCAGAAAACCCTCATTGTTTCTGTGGTAATGATATGAAGGACATCGGATGCTTAACTTTTGAAGAATAAAAAAAGACAGGTAGACTTCAATGACAATATTATCAAATACTTTCTTAAATATTCATGTTTTTTGTAGATATATCCTCAAAACTATAAAGAACATATTGTAATTGAATTATATAAGCTGGTATATAGCCAATTTGTTATGATGTAAAGAAATGTATTGACCCAAATATCCCCGAGTTTGGGATATCGCGTTATAAGATGTTAATAAAGTTAATTGTGAATATAATGTATACTAGGGATAAGAAAAAAATTACGGGGAAAATATATTTTGCATTTTTAAAAATTGAAAAAAAAAAAATGCTAACCATTATACCACCGTCGCTTGCCTCTCGATATTCTTGAAAAGTTTATAAGTTAGAGTTGTTTTTATAAATATAAAAATTGAATATAAAAGTTAAATATTGTAGCAAAATATTTATATATTATAACAGATTATTATATTTTATATTTTAATTCATCTGTGTATACTTCCTTTTATTTATTACCAGTTGCAAATAAGACACGCTATATCCGATCTGGATAATTGCGCTTGAAACTATTTACAATAATTCATATTGTAGTAGAGTAGGTAACAGAATTTTCTAAAAGAAAATAAACAACTAAGAAAAAGAGTATTGAATAGACAAATACTTCCTTTATTTCTTCTCTTATATTTTATAAATTTTAGTCCACACATCTGGAGACCATGGTTTCGAGACATTGATTTCGAGCATTGTTAGAAGAGGAGTAGACCTCTTTAAAAATCCTGACTTCAGCTGACCCGGTTGATGGACCTCAGCAAGGGTCCTACTCCAGGGATACGGAGGAGCTGCGTCTGTACTCATGTTAGAGTCGGCAGCAAAGGCTTCCATGTTAGGAACGGCCTCAAACTACAGGTAAAGTCAGCCTTCCACCAAAGTGTGCCTGGATCATGGTGCCATGATCAACGAAAGCTGCACCCCTACACCCCATCCCATGAGATACAGCTCGAGGAGCATGAACTCATGGAATTCGTGTAATATTTACACAAGGGGATAAGAAACAACATGGTTTCGAGATAATGACCCTTGTCAGTCCAGGAGAAATTGATCTATGGAAATAAAGGTCACCTTTACTGTCAAAATAGACGGTAAAACCAGGCACCTTCTATTAGCCCGAAACCATGGATTGGGCATTCTATATTTGTCAAAGTTGGTGTTGTGGCTTTGTCATCGACCCGAGACCGCTAGTATAGTTAGAGAATATGGCGCTTAGTTCCAGCGTCTATTTGACGGGAGATTTAACATTTTATTTTTGTGGATTCCCAGGCAAAATGTTTATCTGTGATTTAAATTGTTATTCCTGAGTCAATAATAATCCCCGAGCAGGACAATGGTAAAAAAACAACGCCTTACTATTTCCAAGTCATAGATATTTTAGGTGAAAGGAGAAAGAAAAAGTAAAAAGAAGATAAAACGAGAACAAGCACGAAAAATAAAATGAAAACGCATATTAGATAGCATTTTTTCTTTCAAACCCCCCTTTCCGAATAAATATTACCTAAACATGTTGGTTCAGGTTTTTTCCGCCATACCTGTACTGGTTAAACCATTTTCTTGATCAACTAAAAACCATAATTTGTATTTCAAGCAATTAACTCTCATCAGTCTGGTACAAGAGGCTTCCTGAAAAATCAAGAAAGATAGGTCAAATTTGAGTCTAAATAGATGAAAAGAGAAAGACAATAGAGGTAAAGAAGTAAAAACACTAATGAAAATACATGGATATAATTTACCATGGCTTATGAAGAGATTATTACAGATACAAAAAAAAAAAAGAAAGAAATGATTTGAATTTTTTTTTTTTTTTATCTACGCGACTGTTCACGATTACATTGGAGAGATGCGTCACACCATTATCATCATCAAATAGTTTTATTGTTTGGAGTTCGGGGTATCACAACTCTCTCGGAGTTCTTACGCTCAGTATATTGCCACGTGGAAAATTAGGGAAGACCAACTTCGGGATGAGACAACAATTTATTTCAGGCAAGAACAAACTAAGATGGTCAACAAAAGATAAGCCACGAGGGAAATTTACAGAGTAGCAAAATATAAACATTAAATGACCACTCTGTTTTAATAAAATTAATAAATACTTTGTTACAATATATTATTACAATATACGGTTAAACCTGTCTATAGCGCCCCCTCTTGGGACTCACCAAAATAGGGTGCTATAGACAGGTCACTTTTAATGTAAATCGCATCGTACTACGTATTTAAAATCGGGCGCTATAGAGAGGGAGGTGCTATTTAGAGGGGGTGCTATGGACAGGTTTAACTGCATATTATTTTTGCACACATAAAAATAAAGGTAAACAATTCCCGTTCTCACGCAATTCTGGCCTTAACTACCCGTTTCATGATTTTTCAGGATGCCAGAATGACCTTAGGGATGAAGTATGAAAGGATGAATTGTGAAGAGTAATGATGAACGGAAAAATAAGTGTCCAGGGATGGGAATCGAACCCACAGTGTTCCGCTTACAGGAAAGATGCCATGTCCACTAGGCTACCCTGGACTATATTGAATTATAAAAATTAATATATATAAAAAAAAAACTTTAATATTTTTTCTAATTATTTAAAAAAAAAAAAAAAGATGGAGATGCTGGGTATCGATCCCAGTACCTCTCGCATGCTAAGCGAGCGCTCTACCATCTGAGCTACATCCCCTTGAGTACCGCCTACCGAAGGTCGTTTAATAATTAAAATGTACAGTTGATATCAAGGTCGGAGAGCTCCACCCTGTTATACAAACGTTGTCTACCTGGACATGTCCACGTTATCCTATTCACACCCAGACATGGAGCATTCATCGACTCAATGATTGGCAAATGTCATGTTTCCTTTACTTTTATTAATCAGTTTCAAAGAAAATCTTTTCCCGTCTTTTGGATATTGTATAAAGAACTGATATCAAGCATTTTAAACTTCCCATCCTATAGTAATTCTTTACTTGCAATTTGCAGAAGAGCAATGCTCGATATATATCATTATATGTATTTCTACTGTCCTCAAAGCTTATGATCCATAAGTTCATTTAAAATACCCTTTCCAAGAGTCTAGCTTCAGTATCGGTGTAAAAGGAAAACTGAAAAATGCAATATTACAGCGGTATGATAGATTAAACTGGCGAAATCGCTGGGAGAGTTCACCACTGATAAGCCAGGCCCTCCCATTATTTCACCATGGCAGTAAGGGCAGTAGAAAATTGATTATTTTAAAAAGAACCATACGTGTCAAAAATAGTTGAAATTTATTACAACAGATGGCGGGCCAGTACATCATGTTAATAGTAATTCTTTCTCTTTTTCTTGAAAATAAAGATACTTCGGCCAGGATATCTTTTTATTACCTCGACGTTTTGACCAAAAATATTTTGTTCTCGTCAGTTGCCGGACAGGCAGCTTCTATCTTTCTCTTTTATCCTATAAGTTTTTTTAAGTTTCACAAGAATCATTTTTTCTTATGTGATGGTTTTATAGCGTTCTAAGAGTGTGTGGCATTATAATATCCTCTATAATTGATTTTTAAAATTTACTGTGTTTCAATAGAATTCAATAATGTATTATGTATTCTAAAATTATATTTTGTATTTTTTCCAACTTGAATATCAAACAAGCCAGACAAAACCTTCTCAAGAAGAATATCCCCAAGGACCTAAGAATCCAGACCCAACGACATCATTATAAATTATAATTGTAAATTAACCCCTGTACATCCCCCACAGTATATTGTAAATAGGGTTATCTAGGTTTCTCTTTTGAGTGGCACCTAATAAATTTATTTGGAACTGGAACTGGAATTGGAACTTTGTATTTTTCTATTACAATATTGTTTTATTTTTGTTAGAAAAAACTCCCTTCCCAAGAGCGTCGCGCGCGCGGTTAAAAAAATAACAGATAGCTACTAAAATGTGGACAGACCTCTAAATTCAAGATGACTCCACCAGAAATCTACGAAGATTTGCTGATACCCCGAAACTACTGCTCTCAATGCTTCAAAACATAAAGCATGGATTTACTTCAACAACAATTTTGAATGGCTATGGTTACATTCAGACAGACTTTGCAAAGAAGATCCAAATTACTCCCATTGCCAAGATGAAGACTAAACCGTGGATCTCTTCACCTCTGTCCAACCTTCCAATACCAAAGATTCCTGACAGTCATCATCCTAGGAATCACCAACCTAAGCACAGCATCTGTTTCGGATGCGATCACTGCCTCACTTACTAAGCTCGGAAAGTTTGCCGCCTCCTGGATATGTCTGGCCTTATCTAAATAGTTATGGCAGAGCTTGACTGTATCTTCTTTCCAGACTTCTGGTCTCCAACTAAATTGAAGCCTATTTGTTTCCTTAAAAGTGCCCACAACACCAGAAAGGCTACCCTGATGACACTAATATTTCACCATTACCCGATTTATAACTGACACACGTTTATTAAACTTACACATCCTTGTATAACGAATTATATTTACAAATATGTAAATATGAAAGAATATGCAAAAAAAGGAGAAATTTACCTGACCGGCGTCTCCAGCATCCCTATAAAATCTCCCAAGAAAGAAATCTGCCTGGCGTCACCTCAGTAATTGGACTTCCGCTGACATTGTAAATAAAACCAAGAAGACATTGGTGACAGCCCGGGTAGTTGGTGCCTTCTGTATGTGGGCCCAGGAACCTGGGGGTTATCTAAATAAATAAAAATTAGAAAAACTCTGTGAAATTAACAGCCCAGACATCTACATATATGTGACGACTATGCAACTTTATTAATTCATTGTTGTTGGTGTTTCTGGTAGAGACATTTTGTAAATATGTAAATAGAGCACTTTTTCCACGTCTCGGCGCAAGTAATATTATTATTCTGTGTTCTCAAAAACACTGTAAGATATCTAATACCAAGAGTCCTTATTGATATTTTCTTTTTAATACGATATTTTGTTTAAGGTGTATACTCTCTATATCAATAGTAATGAATTTAAACTAATAGTTTAACTGTTGTGTATGTAGAATTATTTTCTAACATGTATTGGCTGCGGGTGTTGAATATGAGCAGTGACAGATTGCCACGTATATGTTTTAATAGAACACGGGAACTCTCTAATGCTTCGGGCACACCCATCGGTTTCATTAAAAAGCTCACTAATCTGCTTAACGATAATGGATCCCCTGCACTTGTTTCCTGTGATGACCCTGAAACGCTGAGGAGCGCGATTACAGGGCTCTTAAAAACAGCGGCAGACCAATCTATACAAAACGACCTTACAAGAATGGATAAATCTAAGCTATACTCTCACTACAAAGACATTCACATATCTTTCATGACGGAGGGATACCTTTTAGGGGATTTTCCTTTCCCGGTTGTAAGACTACTCGCACAAGTTAGAATACTTTCAAGTTTTTTTAGAGAAAACCACACCAAGATGCTCTGCGGTGAGGACCCGACTTGTACCTTCTGTAATTCAAAACTACAAAATGAAATCACTCACTATATTTTTGATTGCTCTGCTCTGAAAGAAGAAAAAAGAACCCTTATGCTCAAAACTGGGCAACTCTGTGCTTCACTTCCATCAATAATTGACAATATGACCCAGAATAAGTATATTGCTACGGCGTTTTATGGTTTCCACAAGTCCATATCTCAGAAGAAGGCCAAGTGATACTCACTCCTCACTTTCTTACTGCTACTCTTTTTGTGTTGATTTCTTGCTTCCCTCTTTCTTATTATTATTATTATTTTTTTTTTCCTTTTCTTGTTTTTTTTTTTTTTTTTTCATTCTCTTTTTACTCTGTATATATCGCTATTTCCGTTGTCTCACTGCTTTGTTCTTATGCATACCTCTGGTGAATCCTGTATAGGGTCAGTGACCCTAAATAAAGGCTTTTTTTTTTTTTTTTTTTTTTCTAACATACTACGAAGATAGCAAATCTTTATTAGTTCTTTTTAGTTAGTTTAATAAAACAATGTAAAATTCATATAAATTGAAAATATTTATAAATAATTGTATTCAAACCAATATAAAGCAATTTTTGTATCATATATATCAGAAATAGACAGCACCAAAATTACGCTAACAAGATTTAGAACAGGCCATCTCAAGAAAATGAATGGAATATACCAACAAAATCTACCCCACTTGCCCAAAATGTAGCTTGGCACCTGCAGCTCCTGACCACAATTTTGTTTGCATTATATGTACTAAACAGGACCTTTGGGAGAGGCTGCTGCTTATCAACAAACAGCTCGAGGAGCATGAACTCATGGAATTTGTATAATCTTTGCAAGAGGGTGTAAGAAACAACCACACAACATATATCCTGAAGATTTGGCGCCTTTGGTCACGTTCCAGAGGTCCTCCGGGTTCCATCAAGGGATGGAAGAGATCCCATATACATTTCACCTGATTAAATAACATTTTTACTTTTCGGGTCTACACCAGAACAAGTTAGAGAGATTCAGCAAAATGTCCGGTACAAAGAAGTGTTGACTACACAGACACTCCAGGTATATACCACAACAAGTGAGAGAGAGATTCAGTAAAATGTCTGGTACAAAGAAGTGTTGACTACACAGACACACCGGTATATACCACAACAAGTGAGAGAGAGATTCAGCAAAATGTCTGGTACAAAGAAGTGTTGACTACACAGACACACCGGTATATACCAGAACAAGTGAGAGAGAGATTCAGCAAAATGTCCGGTACAAAGAAGTGTTGACTACACAGACACTCCAGGTATATACCAGAACAAGTGAGAGAGATTCAGCAAAATGTCCGGTACAAAGAAGTGTTGACTACACAGACACTCCAGGTATATACCAGAACAAGTGAGAGAGAGATTCAGCAAAATGTCTGGTACAAAGAAGTGTTGACTACACAGACACACCAGGTATATTCCAGAACAAGTTAGAGAGAGATTCAGCAAAATGTCCGGTACAAAGAAGTGTTGACTACACAGACACACCGGTATATACCACAACAAGTGAGAGAGAGATTCAGCAAAATGTCTGGTACAAAGAAGTGTTGACTACACAGACACTCCAGGTATATACCAGAACAAGTGAGAGAGAGATTCAGCAAAATGTCTGGTACAAAGAAGTGTTGACTACACAGACACACCAGGTATATTCCAGAACAAGTTAGAGAGAGATTCAGCAAAATGTCCGGTACAAAGAAGTGTTGACTACACAGACACTCCGGGTATATACCAGAACAAGTGAGAGAGAGATTCAGCAAAATGTCCTGTACAAAGAAGTGTTGACTACACAGACACTCCGGGTATATACCACAACAAGTGAGAGAGAGATTCAGCAAAATGTCTGGTACATAGAAGTGTTGACTACACAGACACACCGGTATATACCAGAACAAGTGAGAGAGAGATTCAGCAAAATGTCCGGTACAAAGAAGTGTTGACTACACAGACACTCCGGGTATATACCAGAACAAGTGAGAGAGAGATTCAGCAAAATGTCTGGTACAAAGAAGTGATGACTACACAGACACACCAGGTATATTCCAGAACAAGTGAGTGAGAGATTCAGCAAAATGTCTGGTACAAAGAAGTGTTGACTACACAAACAGTCCGGGTATATACCAGAACAAGTGAGAGAGAGATTCAGCAAAATGTCTGGTACAAAGAAGTGTTGACTACACAGACACTCCAGGTATATACCAGAACAAGTGAGTGAGAGATTCAGCAAAATGTCTGGTACAAAGAAGTGTTGACTACACAAACACTCCGGGTATATACCAGAACAAGTGAGTGAGAGATTCAGCAAAATGTCTGGTACAAAGAAGTGATGACTACACAGACACTCTAGGTATATACCACAACAAGTGAGAGAGATTCAGAAAAATGTCCGGTACAAAGAAGTGTTGACTACACAGACACTCCGGATATATACCAGAACAAGTGAGAGAGAGATTCAGCGAAATGTCCGGTACAAAGAAGTGTTGACTACACAGACACTCCGGATATATACCAGAACAAGTGAGAGAGAGATTCAGCAAAATGTCCGGTACAAAGAAGTGTTGACTACACAAACACTCCAGGTATATACCAGAACAAGTGAGAGAGATTCAGCAAAATGTCCGGTACAAAGAAGTGATGACTACACAGACACTCCAGGTATATACCACAACAAGTGAGAGAGATTCAGAAAAATGTCTGGTACAAAGAAGTGTTGACTACACAGACACACCGGTATATACCAGAACAAGTTAGAGAGAGATTCAGAAAAATGTCCGGTACAAAGAAGTGTTGACTACACAGACACACCGACACCGGTATATACCAGAACAAGTTAGAGAGATATTCAGAAAAATGTCCGGTACAAAGAAGTGTTGACTACACAGACACTCCGGGTATATACCAGAACAAGTTAGAGAGAGATTCAGCAAAATGTCCGGTACAAAGAAGTGTTGACTACACAGACACACCGGTATATACCACAACAAGTGAGAGAGAGATTCAGCAAAATGTCTGGTACAAAGAAGTGTTGACTACACAGACACACCGGTATATACCACAACAAGTGAGAGAGAGATTCAGCAAAATGTCTGGTACAAAGAAGTGTTGACTACACAGACACACCGGTATATACCACAACAAGTGAGAGAGAGATTCAGCAAAATGTCTGGTACAAAGAAGTGTTGACTACACAGACACACCGGTATATACCACAACAAGTGAGAGAGAGATTCAGCAAAATGTCTGGTACAAAGAAGTGTTGACTACACAGACACACCGGTATATACCAGAACAAGTGAGAGAGAGATTCAGCAAAATGTCCGGTACAAAGAAGTGTTGACTACACAGACACACCGGTATATACCACAACAAGTGAGAGAGAGATTCAGCAAAATGTCTGGTACAAAGAAGTGTTGACTACACAGACACTCCAGGTATATACCAGAACAAGTGAGAGAGAGATTCAGCAAAATGTCTGGTACAAAGAAGTGTTGACTACACAGACACACCAGGTATATACCAGAACAAGTGAGAGAGAGATTCAGCAAAATGTCTGGTACAAAGAAGTGTTGACTACACAGACACTCCAGGTATATACCAGAACAAGTTAGAGAGATTCAGTAAAATGTCTGGTACAAAGAAGTGTTGACTACACAGACACACCGGTATATACCAGAACAAGTGAGAGAGAGATTCAGCAAAATGTCTGGTACAAAGAAGTGTTGACTACACAGACACACCGGTATATACCAGAACAAGTGAGAGAGAGATTCAGCAAAATGTCCGGTACAAAGAAGTGTTGACTACACAGACACACCGGTATATACCACAACAAGTGAGAGAGAGATTCAGCAAAATGTCCGGTACAAAGAAGTGTTGACTACACAGACACACCGGTATATACCAGAACAAGTGAGAGAGAGATTCAGCAAAATGTCCGGTACAAAGAAGTGTTGACTACACAGACACACCGGTATATACCACAACAAGTGAGAGAGAGATTCAGTAAAATGTCTGGTACAAAGAAGTGTTGACTACACAGACACACCGGTATATACCACAACAAGTGAGAGAGAGATTCAGCAAAATGTCTGGTACAAAGAAGTGTTGACTACACAAACACTCCGGGTATATACCAGAACAAGTGAGAGAGAGATTCAGTAAAATGTCCGGTACAAAGAAGAGTTGACTACACAAACACTCCAGGTATATACCAGAACAAGTGAGAGAGAGATTCAGCAAAATGTCCGGTACAAAGAAGTGTTAACTACACAGACACACCGGTATATACCAGAACAAGTTAGAGAGAGATTCAGCAAAATGTCTGGTACAAAGAAGTGTTGACTACACAAACACTCCGGGTATATACCAGAACAAGTGAGAGAGAGATTCAGCAAAATGTCTGGTACAAAGAAGTGTTGACTACACAAACACTCCGGGTCTACACCAGAACAAGTTAGAGAGATTCAGCAAAATGTCTGGTACAAAGAAGTGTTGACTACACAAGCACTCCGGGTATATACCAGAACAAGTGAGAGAGAGATTCAGCAAAATGTCTGGTACAAAGAAGTGCTGACTACACAAGCACTCCGGGTATATACCAGAACAAGTGAGAGAGAGATTCAGCAAAATGTCCGGTACATAGAAGTGTTGACTACACAAACACTCCGGGTATATACCAGAACAAGTGAGAGAGAGATTTAGCAAAATGTCCGGTACAAAGAAGTGATGACTACACAAACACTCCGGGTATATACCAGAACAAGTGAGAGAGTAACCTGGTATTCAGAGTTCATTAACCTCACCTCAGTGTATTTGCAGCCCACTTCAGGCTATATCTGGGGGGGAGGAACTTACCCAGTTCGGGAGTATTTTGGTTATCTTAGGGTTGTCAGTGGGTATCACACACAAAATACTTTATTAATACATTCAGTCCTATACACGGATTCCCCGAAGTTTGTCTGGGAAAAAACAGTGATATTTACAATCAATAATTATAATGCATAGGTCAAATACCTAATTATACATGGAATTTTCGCATAATTGTCCAAAGAAATAAAAAAAAATAAGATATTACATAAGCCTTTATTAACTAATTTTGTCTCATGCTAAAGTATTTTTAACAGGAAAACGCCCTTGCAGCCTTAAGATAATTTTTAACGCCTTGGCAAATGTTTAAATTTTGTTTGCTCCTAACGAGCACAAAATATTGTTGTCGAAACGTCGAGGTAATAAAAAGAGTTAATGGCCGAAGTATCTTCAATTTGACGAAGGAGAATGGGGGTTACAAAAATTTGAAACAGTATTTTAATGCAGTTTTTTTATTCCTATAAAGTGAAATACAAAGTACAAACAAAATAAAAAGGTTAGGCAGTGAAAGGAAAGTATAAAAATCCATGTTTTTAGGTCTTTTGTTATTACTCTTTCTTGTAATCTAGAGTTACTTCAGTCGTTGCTCAAAGACCTTTCAAAAACGTTTCAATTCGAATAAATTGCTAACATCTCTTGATTATTCAACTGAACGTTGCTGGCGCCATCTATCGTAGAACAAATTTTAAATAGAATTGATTTTAAAATCGTTTTTAACGATATTTTTATATTCAACAACAGCAGCTTTATTAGGACATTTCCGTCCTGTAAGGACTCGCCATACATCATTTTCATGGAGAAAAGGAAAAAAGAAACATAAACAAAGGAGAGAAGGGAAAATGAAAGGAAATCAAAGTATTCAACATAACTATACAAATTAACTATGGAAGGAAATTGTTCTGTAATTTTAGTTCTTAGAGATAACCTTGTTCTCTAACGTTATATGAAAGTTGAACAATTCTAGCGCTATATATTTTTTCTCGGACATTATTCTGATTAGCTGAACTGGGTTCACGTAGACTTGGATAATGTTCTTTAAGATCTTATTCCGTTCCTCGTTAACAATAGTATTTTTATATTCATATTACGATAAATTACTCAGTCCAACAGTAACGTTCAGTTACATGATACAGATATATTTCTGTTATTAGTAAAAGCAAATATTGCAGGGGGCGACCGTGGAGTGAAATGTTGGGGGTGAAGACAAGATGTCGGTAGACTGTGGACCCCCAAGGGCCCCTGACATCTGGCATGTCGTTCAGTCGGTATCTACCTCCCTCTTGGCGGGTGGGCGGTCCTTTGTAGCTGTGGAATCTTTCTCCCGCCTTGGATTCTTCAGCCAAACGACATTCCAGACTGTCTCCCCGCCACCTAGTATATAGATCTTTTACTAATGATATAAATATATATGCATCGTGTAACTGGACGTTGATAATGGCTTGAGTCATTTATCGGAAATCAATATTTAAAAAAAACATCAAAAACGATTAAAAATTCAATTTCATTTAAATAGTATTCCACGATAATAGACATCAGCAACATTCAGTTGAATAATCAAGAGATGTTAGCAATTTATTCAAATTGAAACGTTTTTGAAAGGTCTTTGAGCAACGACTGAAGTAAATCGACTGGATATTCTTAACAGACAATTAACAATTAAAACAAGTTTATTGATTCTTCTAATCAATTGTTACATAGAAAGAAATAAAGATCAAATAAAAAAAGATAATATACATTGTATATAATAAAGGAGTTATATTCATGATAAAATTGTGAAAACATTTAAAATTACAAAATAGTTTCTCACAATGAGTTTCTTTTTATTACAAAACGCTAGCTTTCAAGCGATAATCGCTCTTCAACGGTCTTAATAAAACATCGACTATTTCTTACATGTTTTTGTAAATATTTCTTGCAGGAAATATTCGATGTTTTATTAAGCCCGTTGAAGAGCGATTATCACTTGAAAGCTAGCGTTTTGTAATAAAAAGAAACTCATTGTGAGAAAATATTTTGTAATTTTAAAAAGAAGTTATATATTTAAATCTCCTAAATATTAATTAAACAAGTCAATAACTCTCCGGAGATCAAATTCTGTTTGAGTTGGCAATAAAAAGAAACACATCTTCGGAGACTTATTGTCTTGTTTAATAATAAAGGAGTAAATAATGGGTAAACAAAATGTAGGGAAATATATATAGTGGTTACAATTCCAAAATCACTTTATTAGGTACCGCTCAACAAGAGAGCAACCTAGTTTATGATATTTGCAACAATAAATAATATGTAAAGGTTATTCACATATTAAACAAAATGTTAACGCGGGATTTAAACCCGGTTCATGGCTGTCGGGAATCGAGGGTGTTATCCACTCGTCCACCGACTAAGGTGTCTTTAGTTGTTACAAAAAGATATAAAATGCCGCAACTCCTTTTTATTATTTGTATAAAGTTGCTTTCGGGCAAGTCCTTCTTCATCAAACTAAAACATTAAAAAAAAAGTAATCTAGTGAGATTATATAGAATTTTAAAAAATATATCTATTATCAACAACAACAACAACAAAAAAGCCTTTATTTAGGGTCACTGACCCTATACAGGATTCACCAGAGGTATGCATAAGAACAAAGCAGTGAGACAAAGGAAATAACGATATATACAGAGTAAGAAGAAAATGAAAAAAAAAACAAGAAAAGAAGAAAAAAAAAGAAAGAGGGAAGCAAGAAATCAACACAAAAAGAGTAGCAGTAAGAAAGTGAGGAGTGAGTATCACTTGGCCTTCTTCTGAGATATGGACTTGTGGAAACCATAAAACGCCGTAGCAATATACTTATTCTGGGTCATATTGTCAATTTATATCTATTATCAATTATATATAATTGTATATTAAAAACAAAATTGTCATTTCCTGATCGTTCATATGAGCATTTTTAAATTGCAGAGCGGCATCTAGTGGAATAAAAATCAACTAAACCTTGATTTAGCTTGTTACAAAGATATTTGGCCAACCCAATTTCTTGATAAATCAAGAAAGTCAATCACGTACGCGTTTGGGGCTGTTGGCCTTCGTTTAGTTGATTTTTGTTCCACTAGATGGCGTTCTGCCATCTAAAATGCTATGTGAGCGGTCAGGAAATGCCAATTTTGTTTTTTACTATCAACACCTGACCGTTTTTCTTTTTTTTTTTTCCCTTGATTTTTAACATAGTTGTATATTTGTACTTATTACTTATATACTTATCTTCTAACTAGAGATCTTTGTTTTACCCGGGTGTTTGGCAAAGCTGAAATAACTCAGTTGGGAGACCGTTAGACTAAAGATCTAAAGGTCCCTTGTTCGATCCCGGGTTTCGGCATCTTTTTTTGTCTACGGCCATACCACCCTTAAAACAACGGTTCTCGTCCTATCACCGAAGTTAAGCAACGTCGGGTCCGGTCAGTACTTGGGAGGGTGATCACTTGGGAACACCGGGTGCTGTATTCTTCTCCTTTTTTTTTTTTTTTTTTTGGCTCAAAAATCATCCACTTTGTTAGCAGCCCCGTAAATAAAGATATTTCCGGGTGTTTGGCACTCCAGGAACCCGGATTATCTCACTACAATTGTATAGGTTAACACACACATTTTCCTTTGGTCTAACCACCCAGTAGAAGACTATATGCAAATACGTTTAGATAGGAAATGGTAATTTGAGGAGATGATAAATAGATAACGCTACTCTAAATATACAACAAATAGAAAATATGCACACACACACACACACAAAAGCCTTTATTAAGACACACAGGTCTTACAGAGGAAATAGAAAATATGCAATACAAATAGAATCTGCTAAGAAAAAAGGCATCTCCTTATCGTGCAACTAAAAGTTGCTGATGGCTTACGCCATCTATCGGAATAAATATGAAATATTCGTTGATTTTTTTATTATTACACAGATAAACGAATAGTTGATATTTATTCCGATAGATGGCGCAAGCCATCAGCAACTTTCATATGCACGATAAGGAGATGCCTTTTTTTTTTTTTCTTAATTTATACACTTCATCCCAGTACAAAATAGAATATATGTACAATTATAAACAATCGAGTATGCTCCCCCAACGCCGAAGAATCCTTCTCCAGATAATCAGAAGCTTTACGTGAACTCACACTAACTAAAGGCTCGGGAAAAAGTAAATGAAAAACCATTTTTGGAAGAATTCTGTAATTTCTAAGCTTTTTCATAGTTTTCAAGCTACAATCGATTACCCCTTCTCCGATGAGACCTTCGCTTCTACCTTCTATCCTTTTTTATAAGGCTTATACTAGAGTAAGGAACGAGACAGGACCAACCACTCAGTACAAACACTTCCAGGCAAACAATTAATCAAGGTTGTTCATCGCTCCAAAAACGCAACGCAGAGCACAGAAACTGTGTTTGTGGAGGTGGACGACAAAGTTGCTGAGATCCTGGAACAACATGGTCGTATTCGCGTAGCTGAGCTAATGCACAGGTACGAGCGTAGCCACTCATTGAAGCAGTGTTTCCGATGCTGTGGCTTCGGACACCCCGCTTCGTCCTGCTCAGCAGCTAATCCCACCTGCTATCGCTGCGGTTCCGCGGAGCATGAAGGCAATCAATGCTCGGTTGGTACAAATCAAATGCGTTGCTGTCGCTGTAGTAAAATGGCAGGAGCTCCCACCAATCATCTGGAAACCTCCTCATCCTCCCCCTTGTGAAGGATAGAATACTCTGTTCCCAAAACAATGTCTAGTTTTTTCGTATCTTGCAGGCTAATACCCGTAAATCCCCATCCGTCCACAATCCACATTGTCCTTCTACAAGACCTTCCAGCAAAATTCTACTGACCCACTCCAGTTTTTCAAGTCTTCTCTGACTCAAGCTCTTACAAATCTTCGGGCATTGTTGCACGGAACAATCTTCATCCCATCCCTCTAGTCACTCAGGACACCGCCATCACTTCTATTGCCATCTACCTGGATCAGCGAGTAGTTTCAGTTTGCTCATCCTACTGGCATGGTCATAGGCCAGAGGAGGATTTCCTTCCTCTGTTGGAAGAACTTATAAACATGACTACGTTTCCTATGATCCTGGGTATGAGGGCCAATGCCCACTCTCCCACCTGGAGCATCGGTGCGAATCTGGACACCCGTGGAGTAAACCTTGAAGACTTCGCCCGCTGAAACGACCTTCATTTTCTGGGTCACCCTGTGCACTTTTCATGGTCCAACGGGCGTCTTTCCTCATTCTTTGATGTTATATCGCCATCCAGCTCACTAACTATCAGTGCTTCTAGGAGCTTGATTGAAGAAATGGCCTTCACCGGCCGCATCTCAATATTAACAACTTTTACAGATATAGTCACCACTGAGGAAACTACCACATGGGTGTAATCCTCATGCAAGTAAGACTCTTCCAATTCTTCACTCAATTCATTTTTCCACCAAGTTACTGCCCTCCTAAATACGGCTTCGGCACCAGAAGACATTGACAAGACAGTTCTCCTACTTACTTCAATCCTACAAGATACCTGTGAGTCCTCCATGCGCAGATGTTCCAACACTTCTAAACCATGGTGGAGCCCCAAGCAGAGCCGGCTCAGGAAACTGGTAGTAACCCTCCACCGAAGCAGCCAGAAAATCCAGAGCCCTATTAGTAACTTTTCCATGGGTTATATCGAGAGTGCCACAACAGGTTCAAGGCAGCTATCCGGAAAGCCTAACGCCACTCTCTGCTCAACCTCTGCGAAGAGGTTAAAACTTTGACGTGGAGTTCCATTCACCGTTTTATCGCCTGAGGACGCAGATCCCCAAGAGGTCTGCATTTTCTCAAACATGATTACGGCTCTCCTTTTTCAGATACCTGCCTCTCTGTGCTGAATAAATTTTACTCAGGACACCAAACCTC
Source organism: Cordylochernes scorpioides (assembly GCA_030710605.1). Taxonomy (NCBI): domain Eukaryota; kingdom Metazoa; phylum Arthropoda; class Arachnida; order Pseudoscorpiones; family Chernetidae; genus Cordylochernes; species Cordylochernes scorpioides. The sequence goes on along the minus strand of CP092876.1, from coordinate 64,460,167 downwards.
ATCCTCCAAAATTCGCTCTTGCAATTTTTTTCTGATCAACTCGACTTTACATCGTGAAAGTTCACAAGAGCCATACAGCGATGTGGTAGAAAGCTCCAGGACCAGATGGCCTCGGTTCCCTTTGCATGGATCTTAGAAGCCTTTATCTACACTCCCTGCTAGCTGGGATATTCACCAAATGCCTCGGACTAGGTAACTTCCCTCGCCCATGAAAAGAAGGCCGCCTCATACTCCTGCCAAAGGCGTCCAATCCTACCAGCAGTCAGTTGGCGAGGGAAAGACCAATCACTTCTCTAAACTAATGGCAAAGTTTTTAAAAGATATATCCTGGCCATACTGCAATGATTCGCCGATCGCTATGGATGACTCTCGGACGACCAATTTGGATGTGTTCATGGCAGGTCAGAAGAAGGAGCTTCCGCCAAAATTACCCAGTTTATCGATTAAAGGCAGGCCCACTGGAGGAAAACGCTGGTCATCAGCTTAGACATTAGCAAAGCATTTGACCTCATCTGAAGAGAATCCATCATAAAAGGTCTCTCACGCCTGGCTCGCCCCCATTCACTAATTTGTCTTATGCTAAGTTTTTTGAAAGACAGGAAGGTGTCTTTCTCCGCGTGGACAGCAACAGCCTTCACATTCTCTTAGCTTGGCCCTCCTCAAGGTTCGGTATTAAGCCCATTTCTGTGGAATGTCATCGCCCAGTTTCTCTTCATAAGAAAGAGTTTACTAGTTGCCTATGCAGATTACTTCACCCTGTTTACTCAAATTCGGGGCCGTCTGCCGACCAAGCCATTAACAACTTTTTGGAAATATCGCTTCATGGAGCACTGAGAACGGACTCAATCTGAATCTCAGAAAGATACAAGCCTGTATCTCCCAGTTACGAAGAGTCCGCCCCAACTCCGATCCTGGATTTTAAAAAAACTCTTGGCCAACCTATTACTATTAGAAAGACAATCACCCAAGAAAGACATTCGACCAAACACGAGGATTCCTCTCTCATTTATCCAAATTCATTCGTAGGTGTCGAGCAATTGTTCCACGATCTAGTAATTCAATCCACAGGAAATTCAGGATTTCCTATGCTGCTGGCATCAAAATCCTTCAATCCCGCCCTTCTATGTGTAGTGTTATCTTGGGATCGTCTTGCTTCCTCCTAAGAGGATGTCTGTCGGCTTTAGAGTCGGCATTACACATTTGAAAGCATATATTGAGAAGGGCCCTTGCGTTTCAACCATACATGGTCATATCTCTGACGGGCATCTTTCCTTTTGACATCATCATCCAGGCTCGTCTGGCCTTCCTAAAGGAGATCAAGGAGGAGAACTACGAACCAAAGCCATGACCTGCTGCGCTGCCATACCCCCCATTCAGACGACCCCTTTCCTTCAGTCTGAACCTACGTAGAGGTAACAACGCCACTATTTTTCACAGCTGAAAAGTGATTCAGTCGTTGGTGATGCAATTATATTCCCTTCCCAAGAACAACAACCAAGTCTTCTATGGCTTCACTTAGACTGCACTGTCTTTCAAGCTGAACTCATAGCAATTCTCTGGGTTGCTCAACTCGCAGAGATAAGTCCAACTAACGCAGGATTGACCATTGCGTCGGACTGTAGATTCGCTTTATCAGCTATCTTCTTCTCTGGACCAATACGAACATCGCTAGTGGCGATAATAATAAAAGTTATCAACATAGCTCCTCACATTAGGCTGTGCTGGGTAAGCGGACACATTGGAGAAAATGGCAATAAACTAGCAGACAATGCAGAAAAAGTTGCCGCTATTTCTGCCCTACCAGATGCATACTCCAACTTGCCTCGAACTAATGCTCAAAACCCAACGCGTAAAGATGCTCTATCCTCATGGCCTGTATTATATTCCCAAGACTACTCGACCAGATTCCTCAGGATAATTGCTTCCACTTTCAACCATTTCCTTGAATTACTACAAAAAATGGCAATGGCCATGTATTGTCAGACATTGCACGAGTGCATGCTGAAACAGACCCTACGTACCCGCACTGTTCAGAAGAGCCACAGACTGTTGGTCATCTCCTCTTCAGGTGTCCAGCATTCCTTATACATAGAATGCTAACAGCTATTTTTCTTGGAAGTACCCACTTCAAGCCTAAATCTATGGTTATGCACTGTATATACCTTGTACTGTCAGAAATGTTGTTGATATGGATTCATGATTGATTGGTTGGTATTATGAAACGCAATTGCCTTGGAGTGGTACCAAATCTCTATACTTCTAGTAGAGTGGTCTTAAACATAAAAGTCTTTATGCTCATATAAAAGTTCTTTATGCTCAATCTAGTAGAATATATTTCTAACATATTTTTAAATTGAAGAAACATCTCTCTCTATTTATCTATCTTGAGCGGCGCGGACACTGGAAGAGCTGGCTATCGTCAATCTGGCGGAGCACCTAGTTGAGGAGGGCTTGACCATTGGGACCTCCCCCCTAAAGGCCTTTCTTTATAAGAAACAGGCAGGGCTGCTAAGCTGGTGATTGCCCCCAAAGGAGAGTCGACCTCCGCCTACATCACCTACTGCATTGAGTGTAGTAAATGTCACCGAAAGGGACACCAGCTAGCCTCCTGCCCCTTGGAAGCCCATGGAAGTCGCCTTGCCCATCTTCAGGACACACCAGCGGACTGGTGTATACGCCTCCTTCTTCCCAGCCCACGCCCTCCACAAAACCCGCAGTTCTTACATCTGCTGTGAGGGATTCTGACACCCTGCCGCAGCATCGCCCGCGGCGAACTGTTCCGCCCCTCCTTGTATCAACACAATTTATATGATGACATCAGTCATCTAACACCCTCATTTTTATTTGTTACATAAAAGCGTTTTTGAATATAAATTTTATTATTTCAGCATTTACAACCTCTCACTCTCGAAGAGAATTCAATTATTTGGGACATTTTTAGATTGGGTTAAATATTAGAACCATCACCCACATTTATTTAAAATATGTACAATTAATAAATGCGAACCAGAGCTTTTATAAAACAATAAAACTTGGATGTTCGAGACTTGTAAATATTTATTATAGATATAAAAAAAAGGAATAGAAAAATAAAACAGAGATTGAAGAGGAGTATCTTGTGCGAATTTCTTTTTCTATTCTAACTCTCGAAGAGTTTATTTTAGTAAAAAAAAAAAAGAATATAAATTTATGATACAATATTATATAGCAAATTGCTAAATCATTACAGATAAATTTATATTATCTTGATTTTTGTTTTCTTTTGCTTGTAATTCCAAGGAGATTTGATATAAAAACTTTCATTTTCGCATTTATTCCTCTTTTTTTTGGTCATCAACAATCTCTAAAAAATCAAGTCTTAACTCCAGTAGTTTCTGAGTTGAAATCGTATGCATTATATATAGACAAACATCATACTCATATAGATGAAAAGTTCTAAAAACTTAAAGCAATATAACCTTTTCATAGGAATATCTGAAATTTTTTAACACTATAGAATATTAGTTATGGGGTGTTTTGACTGTATATACTTTAATACTAGGTAGTTGGCGTTATAAGATCAAGGAACCTATATATGCCTATATTGCACATATTATCCACGATGCTCTTTAATTGATTCTTAATCATTATGTCTAACATTTCTCTCTCTCGCTTCGACGTTGCGCCTTTTCAGGGCACAATGTTGACATTGCAGTACAGCTGGCCTTGCACGCTCTTCCCCATCCTGCACACCCGGCCTCTGCTCGAGAGACCTGTATCGCCTGTAGCTCTAGTGACCTGACGTTGGCCCATCGCTACTGGTCCTGCATCTCCATCAGGCCCCTCATATGGGAGGCCTTCAACATCATACAGCAATCACCTGACCTGCAGGGCTGGCTCTTTGGTCAAGGGCTGGATGACGACGCCCTCGCCATCCTCGCGTCTGCCAAGTCCTCCATACACAGGTTCTTTCTGAGCCTTGAGATGAGGGGAGAACGTGAAAACCCCCTTACTGTCTGGAGGAAGACTCTCTGTCGTTGGGGGAATCTCCTCGACTGTACATAACTGTATATATATTATTTTTATTTTATCCCTCTCTTCCCTCTTTTTATAATTATTATATACTACTACCATTGACTTGTGTATGAGGTCAATAAAATATTTTTAAATCTCAAATCTCTCTCTCTCCAATGCAAAAGTTTTAAATAACATAAACATTATATATTCACTCTATTTTTATTACACAAAAATATATATTTATTCTTTGACTATGGCTTCTCAATGCGATCGTCGCAACACTTTGGCCGCATGCCAATTGTGATAGTAACAGGATGTTTATGTTACTCTAAGGCACCAAGTCATTTTTGATGGAGATATAATCTGAGATCAAAATAAGGATTGGAGTACAAAGTTAAAAGCGATGCCTTAAACTTGTGTGAAGCAGCAAAATTCAAAATGAACTTAATATTTGAAAATCGTAGCAAAATTTAAAAAAATCATTCAAATTAATGTAGAAATAATTAAGCGTTTTGAATAATAAAATAAGTTCAAATTCCCATTATCACAGCTTTATTTTAAATTAAAATATCGATCTAAAAATATTTAAAAATTTCATTTCATACTATAATGATATAAAAATATTTGTAGATCGAATTATATGCTGTGTTACAAGTTAAAAAAAAAAACAACATATTTTTTTAATTTATGCTACTAAGATTTTTTTCTTTAAAATTATATTTCAAAAAGCATATGATATTTCAACTCAAATTTATCTGTTTCCATTAATGGCTAAATTTAAAAAATCATATATAGTGAGTAATAGATATATTTATTTCCCTCTCTATCAATAAAATCAATAAATTATTAAAAAATAAATAACTATCAGGAAAGAGAAAATCAGTGACTTAGATCGTGCCCTCTAGCGACGAATCACCAAACTATTCCTGCGCACGCGTAGTAGGCTCTTTTTGGACTTTGCGTATTTTTCCTAAGTTTTACTCGACAATTTGCTATTTAATAATTTAGCTCTATTTTCATTTAATAAATGAATTCTCCTGAGGAAAATCACTGTTCTTCACCCAAGGTATCCAAAAATTACCTTGTTTGGCCTACATCGTAATATATATATTTTAAGGCAAACTTTTAAACCGGTCTTCTCTATATAATGGCGACAAAAATTCTAAGTCCAGCCTTATCAACCGACGTTACTTGGCGTCGATTAATTCATATTTTCAAATTTAAAAATAAATGCTTCACTTCGAATTTTTAAGTCTATAGATTGACATTCTTATTATTCAATTATTTTTAAATGCCTTTATTTAAAAATATGAGATTATGTACATTTTGTGTTTATTTTATTGTTCCCCATATTAAGCCTAAAATGTGTTTTAGGACTCAAACCCTGCACCTTATTCAAGTCTGAATAGTTCTGATGTCGACGGTAAGAACAAATATGTTAAAAATAATTGATTTTTGTTAAGTTTGAATTTTTCAAGGTGCTCTTTTGAAATCAATGTTTTAAGCATGAAAAATGGAAAATTTTGATTATATAATATGAATAATTGTTTTTAAAAGTATAAAATCATTTCAACTAAAGCTATAAGAGATAAAAGCATTCCAAAATTTATATTTAGGGTCATATCAGTATAATGCATGATTTCAAGTAATGTCTTCTTTTTTTTTTTGTTTAAAAATGTTAAAATATATTTCCGAGCATGAATAATGCATATTTTATCACCTTATAATAAATTTTATTCCCAACATATAAAATACAAAATGTTTATAATTGAAAAACAATGCGAAATACATTAACTTCTATAAAACTCCATATTTTTGCCAAAAATGTAACAAATCTCAGTAAATTTTCTTTGGAGCAAGACATCATACTATCAATATGAGGTTTTGACCAAATAATTTTCAACCAACAGCTTTCTAACTTTGGGGAATGCTAAAACAATAGCAGCGCTATGAAGCGTAACTTTACAAATAAGATAAGACATTACAAATACAAAACAAATAAGCAGGTTGGAGAAAGTATTGCTATGGCTTTCACCAGCTGATGTAAAAAGCTCTTAACTGATGAAAGCATTTGACAAATGACCTGGTGTCAAGGCTCCTCCAACCTTCTGAGAGAAGAAAATAAGATTTAAATTAAGTTTTATATATGACAATAAATTGATTTACTGTTAAACCTTGCTAGAGCCTACTTTAAATGGGTCTGAACTTTTGTTCGCTACAAGCATGATCCACTATTTTATTACATTGAGCATTATTTTAGATTTGTTATAAGTAATGTTTTGCCATATCCATGGCTTAGTTTAGCAATGTTTTACTGATACAGTAGAACCTCCCTGTAAAGGACAACACCTAATTGCAGAGCCAAAGTGTCTTTTAGGGAGAGGTATCCTCTTACTGGAGAGTTGCTAAATAGTAAAAATGGTAATTTTGCAAATGAAAACTGTCCTTTGTGGAGAGGTGTCCACTAGTGGTGTGTCCGCTAAAGAGAGGTTCTACTGTACCTCTTCTTTACTCAATTGTAAATCTTGAGATTTTAGAGGGTGTCTGCAGGGGATGAGTAGAGCTCATCAATAAATGAGTCAATACAGTCAATGATGTGGTTTGGGGTTGCAGGTTGAGAATTTCACTTAGTACATAGTGGGAAGACCTTGCAACCATTCTGAAAGGTCATTGTCCATATATGATCAGACTTAAGTCAGGAAATAAAGGACTGTTATTCCCTTGGAAGGATAGAATTGGTGCTTTTCCCTCCTGCTCTGTCATATGTAGCAGTAAACTTCCATACTTGCTGGCATTGGGTCTTGATGGTACAGAAGAAATCTCTTTCATTTAGTAGGTTGGTAGATTTTCTGACCTCAGGGTGGTCAAGAACTCCAGATTTTGCCAGAGTGTCTTCCATTTCATTTTTCAGTAGAATCTGCTGTGAGAGACCACCAAGAAACTCTTGGTCACTCTTGGAGGTAGTTTATCATTGGAGGTCAGAATAGAATGTGATTTGTCATTTTTGTATTAAAAAAAATACTTGTTTTTATATGACCCACTATTGCCATTTTTCAAGGAAAACTTTTTATAAGCCATAGATAATAAAAAAAATAAGTTTTCCTTGAAAAATGTGATAGTGGGTTGTTAATACATTGAATTAAAGTACAGTAAAACCTCCATGAGAGAACACTCACGCTAGAGGAAACCTCTCTATTTTTACTATTTAGCAACTCCTGTAAGAGGACACCTCTCCCTAAGGGACACTTTGGATCTGCAATTAGATGTCCTTTACAGGGAGGTTCTACTGTATATAAAAAAAGGTTTAAACAACCGACAATTATGTTTATTTCTGTGGTGTAGTGGTTATTACATCCGCCTAACACGCGGAAGGTCCCAGGTTCGAGCCCTGGCAGATAAACTGACAATTATGAAAATAAAAAAGTTTTTCAGAAAATAAGGAAAGGCCTTTTCATGTTTGTACCCCTCCATCTTCCACCCTTGCTAATGCAAAATGTTCTGATTGAAATATTTGCCAGTTAGCATGACACATTATGGCTGAATATCCCCATGTAACTTCTATAATGGCACACTCCTAGTACAGCACATCATTATCCATTAGCAGTCTCTCTATAGAGCTACAATCAAATTTAGTGGTTTGACTTAATTACTAATCTCCATAGGGGGTTGGTGGAAGGATGGTCTAAACCATTGGTTTTCAACCGCTATGACCCGGGTTCGATTCCCGCATTGGACACTTTTTTCTGATAAAAAAAAAAATGCTCCAATGGCCCTCGATTCTTGCAAAAGTCCAACCCCACCAGCGAGTGCAAGTAACCAAACGAGGCTCTGGCACATTTGTAAGTGCAAAGTCGATCTGTTTTCACATGTGTAGACATGTGGTGCACTTACAGTAAAAGCACTCGCCTACTTCTATCCACCATGAATATCATGGTCTGTACCAGGTGTACTAGGGATAAGCAAAAAAACTAATCTCCATTAATTCTAACTATAATTTTCAAAAAAGCCTACTTGGATCTGTGTCAAAAAGTAATCTCTTTAGATATTTCAATTTTTGTCATTTTTTCTCCATATAGATCTATTTGTTATAACTGTAAAACAACCTTTATGAAAGCACACTCCCGCTATAAAGTACCTTTATTCAGTTTTCCATCTATAAAATTACTATTTTTACCAATAATCTGGTGAGAGAACATCTCTCTTTAAAGGAAACTTGGCTACGAAACTAGGAGTCTTCCTTTAGAGAGATAGAGGTGTTACAGCATACGTTTTATCTCTAGTGGTGATTAGTCCAAAGCAGAGATTGGCAGTCTCTTGTTTTGTGTCAAATAACCTCTAAGGTTTAGGTGTTAGAAATAGAAAGTTACAATGCCATGCCATCATTCATTCTAACTGGATATGCTTCCGTCAATCAAAAGTGAACAAACACAAGGTAAAAGACCGAATCCAAATAAATAAATAGTGTGTAATGTTTTGATAACAGCGTTGTTACCATCTTCAGACAAAAGTGCTGAATGGTAACAACGTTATTACCTTGTGTGTTTATAATCTATAATCCAAATTGTACCTTATTATCAAAAATGAACAATATTCATCAGTAATGAGGCAGGGAGAGGTTGTTGGGTAAATCCTCCCCTTTCCACTGATGAATGATTGGCTGATGAGAGAGAGCCAGTTAAAATGACATTGCAACATAGTGACTCTATTATTTCCCTGACTTCTTAATGGAGGATGTTCTCCTTGGCAATTATTGGAAAATGTCAGAACAAATATAGGGAAACCTCATTATAACACCAACTTGGCTTTAACAGCATAATTCCCAAGTTCTGAGTTTCCATTGTTTTAACCAGAGTTGTATCAACATTAAATCTTGGTCTAAAGTGATGTTATATTTGGGACAATTTGGAAAACAAGGAACACAAAGCAAGCTTTTCTAGGGATCATCAAGCAGGCCTCTCAATGACAGCATATTTGTTGCTACTTTGCACCTACGTATGTTCTTCTTGACATTTGATCCCAAAGTGGGGATAACAATATGCAAAGTACAAGTGGGTACAAGTACAAGTCTGTAACCATTGAGCATAAACAGTTACAAATGCCTATCCTTTATAATGACCCATGCCATGTGTAGTTGGAAAGTACAACATCAGAGCCAAAGTGTCCTTTAGAGAGAGAAAGGTGCTCCTCTTAACTGGACAGCAGATAACTGGTCAAATAGGAAATTTTGGTAATGAAAACCATCCTTTGTATAAAGTTGCCCCCTCATGCTGGGTTTCATTGTATAAATATTGAATACTTTCAAGTGTTAGAAACAGTACACAAAGAACCAAGTTGGGTAGACGGAGGTGAATGGACAGAAGGAATGCTCTAGTTACCTAACTGCTGAGGTCAGGTCAAGAAGGTACATTTCCAGGTCACAAGTGGTGGTGGTGGTTGGTTGCCTACATCTTTCTAAGATCCCAGGTTCCCCATAATGGTGGTAATTGAACCATGTACAAAATACTCTACTGGAAAGGACAGAAACACATTGTAGAACAGCCCTTGGTTATAAGACAATTGAGACAACCACTTACTCTGATTAATCAGCATCTACTTTTTACACAATCTGTAGAAGAACTTGAGAAATGTCATACAGTAGAACTAACTCCCTGTAAAGGACAACACCTAATTGCAGAGCCTAGTGTCCTTTAGAGAGAGATGTCCTCTTTCCGGAGAGTTGCTAAATAGTAAAAATGGTAATTTTACAAATAAAAACTGTCCTTTGTAGAGAGGTATTCTCTACCGCGGGTGTCCTCTCATGGAGGTTTTATTGTACATCTAAGATGTTAAAACTATATGCAAATATTAAGATATGCTTGAATAAGTGATGTTAAATTGGCTATGGAAAAATGCCTGCCATAGAGAGCCTATCACCCAATACATAAAATATGTTAAAAAAATCTACATTATAAATATCCTCTATATAAATACATTTGTGATGCACAATTTCAATTCGAAAACTTCTTGCGAGTTGAGGCTTGAATTTTTTCAAAGATTGCTCATGACCTAAAAGGAGGAAGAAATCCAAAAATTCAGGTTTCTAACTCACGCTACTTGGAATTACAAGCCAAAACTGGAAAAAATTAAGATAAATATATCTGTTATGCTGGAACAATGCTGTTACCGAAACATCACACACTATTAATTTATATATCTGTTATAATTAAGAGTAATATACTGTGTTAAAACAAACAAATATCATCATATATAAATTTCATTGTGTCATCTAAAATAAACATTGAAAGAATTTTAAAATTCAGGTTTTTTTAATTACAAGGTATTAAGACCAAATCCAAATAAATAAATAGTGTGTGACGATTCGGTAACAGCATTGTTATCATCTTCAGACAAAAGTACTGAAGTACTTTTCAGTACATGAAGTACTCATTCAGTACTTTTGTCTGAAGATGGTAACAATGCTGTTACAGAAAGTCACACACTATTTATTTATTTGGATTTGGTCTTATTACCTTGTGTTTATAATACAAATTGTGACTTATCAGGTTTTTTAATTGTTTTTAAATAAGCTCTGATCCACATCAAGTAATTCTTCTTCTTCTTTCTTATCTCCACTCAATCATATTAGGGTATCAAGTTGTGACCCTTGATGGTGTCTGGGTGAAGTGGAATGCGTCCGCCTTTGTCATTAAGACTGGGAGCACTACTCAATGGCAAGGCCAACTTAGCTCCAAAAGAAATGGCCGCCTCTGACATGAGGAACAGACGCCATGTACAGCCGCTCCTAACATGGAGTACAAACACTGCTCATCCTGTATCCCTGGATTAGGAGCCCTTACAGGGTGCTATCAGCCGGGCCAGCTGAGCCCAGGTTTTTTAGTGAGCTTGTTACTGCTCCCCCTCCTCCTTTTTCATCCGGGCTTGGGACCGGCAAAGGCGGAGTTCCAAGTAATTATACATGTTTTAATCAGATGGGTCATTGTTCTAGTATTTAAAATAGGACCCAATTATAAAAAAAGTTCCAAATTGAATTCTAATCGCAAGTGAGAAAGTTGAAAATGCCAAAATTTTAAATTAAAAAAAGGTTTATATGACCTAAATAAATAAGAGAGTGTAGGATGGCTGAAATATAAATTAATAGAATAAATAACTGTAGGAAAACTGTATCTTGTATTTTTTCATTTAGGTAGAAAGGTAACAAATAAATAAATGTGTGACATTTCGTTGTTACCATTATCAGACAAAAGTATTTCTTTGATGGTTACAACACGGTTACAGAAATGCCATACACTTATTTGGTCTTATTATCTTGTGCTTATAATTATAATCCAAATTGTATATCTAATCATTACATTAGGGGATAGATTTAAACTTCTATTAGTGAAACATATGGTCTTACTTTATTTATAGCTTCATTAAGATAAAACTCTTTGACTAATGTTCTAGTTAAAAACTTCCAGGAGGATGTATTCCTATAATTACTGGTGACCCTAGGGGGTAAGGCTGCATACATTATAGGTTTTCAGGGTGATCTCTCATGAAAGTCATTATTTAGCATAATCTCTGTGCATTTTCCATGATGACCCTTCTCACGAATGCCATGAGAAACTTGCCGTAGTATAAAGTAACAGAGATTTATTATAAATAAGCCATTTATATATCTCAAAATCCATGTAATTTTGATCTAAATGATATGTAAAATTCAAAGAATATTTTGAACATTAGCCTGTTCTGTGGACAGAATGATACACAGCCAGTTCAAGTCCCCTCATTAAAGTTTCACATATTTGCCACAATTTAATTTGTAGATATCTCTAATGAATATAAATATATGATATTTGAAACAGATTTACACAATTATAACAGATGAATTAATAGTTATCTTTAATTGGCACTTTTTTTTGCCTGCAATTCAAAGGAGGTTTGAGATAGGAACCTGAATGTGCCAACAGTTTCAGAGTTGAAATCACTCACGCAGACATCATAATTATTTAGATGTTGTATAAAACGATACAAAGAACTTGGAGTATAAGGTGGAACTTGCTAGACCCATAGTTTTTATTTATTTATTTATATCCCATTGTATAATTATACAAGGTCACAGAGACCCTAATTCATGGATAAAATTTATAATCTTGGTCGGGTTTGAATATAGAACCTAACTTGAGCTCCCATACATGCCAAGAGGTGGTCTGGTGAGACCTCTTAGGTTCTGCAGATGGTGCATTGTAGGAAGGTCTTTACACCATCCTGGAAAAGGAACGGTCTTGTATGGCCAGTTTGAACCTGGAAATACAGGTTGCTGCCTGTCGGTTCATTCCTGAATAGCTCCAGGCTTTTAGTTCAGACACCAATGATGGACTCCCATATTTTGCCTGGATATTCCTAAAGTGACTATATAGTGTTACTACAATAAACCACCATGAGATAACCCAAACATATTTTTGTCTTCTCTCCACTAGGTTAAGTTAGGTCAGAAAGAGGCCATTATGATTTTATAAAGGTGATTGCTCATCAGATGAGTAACTCACGGAAGGTTTTAGTATAAGTTATACTATTTGTGAAAAGTTTTAGTAATTTTATACTGAACTGAAAGAATATTTTATATTCTTTCTCTCTCTAATGACAAGACACCCAAAGGGCAATAACAGGAGCTAAACGGGATGTCACAGGCCTTGCTCAACCATCTAGCTCCATGGAGAACATTTCAAGAAGTTTGAGAAATTTTCACTGTCAATTTTTTTAGAGTGCCTAAACCTTTGCATGGCATTTTTTTTGTCACTTCTCCCAAGTACACATGGTAGAGGACATGATGACAAGGGTGGGTAATGACTGTTTTTACTGTAAGAGCATCCTATGTCTACATTACACGACAGTTTAAGTTAGCTTTTTGTTGTTGTTTTTAAGTTTTGGACTTGCAAGGTGAATGTTGTGTTACCAGAGGTATGGTTGGACTAGGAGGAGAATGGGAAGTTTGTTGGAGCATTTTTAATATAGGGAAAATTTTTCTCAATTTAAACCTGTGTGTTGAGATTTGACATCAGGCTGCCACCATTCCAATCTACAAAACCTGTTTTTATCTTCACTTTATCAAAGTGGATCTAGAGTGTTTCAATGGAATGTGCTGGGGATGGTTAGGGATTACAGGTTTTGCCACCTAGTGAGAAATAATCTTACATCAGCTCTGGAATGTTGTCCATAATTGGTTAGACTGCAGTCCTCTTGATGTTGATAAGGCTCAATTTGGATTATAGAATATTATAAAATAAATGAAGCTTCCAGGGTTAAGTTTCTTGTACAACTTTTTATTTTCAAGCTTTCGGATTTGTGTCAATCCTTCAACAGGATTATCACTTTAACAATTTAATATTAAAATTGTTTGCCCGCCGCGCGCGCCTTTCACGCTTGAGTAAGTCACGAGACGCACACACAGCCAACGACGGTTGTTACCTTTTGTTTGTTGAATAATAAAGTCTATTTATCTTTTGCTTCTTATATATATATTATATATATTTTCTTTAATTTAATAAAAATAAATAGGAATATAACAGACCCAAAGAGCAACAACAGGAGCTAAACCGGACGTCACAGGCCTAGATTATAAACACAAGGAAATAGGTCCAAATAAATACATAGGGTGTGACGTTTTGGTAACAATTTGCAGTGAGGTCTGTAGAGATAATATTTATGAAATTATTGAAAAGAAACACATTGCCAGTAAATTTGTTTGTTACAAATTTTAACGATAGATGACAATTGAATTTATAAATATGTGTACATATTTCCCATAAAAATTCAAATAAATATTAAAGTGTCTTAATAAAGGAACCTGAAGTTTGATGTGTCGCTGCTATCTTAGAGAGGCTGTAACAAAATGAGAGAGGAGCAAGTCTCCTTAATCTTGATCAGAAAAAAAGTTTTTGTGGAGATTTGTCAAATCAAAGCCATTCCTTCTACAGTCACTCATGTTGTTAGAACCATAGTTAAAATATCTGGCCAAGTTGCTGTTATAATCCACAGTGTAAGAGGAAGGTTTACCACTTCTGAAAGTTTCTGCCAAGGTGTTGTTTATACATTTTACTAAGTAAATATAAAATTTCAGAACCTGAGCAAACAAATTCTCTAGAAACAATTCAGAGGAACAGGTTTTTCTTGGAGAGAATGCTATTGGCTTGGAAGTTATTACCTGGTAGTTTCCCCAAGTAATTTCCTACAATTCAGATTCCACTCCCAATCAAATTGGACAACTTGATAAAGCCTATGGAAACATTTCACATTGAAAACTTAACAAAATTGAACCGACACTGATTTTTTTTTTTATTCACTGTAATTCTAATATTTGTCATGGAGTCTTTTGTGCATGTTTTCTACCAAACTTTATTCCTAAATAAAATGCTATATTTTGTTACTGTAGGTTGTGTGCTTATCTTGCTTCATTGTATAGATGTTAAACACAAGGTAATAAGACCAAATCCAAATAAATAAATTGTGTGTGATTTTTCGGTAACAGCGTTGTTACCATCTTCAAACAAAAGTACTGAATGATAAATTTTACCACGATAAGACCAAATCCAAATAAATAAATAGTGTGTGACGTTTCGGTAACAACGCTGTTACCGAAACGTCACACACTATTTATTTATTTGGAATTGGTCATATTACCTTGTGTTTATAATCTATAATCCAAATTGTGCCTTATCATTTGTATAGATGTTCAAACCTGAGAATGCCTTTAAACCCCTTTTATAGGTTACATTTGTTCTTCTCCTTATTCCCTTTGATTGGATCCACCTCTATGTAAATTTGGGGGGAGACTTCCATTTTATTTTTTCAAAATCAAAGGAATCTTTTCTATTGATTCAGCCTTGGAAGTACAGTAGAACAACCTCCCTGTAAAGGACAACACCTAATTGCAGAGCCAAAGTGTCCTTTAGGGAGAGGTGTCCTCTCACCGGACAGTTGCTAAATAGTAATATGGTAATTTTGTAAATGAAAACTGTCCTTTATAGAAAGGTTCTACTGTATACACATCTTTCCATTTTTTTTTTTATTGTAGAT
Organism: Cordylochernes scorpioides; assembly: GCA_030710605.1. Classification (NCBI taxonomy): domain Eukaryota; kingdom Metazoa; phylum Arthropoda; class Arachnida; order Pseudoscorpiones; family Chernetidae; genus Cordylochernes; species Cordylochernes scorpioides. The sequence goes on along the minus strand of CP092876.1, from coordinate 64,445,116 downwards.
TTACATTTTTTTTCTTAATAAAAATGGGGAAGCCTTATATGTTCTGAATAACCTTTATTTTTTCACTCACTCTGTACTAGGTAAGTTGAGACAGAGAGGTTTTTGTTCTTTCCAAATGAACGGCTGATAGAAGTCCTTGCACCCCATTGGTGTTTCACTTATTGCATGGGATAAGAAGGGAGCTGCAGATGTTTAATTATTGTTACCTCACAGGCAGCTGTGACCATTTAGCCACCACAGGAAGATTGTTCCATGTGTTGACATCTCATTTTTTCTACCTAATGGGTAGGATATACAGTGGAACTTTGCTAAAAGCTTCTTTTATAACAGAAATCTGGTTATAATGTCATAATTATAAACTCTCTCTAGTTTTAAGTCCCATTTGTTTTAACAGTGTTTATAGCAGCAACATAAAATCTTGATCCCAAGTGATGTTCTTATAGTGAGGTTTGACTAGTTGATCAACACTTTTGTGTTCCATGTTTCCAGGATATCAATTTTACCAGCTCTACGATTTCATTCTACACATAGAGAGTGTGCAGATTTTATATTTTTTACCTTTGTGTGAACTGTGTAAGCATTGTGTTGGTTTGCTCCAGGTTCCCTCAAGGTGAACCAGAATGGTTTGTGCAACAACAGCCTGATAGACCTCAACCACAACTCCAAGCATCACCACTCGGAGTCCAAGGAGAAGTCTGACAAACACAAGTCCAGCAGCAACCATAAGTCCTCCTCCCACAAGCACAGTGATCATCATTCCAAGAAAGAACACCACTCATCTTCTAAAGATAAACATAGGAGCGACTCCCATAAAAGTTCCAAACCCAAAAGTGATTCTGACAAACATGTACATAGTGATAAATCGGAGAAATCCAAAAGTGAGAGCCATAAGTCTAAAAGCGATCACGATAAGCACAAAAGTGATAAACATAAAGAGGGTGATAAAAACAAAGAAAAACACAAACATAGAGATGGTGACAAACACAAGCATAGAGACAGCAAACATAGGGATGGGGACAAACATAAAAGCGATAGCTCTAAGCACAAAGAGGGGGATAAGGTGAAAGAATCTGACAAGTCTAAGAGTTCTGATAAACACAAGGAGAGCGATAAGCATAAGGACAGCAGCAGCAATAAACACAAAGATGGGGATAAACACAAGGATAGGGACAAGCATAAGGAAAAGCACAGAGACGGGGAGAAACACAAGCACAAAGATGGGGAAAAACACAAGAGCAGCAGCGATAGGCATAAAGATGGGGAAAAACACAGGAGTGGTGGTGATAAGCATGATTCCAAGAAATCTAATGGGGATCACAAGTCCAAGGACCACCATCACAAGAGCAAGCATAAAGACTCTGAGAAGTCAAAGGAAGGAGGCTTGAACGAAAGCCTGAATGACTTCCAGGTGAAGAGTGAAGCAGCTGAATCACAGAAGGATGATAGTTACAATGACTTTCAGATTACTAAGCAATCTGATGACGAGAGAAGGATGGAGATGGAGGCTGAGGATTCCTTCATTATAAAGAAGGAGGAGGACAGCCATAGGAATTCCTATACAGAGGTCCTTCCTCCTATGAAGCAGGAACCCATGTCACAGGAGGAAGAAGATGATGATGAAGATGACGACGATGATGATGACAAAGGGAAGTTGTACATAGAAGAGCAGCCCATGGAGGATTCTGTGAAGGAGGAATCAATGAGTGAGGATGATGTCCCACTGTCTGCCCGCCAGCCGGTCAAACAAGAAATTGACTCAGAAGATGACGAGCCTTTGCTTGCCAGGTAAATTTGATTTGTCTTCCTAGTTTGGCCACAGTATTCCATGTCTTATTTCCTCTCAATTCCATAAAAATGTCAAACCTAGGTATCTTTTTCCATGATAATTGTTGGAGATAAGTAGAGCTAATCATTATTCTGTCTGTGTGAAGTTCACTGTGTGAAGTTCACGGATAGATTTTGGTCAGAATGGATAAAATAAATAAAGTGTCAAGGGATGGGAATCGAACCCACGACCTTCCGCTTACCGGGCAGATGCCATGACCACTAGGCTACCCTGGACATATTTTTCCATTCATAAAGTTATTATATAATTTTCTACTAACAAAACATCTATTCGTCTGCAATGCAAACATCTTAATTAAAAAAATTGCTTTAGTAATTTTTAATTGTTATTATCATTGCATATTTATGATATGGGTTCATTCAAAAAACTTTTACCGCAGTTTAGAATATATATTTATCTATTTACTTATATATTCACTGGCCGTGTGACCATTTAGAACCTTGCGGAAAGTTATAGGGTCATTTTTTTTGTGAATTTTTTTTTTTTTTCGATTTTATTGAAAAAAAAAAACAATATGGTGCCTTTAAAAAATGATCTTTATTACTATGCAGTTTTCTATTTAGTCAATATACCTAAGTTCATGTTGCAAATGTAATTATCTCTATCGATTTAGTAGGTGAAATGCAAAAAAAAAAAATCGACATGATGAAATCTTTATGAAAATTCACATTTTTATTTTTATATTTTCAAGACACACACAGTTTGGGGCGGGACGTTTCACAAGAGAGACATCCACGGCGCCAATTTATAATTGTAACAAATAGTATTTTAATTAAAACATTTTAAAAACACACAGTTTGGAACGGGACGTTTCACAAGAGTGACATCCATGGCGCCAATTTATAATTGTAACGAATAGTATTTGAATTAAAACGTTTTTAAAATATATACGCACTCGGGTAAAACCCAGGCGTTGCCCGGGCCATTCGTTTAGTATATATATATATATTTAGAGGTAATCTATTAATATGTGATTATAACATCATTATGAAATGAACTGGTCCCTAGTTATATATAACTATTGAATCCTCATCCAATTATTTGCTGTTTGTGTGGTGCTTTCCTCTAGGAGTGCCTTAAGGTAACCAACCTTTCTTTCCCTGAGTTACCCAGATTAGCTCCTAATGGGTGCTGGCTTTTCAGAGCTTCAAAACAATCCTCCAAGAAGAGGAAGAAGAGTGAAGATGATGACTATGAAGAAAGTGATGATTCTGACTATGGAGCTAAAAAGCCAGCTAAAAAGAAGAAGAAACCTGCAGTTAAATCAGAGGTGAGTTTTTCAAGGCTATCCCCACCTGATACTGAACGACCTTAATGAATGTTTCAGTCCCCCAAGAAAGCAGTGAAGAGGGAAAGATCAACATCCAAACCTGCCACTAGCACCACTCCCAGAGCAAAGAAAGCAAAGAAGGAAGAGGACCAGGATGTGTGGAAATGGTGGGAGGATGAGAAAATGGATGATGGGCAGAAGTGGAGGACCCTCTGGCATAAAGGTCCAGTTTTTGCTCCTCCCTACGAACCACTGCCCAAGAATGTCAAGTTCTACTACAACGGCAAAGTTATGGAGCTGAGTGAGGGTGCTGAGGAGGTGGCAGGGTTCTATGCCCGTATGCTGGACCACGACTATGTCACCAAGGAGAGGTTCAACGACAACTTCTTCAAGGACTGGAGAAAGGTATCACATGCGGTCTATCTTCTTTAATTTGAGGTTTTTTTTTTGTCCTGACCTGCAGCCCATCAATTAACCAATGTTCGACACAACCATTTCTTAAATCAAATTTCATCAGTGATCATAGTTAATTGCTGTTTAAATACCACTTTATTGCTAAAGATGAATGGCTTTGGCAGAAATGCTGCTGTAGTCCGCACATAGGCACCGTAAATTTTCAAGCAGTAGTGCACTAATTAAGTTTGTGGGAGGGTTGTTGGAGCACCACTACAGACAACTTTCTTTTCTTCTTTCTCATCTCCACTCAATCATATTAGGGTATCAAGCTTGTAAAGTTGACAACCATCATGACTGGGTGAAGTAGAATACGTCTGCCTTTGTCATTAAGACTGGGAGCACTACTCAGTGGCAGGCCGGCTTAGCCCAAAAGAAATGGTCGCTTCTGACATGAGGAACAGACGCTGCTCATTCTGTATCCCTGGATTAGGAGCCCTTACAGGGTTCTATCAGCTGAGCCCAGGTATTTTAGAAAGCTTGTTACTGCTCCCCCTCCTCCTTTTTCATCCGGGCTTGGGACCAGTGGAGTTACACAACTTTCTGCAATGACGTAGTAATACTTTGTGATTGTATATGTATGTGACTTCCTCTAGATCCAGAGGTAATTAGAGTTGTAGGAAGCTCACGCCAGCCTGGTTGTGTAGATGATGACCCCCAAAGAAGCAGAGATCATCAAAGACCTGTCCAAGTGCAACTTCAAGGAAATTGGAGACTACTACAAGATGAAATCTGAGGAAAGAAAAGCAATGACAAAGGAAGAAAAATTGGTAAGTCATTACACAATTAGTGTGTCTCACTATAAAGTAACTAACACCATGTTCTCTCCCAGGTTATCAAGGAGAAGAATGAAGAGCTGTTAAAGGAATATGGATTTTGTATCATTGATGGCCACAGACAGAAGATTGCCAACTTCAAGATTGAGCCCCCGGGCTTGTTCCGTGGGAGAGGGGAGCACCCCAAGATGGGCATGCTGAAGAGGAGGGTGGTGCCCGAGGATGTGATCATCAACATTGGGAAGGGTGAGGAGTCACCCACACCTCCGGACGGCCACAAGTGGAAGAAAGTGCAGCACGACAACACAGTGACCTGGCTGGCCTCGTGGACAGAGAACATCCTGGGCCAGACCAAGTACATCATGCTCAACCCCTCCTCCAAGCTGAAGGGAGAGAAGGACTGGCAGAAGTATGAGACAGCCCGCAGGCTGAAGTCCCATGCTCCCAGGATCCGGGAGGAGTACCAGCAAGACTGGAAGTCCAAGGAGATGAAGGTCAGACAGCGGGCTGTGGCTCTCTACTTCATTGACAAGGTGAGTGCTGACATGACATGACGGGGCAACCTCTCTCCCTCAACAAACAATCCATTTTTAAAGGAAAAGGTGCTCTTTTTGGTACACCAATACCATCTTCCCACAATTATATAAACAGGCAAACATCTACTTCCAACACATGAAGCAAATAGATTAGAAAAGATGATGATGATGTGAAAAATTGAAGGAAGAAGAAAGAGAGACTTCCAATGAGCTGTTTATTTGCATAATATTTGAATATAGCTTTGTGTGCAATTATAATTTGGTAATTCCTCAAAGATCTGATCTGTTTTTATGGGAATTAGAGTTGGTTCTGACCATGTAACTTGGGGGGGATTCAGCTGTAGGTCTAAGTGCACCCAAAGAATTGACAAGTTACCATCACAAGAAGCCTGTGGCAGGAGCATTATATGCTAACCCTGATGATGATGTCCAGCTGGCTCTGAGAGCAGGCAATGAGAAGGAGGAGAGCGAGACTGCCGACACAGTTGGCTGCTGCTCCCTGCGTGTGGAGCACATTGAACTCCACAGGGAGAAGGACGGCAAGGAGTACGTGGTGGACTTTGATTTCCTGGGAAAAGATTCCATCCGCTACAACAACTCTGTGCCTGTGGAGAAGCAGGTCTTCAAGAACCTCAAGTTGTTCATGGAGAACAAGCAGCCTGGAGATGACCTCTTTGATCGTCTCAATGTAAGTATCTTTTAGATATCTGGCCGGCATTTATATTTCTTTAAAAATAGACACTTCGATCAGTTAAAATTTTATTTTCTCAACATTTCAACAAAATTCTTTTGTCTTTGTTAGAAGTAAAAATAAAGGATTGGGCAAGGTGTTAAAAATTATTCTAATATTATTTAACGCCTTGTCAAATGCTTTATTTTTATTTCTTCCGATGAAGACAAAAGATTTTTGTTGAAACATTGAGAAAATAAAACTGGCCGAAGTGTCTATTTTTAAAAGAAATATGAATCTAAGTAGCCCAACTCCAGGGGAAGTTTAGTACACAACATCTGTTGTAGTACTTTTCTTAAATGACATATCTAGGACTGAACATTTTTTAATTTGTGGCACCGCATTTTTTTTTTTTTTTAGTAGAGTTGTTATTAATTTATTTTTAAAACATGCATAAATAGAGAAAGTATAGACATAAAAAAAGGAAGATTTCACCATTTATGTGTATCATCCATTAGCCATGTTCCAAGTTTGTTTCCTTTTTTTAAAATTTATTATCCCTAGTACTTGTGGTACAGGGCATGATAATCATGGTGGGTAGAAGTTGACTAAGCACAGTCTCCTAATTCTATCATCCATAGCACAGTACTAGTTCATTGGGGGAATAGTCTTATATACTCCTATGTTCTCTCACACCGATTGGTCTTGTGCAGACGGGCATCCTGAATAAACACCTCAATGAACTGATGGAAGGCCTGACTGCCAAGGTCTTCCGTACCTACAACGCCTCCAAAACACTACAGGAGCAGCTGGATCTACTCACTAAAGGTAAAGTTGTGTGTGGGACTACTCTAGAGGTCTAACAGTCTTCTTTCTTATCTTCGCTCAATCATATCAGAGTATATGTAGAGCTTGAGACTTTTGATGGTGTCTGTGGGGGTTAAGTAGAACTGATCACTGGATGATCAATAATGTGGCTTGGGGTTACAGGCTGAGAGTTGTAACAATTATTTCCTGCTGTTGCAGAGGAGATGTCTATTCCTGAAAAACTACTGGCTTACAACCGGGCCAACCGCGCAGTGGCCATTCTATGTAACCATCAGCGTAGTGTGCCCAAGACATTTTCCAAGCAGATGGAGACACTCCAGCAGAAGTTGAATGAGAAGAAGGACCAGATCCAGGAGGTGAAGAAGGACCTGAAGCAACTGAAGAGGGAAAGAGGCCAGGCTTACGACAAGAAGATGAAACGGCTGAATCAACTAGAAGGCCAGCTACTGAAACTGGAAGTGCAGGCCACAGACAAGGAGGAGAACAAGCAGATTGCCCTGGGAACCTCCAAGTTGAACTACCTGGACCCCAGGATATCCGTAGCCTGGTACGTAGTCCTATAACTTCCTTCCCCATCACCCTAACTAACCCTGGTGCTCTGCCGCAGGTGTAAGAAGTGGGATGTGCCCATCGAGAAGATCTACAACAAGACACAACGAGACAAGTTCCGCTGGGCTATTGAGATGGCAGAGGCTGACTACTCCTTCTGAGCCATTGTGTAAATGACACACCCCTATATAAAAAGTAAATATTTATATATATATATATATATATTTGCATGCTACCTATATACATATATATATATATATATAATAGAAGGAAAATATGCAATTATTTTTATCATATGTGACACCTTCTTTAAATATGTTTTTAATTTATTTTACAACCTTTTTTTAATTTTATTTTGTGCTCTTGTGGTTTTTTGTTTTAAAATTAGGTATTAAGTTATTTATAATTTCTCCTCTATAACATATCATCTAAATTGTATTCTCTGTTTTTTTGGGGGGGGTTTAGTCCAAAGATGTCTGTATAAAGTACAATGTAAATATATATATGTGTATCTCTCACACATTTACTGGTGGCCCTAATGTAATCTTTTTTATACAACACCCACTTGTACATGTAAATTATTTATAAATAAAACTGATCTATCTCTCTGTAATGTTATATCTCCTCCTCCCTGTATATGGTTTTAGTTCCCTTTTTCCATTTTGATTTGTTCCACATTATTGCTGATCATGCGCATCTCCTCAATAAAATCCTTCCATAGAAACCTCTGTTAATTCCCTCCATGGTAGTACAGGTGTCACACTCTAGAGCTACAGTTTGCAGATACAAAATTACCGTTTTTCCATTTTAAAAACTTTAATTTAACTTGCTAAATCAGGGGTTGGCACACATGTTGTGAGCCACATGTGGCTCTTTGGATTTGAAACTGCGGCTCTTTATATAGTTCCATACGTAAATATTATTTATGCGAGTACTATTTATTATTGACAAGAAAAAATTTTGCAGCTCTTTGAAAACTTTGAAATTGTAATTTTTGACTCTTCCAACTCAAAAGTTTGCCGGCCCCTGTGCTCTAGGGAGTTAGTGAACGAGTGGTCTAAACCGTTGTTTTCCGACTTCTACAACCCAGGATCAAATCCCTCTTTGGACACTTTTTTTCTATTTAAAGAAAAAAATGCTCCAATGGTCCCCAGATTCATGCAAAAGTCTAACCCCACCATCAAGTGCAAGTAACCAAACAGGGCTCTAGTATATTTGTAAGTGCAAAAGTTGAACTGCTTTTCACATGTGTAGACATGTGGTGCACTTACAATAAAAGCATTCGCCAACTTCTACCCATCATGATTACCATGGCCTGTACTACGTGTATTTGGAATAAATAAAAAAATTAACTCGCTTCCATGTCTCTCTGTCCACAAATCTTGAAATCAATTTTTAATATACTTCTAGAACACTTAGAAATTTTATACACTTGTTAGAACCTGAGGACAATGCAAGTTGACAATTCTCAGACTTTGGGTTGTCAGGGTGGCCGGAAATGGACAAATTTCCAAATTGCCTTTAAAATTTTTAAAATTAATTTTAATATGCTTCCAGACCACATAGAAGTAAGAAATTTTGAACACTCGCTCAGTTCAATTAACAATGCAGATGTACCAAATTTCAGACCTCTGGGTGGTCGGGGTAGCCGGGAATGAACCAATTTCTATATTTTTAAAACTTGTACATTACATGATGTCAAGTCGGACGCTGTTGGGAGTTGCGAATTGATTTTTTCAGTGGATTGTTCAAGAGCCCAAACAAGTTATAAATCTAAATATTCAGTTTTTCCTATCTAAAACTACCTTGGAATTACAAGAAAAAATCTGCCAGAAACCAATAAATATATTAATGTACCTGTTAGAATTCAGTAATCTGATTTCAATATCATTAGGTATATCTATATTAATAAAATGCAAATTTCATAAGTGGACATCACTAAAAACTTTCGTTACAATGCATCGATTTCGACCAAATTTTCAACATTTATGTAAAACGAGATGGAGCAGGTTTTGCTTAACATCAAAATATTTTTCCCTAACATTAACATGCGTAACTTTGCTGTTATCGATTAAATACAAAAATAATCAACAGAGTTAATTTTATTTATATATAAATACAAAATTAAATTTCAACAGAGTTAATTTTTTTACATACTAGCTAATAATCTCAATCTAAAAAATATTCAAAACAAGCAATTTTAAGATAACACCATATGTAAAACAGTCGGCCAAGAAAACAAATAACGTGTGTGTGTGTAATATATATATAATAAATATAATATATATAATACTAGACGAATGACCCGGGCAACGCCCGGGTTTACCCGATTAAATGTTTTATTCAAACACTATTTGTTACAATTATAAATTGGCGCCGTGGATGTCACTCTTGTGAAACGTCCCGCTCCAAACTTTACAGTCAGATTAGTTACGATATAAATCTTCAAATCGAGCGAGCGTCTATAAATATTTCGATTTAGATCAAGTATTCTAATTATTAAGCGAACACTATTATTAATAAAATTTTGAGAAGATTTCGATTTTAAACGTATTTATAACCTTGATAGAGGGCGCTGTTCATGAGCTAAGTAGAATAATTTGAATATATAGTTTTAATATTTAATTTATATATAATTTAAAATAGCCTATCGTTTTCTTCGTATTTTTTTACCTATGTATGGAAATTTTGGTTTGAATTAGTGAACTACTGCGAATTTGTGTACCGGACATACAAACCAACAAACAAACATACAAACATTCATTTTTATATATATAGAAGATATAATATAAATGAGTTTTAAAAATTGTTAAAAAAAAATGCATCGGCCGGGAATCGAACCCGGGCCGCCCGCGTGGCAGGCGAGCATTCTACCACTGAGCCACCGATGCGTATACAAAATGGCCATATTTGGGTATTCATTCCATTCCGGATTACTCCGCATAAAAAAAAAGTTCTTCAAATGAAAAAAAGAAATAGCCAAAAATACTAAGCAAATTGTATCCAAAAATTTTCCTCAGGTTTATAAAAAGCGACATGCAAAATTTGGTACCAATTGGTTCAGTAGTTTTTGAGTTTATCGCGAAACAGACAGACAGACAGAAATTGACTTTTATATATATAGAGATTAGTGTTTAGGTATTTGATTTAATTCATATAGTTGATATAATAGTATATATTTATATTATATTTTTTATAAATTAGTTTTAAAAATTGTAAAAAAAAATGCATCGGCCGGGAATCGAACCCGGGCCGCCCGCGTGGCAGGCGAGCATTCTACCACTAAGCCACCGATGCTTTAAAAAAAATGGCCATATTTAGGTATCCATTCCATTCCGGATTAGTCAGCGTAAAAAAATAGTTCTTCAAATTAAAAAAAGAAATAGCCAAAAATAATAAGCAAAATGTAGCCAAAAATTTTCCTCAGGTTTATAAAAAGCGACATGCAAAATTTGGAACCAATTGGTTCAGTAGTTTTTGAGTTTATCGCGAGACAGACAGACAGGAATTGACTTTTATATATATAGAGATAACGGTATAAAGAAATAATGAGCCTATCGTTCAAATTTATAATTGTAACGAATAGTATTTTAATTAAAACATTTTTAAAACACACAGTTCGGAACGGGACGTTTCACAAGAGTGACATCCATGGCGCCAATTTATAATTGTAACGAATAGTATTTGAATTAAAACGTTTTAAAAATATATACGCACTCGTGTAAAACCCGGGCGTTGCCCGGGCCATTCGTATTATATAAATATATAATAAAAAATATAATGTAATGAATATTATTTTGATTATTATCATAATAATCTATGTTCCGGAAAATTATTTTCAATAATATTCGTTAGGCAAACTTTCATTCAGATAAAACCCGGGCGAAGCCGGGTACACATCCGCTAGTATTCATTATAAATGTATATATTTGGTAATATAATACCATATATATTTCATGACACCATTATAAATAATTCCCCTTTCTCAATCAATATTTTGTTACTTTTAATAAAATCAATCAATTGAATAATCAATATCCAAATCAAATATGTACTAATTCATCTCAACAATAATTCAATGTATTACTGTAACTTTGTAATATAATTCAATAAATTTAGGATCCCCCAAACCAAAAGTAAAGATATTTCAGTTAGGCTTTAGCTTACATCGCATCCTCGTATGAAGAATTGACCAATCCGCCGAAAGCAGATGCATCTATTCAAGGCCTAAGCCCCATTGATAACAGTTTTTAAAATCTCAACATGGCATCAGTGGAAAACCTCTCTAGAAATATATTGCTTGACACTACCTAAAATCTTCCACAGCCATTGTAAATATGAAACCAAAGGAATTAATCCTGACTGATAAAATGAGTAGTCAGATATTTTGAAGGCCTAATGAACCTGGATTAAAGCTGCAGGGAACGATCATATTGAGAGAAGAGATAAAAATTTAGTAAACGCATAAAAATTGCTAATCCTTTGCTTCATATATTAAGGTTGAAATTCCTGATGATCGTCCCCTGCCGCTTTTATTTTCACTCTTATAAATCTAATTTCTCAATGGTAGAAGATAAAATATTTTATCTTTTCCTTTTTAGTGCATTTAAATAAAAGCTTATTTTTTTAAATGTGTTTTTATACTAATTAACAACTCTCTGGTAAGAGGACAACTCTCTAAAAGACACTAGATGTTTTTCTCAAGATTTAGAACAGGCCATCTCAAGCCATTGAAGATAGAAAATAACAACAAAATCTACTCCACTTTTGGGAGAGGCTGCTGCTTATGATCAGACAGCTCGATGAGCATGGACTATGGAATTTGTGTTATCTTTGAACAAGGGAATAATAAACAAAAACAGGTGTTGTCCTTTGCTGTATAAGTGCAAGCAACCAAAATGTTATACAATGAAACCTCATTATAACATTACATGGAGTCTCTTAGATGTTAGAAGTGGTTTGTTGTTAGAACCAGGGTTGGAAAATTTAAAACCTCAGACTTTAGAATTATGATGTATAATACTCTAGGTAACAGTGTTGATGTTGCTGAAACCTGCAAATTTGTTTGCTTGATTGTTTGCAGCCTTTTGTCACTTTTGAAGAAACTAGCGATAAAATAACAATGCATATCTTTAAGAAAGAAAAAAAAGGCATCTCCTTATCGTGCAACTGAAAGTTGCTGATGGCTAGCACCATCTATTGGAATAAATATAAACTAATTTTCATCAACTTTCAGTTGCACGATAAGGAGATGCCATTTTCTTTCTTAATTTATGAACCTTATCCCGTACAATATCACATTTGTACTATTTTTTTCACAATGTATATCTTTATTTTAAAAACAAACTTTTGAATGTAAATTGCCACACAATACATGCCTACCACCTCTAATTTCTTCCTAAAGATCAACTTTTAAAATAGAGCTATGTATTGTTATTGCTAATTTCTTCACAAAACTTTCAACAAATTCAAGTTATTTTTCCAACATTTTTATTCTCCTCAGTGTTCCAATGACCTATGTTGTATGTACTCACACAAAAAAGAAGAAGAGTTACCATAACATCAAAATAAAAAGGTTTAGAAAATGTTCTCATCTTTCAATCAAATACAGTTGTTGTTGTTTCTTATCCCCTTGTGTAAAGATTACACAAATTCCACGAGTCCATGTTCCTCGAGCTGCTTAATCATAAGCAGCAGCCTCTCCCAAAGGTCCTGTTTAGTGCATCTAATACAAGCCAAAATATGTTCTGGAGCTGCAGGTGCCAAGCTACATTTTGGGCAAGTGAGGTAGATTTTGTTATTATTTTCTATCATCAATGGCTTGAGATGGCCTGTTCTAAATCTTGTAAGTGTCGTTTTATGCTGTCTATTTCTGAGGTTCAGAGCTCCTCCTGGGTCCGCTCCACTGTACCAGCTGTGCTTAGGTGGGATCCTCCAGTTCTGGTTTATTTTTGTTTTGGCTATTGTTTCTATTTATTTAAAGTAAGTATTAAATACAGTAATAATGGTGGTAAAATTTCTCATTCAATACTTTTGTCTGAAGATGGTAACAACGCTGTTACCGAAACGTCACACACTATTTATTTATTTGGATTTGGTCTTATTACCTTGTGTAATACAGTAATAACTAAATGCTGATTTCAGGCAACTACAAAAAAAAATAATTTGCCTACTAATGATTTTTAAAATTTTGACTGACAATTTGAAGAACTATTGTATTGACAAACTATAAAAAGTATTTAATTATAAAGCAATAACACACCATCTATACATAGGAAATGAAAGCATTAAAGCATGGGTGTTGCTTTTACACATAAAACAAAATTCAACTCTTCTTACTGCGAATGAAAAATATATTGAGATAGCTTGGCTCACCATCTAAGAAGTGGTCTGGTAGATTAAATTGGTGAAACCACTGTGAGCCAAGCCCTCCCAATATATTTTTCATCGCAATAAGGACAGTAGAAATTTGTTTTATGTGTAAAAGAAACACTCATGCTAAAGGACACTTTTTCTCTGCAACTAAGTGGTCTTTTTATACAGAGAGGTTATACTATATACTAGGTATTTATATATAGGAAACAAATTTAGTATACAGTAGAACTTCTTCGTAAAGTTAGTTGCAGAGAAAAAGTGTCCTTTAGGGAGAGGTGTCCTATTACCAAAGAGTTGTTAAATAGATAAGGCACAATTTGGATTATAGAATATAAACACAAGGTAATAAGATCAAATCCAAATAAATAAATAGTGTGTGACTTTTCGGTAACAACGCTGTTGCCAAAACATCATACACTATTTTTTTATTTGGATTTGGTCTTATTGCCTTGAGTTGATAAATAGTAAAACTGGTAATTTTGGCTATGAAAACACTTCTTTGTAGCGTAAGTGACCTCTCATGGAAGTTCTACTGTACTAGTTTCGATATTTTTAGGGTGGGACCACATAAAAATAGCATAATTTAGGTAGGTCATAACGTTTTAGCATGGTGAAGAAGGGCTTGCCCGAAAGTTTCTTTTAATCAAGTAAACAAAAATAGTTACAGCATCTAATGATTCGCTTGTAATTTAGGTAGGGGTATTAAAAATATATTACTATAATTATAATTTCAAATATGATTTTGCTTTATTTATTACAGTAGAAGGACACCTAATTGCAGAGCCAAAGTGTCCTTTAGGGAGAGTTGTCCTCTTGCCGGAGAGTTGCTAAATAGTAAAAATGGTAATTTTGACAATGAAAACTGTCCTTTGTAGAGATGTGTCCTCTAGCGTGGGTGTCCTTTCATGGAGTTTCTACTGTAATACATTATTCAGTCTTAAACACCAGTTCAGCGTAGATATCTAAATACAGTAGAACCTCCCTGTAAAGGACACCTAATTGCAGAGCTAAAGTGTCCTTTAGGGAGAGTTTCTAAATAGTAAAAATGGTAATTTTACAAATGAAAACTTTCCTTTGTGGAGAGGTGTCCACTAGCGGGGTTGTCCGCTAAAGGGAGGTTCAACTGTATAAACCAATTGATCCACAGTGATTGAGAACTGTTTTTTTAAGGAAGATGGTGATTTCATTATATTCACAGTTTTATTCTCCCCAATTTAAAACCTCTCTACTGGATTTAACCCTATAAACCAGTGTTATAAATTACTAATATTCCCGTCTGTACTCCATGTTAGGAGCAGCTGCACATGGTGTCTGTTCTTCATGTCAGAGGCGGCCATTTCATATTGAAGCTAAGTTGGCCTGCTACTGAGTAGTGCTGCCAGTATTAATGACAAAGACAGACGCATTCTACTTCACCCAATCTCATTATAGTTCTCAATCAGCTCTGCCCATCTCCAGCAGACACCATCAAATATCTCAAGTTCTACAAGCTTGATACCCTAATATGATTGAGTGGAGATAAGAAAGAAGAAGAAGAGCAATGTTCCAAAATAAGGTCAAAACATGGTATCATAAAACTCATAGAAAAATGTCCCAATAATCTAAAATTTTAATATTTTCCTTTGTAACAGCACATGAATGGACTGCTACCTAAATGTGTTGTTTTTACTTTTGTGAGTGGACTTGATTTTAAACATAGAGGAGTTTTTCACAAAAACAAACATCTACTATTCTTATTATAAAACTATTTTAGAGGCGTAATATTCTTTTTAAAATAAAACAATTTCTACTGTCCTTACTGCGATGGAAAAATTGAAGGGAGGGCCTGGCTCATCAGTGGTGAACCCTCCCAGCGGTTTCGCCAGTTTAATCTACCATACCGCTGTTATATTGCATTTTTGGAACTTCCTTTTATAGGTGACTGTTGTAAGACTCTTGGAATGGGTATTTTAGAAGAACTATGGACATAAGCTTTTAGGACAGCAGAATTAAATATAATTATAAATATATAATATGCTTCGAGCAATCGCTCTTCCGCAAATATCAAATTGTGTCTTTTATTAGAACAATAATGTTACGATGTACTAGAGCGCCATCTGTTATCAAATTATAAAACTATTTTAGAGGCGTAATATTCTTTTTAAAATAAAACAATTTCTACTGTCCTTACTGCGATGGAAAAATTGAAGGGAGGGCCTGGCTCATCAGTGGTGAACCCTCCCAGCGGTTTCGCCAGTTTAATCTACCATACCGCTGTTATATTGCATTTTTGGAACTTCCTTTTATAGGTGACTGTTGTAAGACTCTTGGAATGGGTATTTTAGAAGAACTATGGAAATAAGCTTTTAGGACAGCAGAATTAAATATAATTATAAATATATAATATGCTTGGAGCAATCGCTCTTCCGCAAATATCAAATTGTGTCTTTTATTAGAACAATAATGTTACGATGTACTAGAGCGCCATCTGTTATCAAATTATAAAACTATTTTAGAGGCGTAATATTCTTTTTAAAATAAAACAATTTCTACTGTCCTTACTGCGATGGAAAAATTGAAGGGAGGGCCTGGCTCATCAGTGGTGAACCCTCCCAGCGGTTTCGCCAGTTTTATCTACCATACTGCTGTTATATTGCATTTTTGGTATCAATTATTCCGCCTTCTACAAGCTTTCAGGTAAGCTTTTTAAGGCACATAAAAAGACACAGGACGACATCTAGACGACAATATTGCATTTTTGGAACTTCCTTTTATAGGTGACTGTTGTAAGACTCTTGGAATGGGTATTTTAGAAGAACTATGGACATAAGCTTTTAGGACAGCAGAATTAAATATAATTATAAATATATAATATGCTTCGAGCAATCGCTCTTCCGCAAATATCAAATTGTGTCTTTTATTAGAACAATAATGTTACGATGTACTAGAGCGCCATCTGTTATCAAATTATAAAACTATTTTAGAGGCGTAATATTCTTTTTAAAATAAAACAATTTCTACTGTCCTTACTGCGATGGAAAAATTGAAGGGAGGGCCTGGCTCATCAGTGGTGAACCCTCCCAGCGGTTTCGCCAGTTTAATCTACCATACCGCTGTTATATTGCATTTTTGGAACTTCCTTTTATAGGTGACTGTTGTAAGACTCTTGGAATGGGTATTTTAGAAGAACTATGGACATAAGCTTTTTAGGACAGCAGAATTAAATATAATTATTAATATATAATATGCTTCGAGCAATCGCTCTTCCGCAAATATCAAATTGTGTCTTTTATTAGAACAATAATGTTACGATGTACTAGAGCGCCATCTGTTATCAAATTATAAAACTATTTTAGAGGCGTAATATTCTTTTTAAAATAAAACAATTTCTACTGTCCTTACTGCGATGGAAAAATTGAAGGGAGGGCCTGGCTCATCAGTGGTGAACCCTCCCAGCGTTTAAAGAAACATAAATATGACTTGTGGTCAAATTACAAGGATGAAATTTGGACTTTATTGAAAAAAAAGGGGGAGTAATCTATATGCAAATCAAATAAAAAACCGTTGGAAAAGAAAGATAGAAAAGTAAGGGGATCTATCCACGATGGAATTAAAGACAACTGACTACCAACACCCATTCACAACACTGCATCAGAGATTTCAAAAAAAAAAATTTATGACAATTTAAACCAGATAGGAAAAAAGAGGGGGTTGGGGATAAAGAAGCAAAAAAAAAAAAAGAGAAAAGAAATCAGAGATTAAGTTCACACAACTTTGGTAGATCCTAGTGATTCCAACTTCTATAGCTTACTAGAATAACAATAATATTGGCAAATGTAAAAAAAAAAAAAAAAAATTTTACACATCATGTATATAAAATATGGGGGGAGGGGGGATTAAAGGGAAATTGGGGGGTCAAAATAGTTATCATAGTTATCATTTCCAACCAAAATGGGAAAATATGTGAATAAAGGGGAGATTAAAAAAAAAATTCAACATTAATGTACATAGGGGCGCGAAGGATATGCAAATATGGGGGGAGGGGGGATATATTATATAAAACTGTTGACCCCCAAATAAGAAAGTTTCAAGGGTCGCGCAGGCTATATACAAGTAGGGGGAAGGGGAGGGGCAGAACACTAGGTGGCCAATTTGCTCAGGGACGTCTTGCGCGTAGGCATGGAGTCTGGGGTAGGGATGGCTTCTCCCGTAGGCACGCGTACAGCGGCCTTTTGGTTGCGTGACATGTTGTAATCCCCAGAGTCAAAGTACTTTTGTCCTTTTTGAAGCCGCTTCTGAAGGAAGGAGGATCCTCCGGGACGGCATACCTGGGGGTATTTGGCCTTCAGCTTGGCTTCTTCCTCCTTCTCTGCTTCCTTCAGGGTCTCTCCTCCCTCTTCTATCATTTCTTCGGTGCCAGAATCTTTACTAACTTCTACGTCTTCTTGATCTTTTGTTTCGAGAGACATTTCTAAGTTCTAGCCTCTTTTTAAAGACTTAATCTACTATTCTTACTGCGATGAAAAATATTGGGAGGGCTTGGCTCATCAGTGGTTAACCCTCCCAGCGGTTTCGCCAACTTGATCCACCAGACCGCTTCTTAGAGCTCAAATACTGTATTGTACGATTCTGCTTTTATATGCTGCACTACGCAGTGATTCTACTGTCCTAAAAGCTTATGTCCATAGTTTTCCTGAATACCATTTCTAAGATTCCACCCTTCAGTGCAGTGTATATAAACAGAATCGTCCAATACAGTATTAGAGCTCTAAGAAGTGGTCTGATAGATTAAATTGGCGAAACCGCTGGGAGGGTTCACCACTGACGATCCAGGCCCTCCCATTAATTTTTCATTGCAGTAAGTGCAGTAGAAATAATTGTTTAATTTTAAAAGAATCATAGGGCGTTGGTGGAAGGCTGGTTAAACCGTTTGGTTTTCGACCACTACGACCCGGGTTCGATTCACGCATTGGACACTTTTTTCTGTTCAAAAAAAAAAAATGCTCCAATGGCCCCCGATTCTTGCAAAAGTCCAACCCCACCAACGAGTGCAAGTAACCAAACGGGGCTCTGGCACATTTGTAAGTGCAAAGTCGAACTGTTTTTCACATGTGTAGACATGTGGTGCGCTTACAGTAAAAGCAGTCGCTAACTACCCACCATAATTATCATGGCTTTGAGATAAGAAAGAAGAAGAAGAAAAGAATCATACGCGTCTATAATAGTTTTGAATTTTCATACAAAGATTTATGCAAAGAAAACCATCAAAATACAAATGGTGCGCTAATAATGCATCATGCTCTCATAATAAATGATGTGATTATGAGTTATAACTTACACGCACAGAGAGCTTGGCTCATCAGTGGTGAACCCTCTCAACAGTTTCGCAAAATAATCTCCAGCCACTATTGTATCGAATCGTTTCTCTCATATACCTTGCTGAAGAAGGCAGCTTAGGATTTGGTGAAACAGCTGAAAGAGTTCACTACTGATGAGACAGTCCCTCTTTCAGAATTTCCAGCATTGATCTGCAGATATAAACCTAAAAAACCTATTGTTACAAAATAACTTTATTTTTCAAAAAGGTTACAAGTTTTTCTCTAAAAAGTGTAACCTATAGTCAGTCTATTTACAACTTCAATAAATAACAACAGTAAAAGTAAACAAAGATATTTACATTTGCTATCTTGACTCCTTGTCAGTGCTGTGGCCCTCGCAGATATGGTCCCCTGATGTCCTGCAGCTCTCCAGCAGTCTTTCTATGACTGGTGGTTCCTCGATAAAATGGTCCCCTGGCCTTGATCCATTCTTGTCTGTCAGGTCTCCTGTCATCTGCTCTAGGTCGTTCTCCTGGATCTCTTCTATGGTCGTCGTATCCCTGTGTTCCCTGATTATTTCAGGTGTTCCACGTCTTCACACGCCAGCTCCCTACATCGTTCCAACAATCTATCCATGGCTTCTATTTCTTTATTTTTCTGGGACTTATCGTGAGGTTCATTCTTTTTTTTTTCTGTTGAGATAATTTCCATAGGCCTTTTTTGGGACCAAGTTACAAAATAATAATAAAATACATTTAAAAAATGATTTGGGAAATTCTGGAATAATAAAAAAATCAACGAATAGTTGATATTTAGTCCGATAGATTGCGAAAGCCATTAGAAAACTTCAGTTGCACGATAAGGAGATGTCTTTTTTTTCTTTCCTTAATTTATGAACCTTATCCCAGTACAATATCACATTTGTACTATTTTTTCACATTGATTCGCGTTCTCACGCAATTCTGGCCTTAGCTACCCGCTTCATGATTTTTCAGGATGTCTGAATTCTGGAATAATAAAAAAGTCAACGAATAGTTGATATTTATTCCGATAGATGGCGCAAGCCATCAGCAACTTTCAGTTACATGATAAGGTGATGCCTTTTTTCTTTTCTTAAATGATAATCATTTCCAAATCAATGGCTATATGGTAATGGAAACATTTTGTAAAGTTATAAATATCACATCCAACACATATAAGCCGAATTTACAGAAGTAAATATAATTTAAATAAAATATTGCTAGATTAGCTTGAACATTCAATTCAACAAATCTCGGTTGAAAAATTCTATTTGAAGGGATATTTGTTGTTGCCAGCTTTGTTGGAATCAACACTGGCTGCATTAGAAAATAAGTTGTATAAATTTTATATTAAAAACTTGTAATTCCATACATTTAAAGTGAATAATGAAAAATTATTGTTTAAACGGTTCAACAATAAGATAAACCTGTAAATACACTCAAGGACAAAACTTAAAGAAGTTATACCTTTTAGCATGTATATCGGGATTCAGAAAATAACTTTGAAAGATATTTGATACACAGTGACCTTTATTGAAGTCACACGGCATAACTAAGTGTTTTTTAAAAATTATTATCCCTAGTAAATGTGTTACACGCCATGATAATCATGGTGGATAGTTAGCGACAGCTTTGCACTTATAAATGTTACAGAACCCCGTTTGGTTACTTGTACTTGCTGGTGGGGTTGGACTTCTGCAAGAATCGGGGGCCATTGGAGCATTTTTTTTTTTTTAATTAGAAAAAAAGTATTCAATGCAGGATTCGATCCCGGGTCGTAGCGGTCGAAAACCAACGGTTTAGACCATCCCTCCTTCCACCAACCCCCTATATCATATAACTAAGTATGAACAAAATTGACTGTCTAAAAAAAAAAAAAAACTGGCGATACAAAGACTTTCCATTTCCTCAAGTCTTGTTCATGAGTTCTTCATTATAACTATCATGTCCTGAGTTGCACTTTATGAGTGATACCAAATAAAGTTAATTTTGAGCTGGAAATGGCACAACATGATATGGATTTATTAAATTGTTTTATAAGAAGATAATATTGTTACATGAGTGACAATGCCAAGATACTAGAGTAAAGTTTGGGAAAGAGGGGTTTACTCCAGCTGCCCCCTTGGCGCCAAAAACAGCATTCTTGTGTGGGGGAGGACAGAGTCTGGTTACATCTGCGACGAGGAGAAGACGTGGCGACTTGCCTTCGGGCGTGTGGATGATCCTGCAAGGAGAGCCTGATATCGGAGCGGTCTACAAGGTGGTGTAGTCCAGGCTGGACTTGTAGTGTGCGGAGCGGAACGCTTCACAAGAGTGACATCCACGGCGCCAAGGATTCTTCTGACGGGGAGGTTGAAGGCAAGTCCCACTGTTGTATTCCTTCTGTTAAGTGAGATACAATAAAGCGCTAACTTTAGCTGCAATCCCTTCGAACTCACATGTGTATCTTTGTGGCATCCTGAGTAGACAAAGTACACGAATAGCGTCTGGGTACGACGTAACAATATTGTATTTTTGTTATTGAATTCTAAACACAATGAATCAACAGTAGCAGCTTCTCTAGCTTACAATAACTTCATTCGAAAAATCGGTGAGCTTTCAGGGAATAAATTCTTCCGTCAAAATCAAAGGAAGCTAAACAATATAGAACAGATAAATAATTAAGATACATAAGATTAAAATAATTTCCAAGTTGAAACTATAAATGTGAAAATTAAAATATGCGAGTGATAGTTAACCAGAAATATGCAAATAAGGAAAACTAGATCTTTGGAAAAATAGTTTCTTCTTCTTCTTTCTTATCTCCACTCAATCATATTAGGGTGTCAAGCTTGTAAAGCTTGAGACTTTTGATGGTGTCTGTTGACAACCATCATGATTGGGTGAAGTAGAATGCGTCTGCCTTTGTCATTAAGACTGGGAGCATTACTCAGTGGCAGGCCGACTTAGCTCTAAAATAAATGGCCGCCTCTGACATGAGGAACAGACGCCATGTGCAGCCGCTCCTAACATGGAGTACAAACGCTGCTCATCCTGTATCCCTGGATTAGGAGCCCTTACAGGGTACTATCAGCCGGGCCAGCTGAGCCCTTGTTACTGCTTCCCCTCCTCCTTTTTCATCCGGGCCTGGGACCGGCAAAGGCGGAGTTAATAGTTTCTTTATTTTGAGGTGTTGCAATCTTTCGATCAAATTTTGCTCTTCGACGGGAAAATCAAAACAATTGAATAGAGATGTTATCGGGCGTTGATCATACTATATTACTGAAATCTTATCCACGCCCGATAACAATTTTCTTCATTTGTTTTCGGATTTGCCCGTTGAAGAGCAAAATATGCCCGAAAGCTTGCTGCACATCAAAATTAAGAAACTCTTTGCCCAAAGATCGAGTTTTGCTTATTCGAAAAATTAAAATGTTTCATTGTATACTCTCAAAATACAAGATAATTAAACAAAAAATAAGAAAAGATCAAATATGTGAAATAAACTCTGAGAGAAAACTGACAAAAACTATAACAAGACTTAGAACAAAACACTATAAAGGAATGGAAATACATCCAGATGGCACAAGAACCTATAGGACATGCAACAACTGTCCTGGTGTGGAACTAATACCTACTCACATATTATCATGCCCAGAAATGGCCGCAGCCTTGCAGAAAATTGACATAGACCTAGAGCAGCAGCTTTACACACCCAAGAGAGTGGACATTGCGACTGCTGTGATGGAGATGCATGGGGACATCTGAGGCTCTTCTTTGGACACGACAACAACAACAACAACATTGTATCCTCTTTTATCGTTTCTCTTTTTTTTTGGTTTGTGTGTCCGAAGAAAGGGATTATTGTCTGAAAGTTTGCGGTGTTCTAATAAATAAAGTTATTGGGAGATAGATAGCAGCATCTGTGGTGAGTATCGTATCCCATCTCAATCATTGAAAAAAAATTGCATTAATGAATTCATTCTTGACTTACGACTCGGGCCACAAGATGAAAGTCTTGAGATAATCACCTCGTTGCTTCAGAAGTTTAGCTCTACAGCATTGTCGTAACATTTATCAACACAGTTTTCTATTCTTGAATTATAGATATCCAATATATTCTATAGAATTTATTCAAATAGTTTTTATTGAGAAAAATTATAAAGAGAGAGCACATACAAAATAAAATATAAAATCTAAAATATAAATTTTTCTTTTTCGACATCATCATTTCCATTGTTGTGTGTGGATTGCTTTTTAAAAAAATTCCTATCCTTTGACCCATCAGACAAAATCCTGGAGATTGTGCTCTTTAAGACACTTTGTACTTTCTTCGGTTCCTTTTATAGTAAAGTGCTCCGTTCGGAGGAGATTAATAGAATCGCCTAATGTCATGGTCCATTTGGATGAGGAGAGCGAAGGTTAAAACGCGGCTGATTCCACACTCGCCTTTTCAGTGATACATTTGCATCTTCTATGAGTACAAAGATATTATATGTAATTCTACTGTCCTAAAATCTTATGTTCATAGTTTACTTAAATACCATTTCTGAGATTCCACCCTTCAGTGTAGCATATAGCGGTCTGGTAGAATAAATTGGCGACCACTGGGAGGGTTCACTAGTGATAAGTCAAGCCCTCCCAATATTTTTTTCATCGCAGTAAGGACAGTAGAAGTTTAATATATGTGTGGAAGAAACATTCGCGTCTAAATGTTGGAGGAATGACAATACATCCAGATGGCACAAGAACCTATAGGACATGCAACAGCTGTACTGGTGTGGAACTAACACCTACCCACATATTCTCATGCCCAGTAATGGTCGCAGCCTTGCAGAAAATTGACATGGACCCAGAGCAGCAGCTTTACACACCCAAGATAGTGGACATTGCGACTGCTGTGATAGAGATGCATGGAGACATCTGAGGCTCTTCATTGGACACGACAACAACAACATCCCCTTTTCAAACACGAGAGTTCATCTATAGCCAATGCTACTTTGTATAATATTCCAACAAGATGGATACCACACTTTGAAATATATAAAAAGCTAAGCGACTGTGATAGAACCTTCTCGGCTGAGATAGACCTTGAATATGCGACGTCCAAAAGTTCTTGAGTCGTCTGTAGCTTGTTATTTGCGCACGGAATTAGGATTCCTTAAACATATCCTAGTAACTCTCTTAGCTTGTATACATATTTGCATATTCAGTGTAGATGAAAATAGGTTTTAACTAGGTAAGAAATTGGTATTAATGCAGTCGAACCTCCATGAGAGGATACTTCCACTAGAGGACACATCTTGACAAAGGAGAGTTTTTATCAACAAAATTACTTTTTTTTTACTAATTAGCAACTGTCCGGTAAGAAGGTATCTCTCCTTAAATGACACTTTGGTTCTACAACTATATGTTATTTACACAGATAATTTATACTGAATTATATACAGTAAAACCTCCATGAGAGGACACTCCGGCTTGAGGACACCTCTCTACAAAGGACAGTTTTCATTGTCAAAATTACGATTTTTGCTATGTAATAACTTTCCGGTAAGAAGACATCTCTCCATAAAGGACACTTTTTCTCTGCAGCTAGGTGTCATTAACAGAGAGGTTTTACTGTATATAAAAACAACATAGAATAATCATGCTTGGACATCCCGGCCGATAATCAGAGTGGTTAACGGCATTACTGAGGATATGTATGGAGAGATGACCGGGAATGGAATTCTTGTACATTATTTCGGGAGAAGACCCTACAGTAACATAAAAAGGCTATTTCTATAAAGGAATCTCTGAGAGGACAAGAATACTGCTCACTAACCTCTGACTGGTTGAAGAGAAATATATTAAAACATACTGTTACGTCGTACCTAGACACTGTTCGTGTTCTTTTTCTAATCAGGATGTCACAAAGATACACATGTGAGTTTGAAGGGATGTAGATAAAGTTAGCGCTTTATTATACGTGGGACTAAACAGAAGGAATACAATAAGTGGGACTTGCCTTCAACTTCCTCGTCAGAAGAATCCTTGGCGCCGTAAATGTCACTCTTGTGAAACGTTCCGCTCCACACTATACACCTCCAGCTTGACTTCACCGCCTTATAGGTCGCCCCGATGTCAGGCTCTCCTGGTATCATCTTACAGGATCATCCACACGGTCACACTCCCCCGGAGACAACTTCCCTCGTCTTCTACTTACCGCAGATGTGACCAGACTGCCCGTTGTCCTCCCGCCACGCTGGAATGCCGTTTTAGGCGCCTCACACATGGCAGGTGATGTCCACCCCTCTTTCCCCAACTTTACTCTGGAATCTTGGTCATCCATTTCCTAATACGATGCATTTGTGCAAAATTCTTATTTTTCAAAATGATTTTGGACAAACTCTCGAGAAGAATAAGCCGTTGAAATATCGTCTATGAGCATATAAAAATTTTTGCTCACATTTAAGAACCTATTTTAGGATTAATCATAATTATTTGTTTTATAAGCATATACAAGATGAACACATTATATAGGAAACATTTATATGTGCCATCCTTGCGCAGGTGCTTATTCCAACCACCTATGCAACCCACCATTCCATGTTGTTGTTGTTATCGTGTCCAATGAAGAGCCTCAGAAGTCCCCATGCATCTCTATCACAGCAGTCGCAATGTCCACTATGTTGGGTGTGTAAAGCTGCTGTTCTGGGTCCATGTCAATTTTCTGCAAGGCTGCTGCCATTGCTGGGCATGAGAATATGTGGATAGGTGTTAGTTCCACACCAGGGCAGTTGTTGCATGTCCTATAGTCCCATTCCATGTAACATGGATGTATTGTTTTTTAAAAGATACTCTAAAGAGTAGTATGTGAATAGATGTCACCGAGTGTGTAGGATGATCTGTCATGAACGAAGCGCTATCTAAAAATATTTCATGCGGGGATTGTGTGTGTGTGTGTGTGCTTTGAGACCTGGTTGTCGGCAGTTTGTACCACCACTTCTGTAGATCCCAAGTTCAGGGGCAGCTAGGAAGCTGAACAGATAGATAGAAAGTTTGGCCCTTCTTCGCAGGACCAGGGATAATATAGACAATATTGTCCTTGCATCCCGAGTTCCCCCTCCAGTTTTCCAGCCAATAAGAACTGGTGCATTCTACATGCACCGAGCGTCCATTTGGTATGGCCCTTCGCACCCGCCTTTATGGTCTAGCTCCATGGGGCCGACCAATCAGCCCACAGGCGTCTACGAGAGTTTCTTAGTCAGGTTGCTGTCCGAGCCCTCTCGTTTGGACTTGGGAAAACCCGTTCTACGCTCCAATAGGACTCCCCACACCTTTGGCCCTCGTACCCTTAGTTCCCAGTACTCCCTGAACAGAAGAGAAATTTAGCTCAGTCAAGCGGCCGAGCAAGGGGCGATATAGGCATAAATGTGTACTCCCTGAACAATGGTCCCAGCAGTCAGGAATGAAGCGGCTCGCTGAGAAGAGGCCCCAGTGGAGGCAGCTGGCCCACCACGGCCCGCTGTTCCCGCCACCCTACGTCCCGCTCCCCCGCCGCGTGCAGCTGCTCTACGACGGCCGACCTGTGCGGCTCGCCCCGGCGGCTGAGGAGGCTGCGGGGTTCTTCGCCCGACTACTGGAACACCCGGACGTCGCCCGGCCTCGCTTCAGAGCCAACTTCTTCCGGGAATGGAGGCAGGTGCGTGATCGCTACATACTCGCATGATTCAGGGATGTTTGCTCGGACACTGAAACATTCTGTGCCATTTTGAATGTCATACAGCAAAACTTCAACTGTCTATTATACAGAGTGAATATAGGGGAAACACGCTATATATAATATATTTTAAAATTAATATTTTATTTTTGAGTAAAAAAATCAAGATATTGATTGGGGCACAGTTGTAGTTATAAAACAATAGCTTTTATTCATACAGTATAGTCTTCATTTTATAGCTATGGTAAACTGTTTGAAGCAAGCATAGGCATTAGAGGCGATGACTTTGCTTATTTGGGTCATCACTGTATGTACTGCATCCTTGAGAAACTGGATAGTATGGAGGGAGCTTTATAGACAACATCCAGCACATTGAAGTCGAGAGGGCTGTAGTCTGGAAAGTTAGAAGGCAAATATCGGGACTCCAGTGGTTAGGGACGTTAAGCGTCAGCCCCATGCCTGTGTCTTATTTTCCTTGTGAGATGGAAGGAGCTTTGATGGCCGGCATAATTCTTTACTGTGACCACCATATCCATCCCAAGATTGCACGACAGTCTCCAGAATATTGTTGTCGGTGTCATCCCGAGACCTAGCACGAAGAGTTGGTGAGGCAGGACATCGGTCTCACTGCTAATGGCAGGAAATCCCGTCTACACATCACGAAAGGTATCTCTGAGGGACCTTCACAGATTCAACGATATTTCTTAAGATTCACTTTTTGGTGTATATGCTAAAATGATTTTCATCGGAGAAGAACATAAGATTACTATAAGTGTATATAGACGTTTTGCCGGGAGGACAATGATCTATAAAAACACCTCTTTGGCGGATTGTGAATATTTCATGAGATCCCTTGTGGATTTTATGAAATAATGCCCTCATGAACTGACCATGGTCTCCAGATGGACGCTTCTCAGTTTGCCTAAGCTGATGTTGTGGCTTTGTCACCGATCCGAGGCCCTAGTTTGCGGCGACGGTCAATAGATGGCCTCCAGTTTTAACGTATATTTTGACGGAAGCTGTGTCCTTTATTTTAACAGAGAACTATAAGTGTAATATTTAGATTTCCAACATTTGAATTATTTATGCGCATATGTTTCTTTTTAAAGAATTATTTTTAAATAATAGTTCCTTACTGTGTGTGTCCCTACTGCGATGAAAAACATATTGGGAGGGCCTGGCTCATCAGTGGTGAACCCTCCTAATATTTGTCTTAATGCAGATAATTGTTTTGTTTTAAAAAGAAACATACAGGGTCTATTATGAAAGAAATGAGCACATACACACACACACACACACACACACACATAAGCCTTTTTTATTGGGGCATCCAGCCCTATACATGATTCCCCTCTACAGGATTTAGCAAAGGAAGATATTTCAAAAGTAAAAACTAGAATACAAGAGGTAATAAGGAAAAAGAAAAGAGAGAAGAAAGAAAAAATAAACAAACAAAAAGAAATATAACCATATATACAAAAAATAAACATACAGAGCAAAAGGAACCATACATGAATAAATATTTAAATTAAAGTACCAATGTTTAGGATATGTCAAGGTTAGGATATCATTGAGAGGGCTAGTGTGGAATCAGCCGCGTTCAATCTTCGCCTTCTTCCTCCAAGCAAACCACGACATTCGGCGAATCCATTATTCTCCAACGGACATTGACTGCGGCCTTGTAGAATTTATATAAACCGAGGGAGAGACCCTGATCAACCATCAGTGTGTTCATCCAGCTGCAAATTTGTTGGCAGTCAGGTTGAGACCAGGGTAAGTCACCCAAAATTTCTTTCCTCTGTTTCTCTAAGCAAGAGCATCCAAATATTATATGCATAATTTCGTCTTGGATTCTGTTTTTACACAGATCGCAAGTTAGAGTCAAATCAATCTTCCAGCGCTTTGAACGATTTTCTGGGAAGATCGTCCATAGGAGTCTCAGTTGTGCAAAAAATCTTTTAATTGCTAGAGGAATAGTTGTGAATAAATATCGTTCTGCTGTTATTGAATTTTTTAGGTATTTGAAGTGACTGTAATGTGAAGTATTTAGGATTTTCGCCATGTCGCTTTGGATGCTTTGTTCGGTTGCTATTCGAATAATAGCAGGGATTTCAGTCAGTATTGCAGTGTAATCCGGACAACCCTTCAGGAACGAAAAACCGTTTGAGTCTAAAATGGTTGACAGGTTTTCGACAAAGGTTAAACCAGCCCTTTGATTGCTGTGTAATGTCCAGAGGTGTGACAAACATGCCCGGGGCAACCTACTCTCCTCCATTTTCATAATCCTCACCCAAAATCTCTGGACCTGTTTAATTATGGTAACTTCCTGTGATACTCGTCCCACTCCATTCTTAGCATAAAGCCCGGAGTATACTTTGGTAAATTTAGGTAGCGTCTTAGGAAAATATTCTGAACCTGGTCAACTACCTTTACTTGGTTGAGTGCCCAGCAGGGTGCGGCGTATAGCATGTGAGGCAAGACCGTCGAATCAAGTAATCTCATTGCCGCATTTAGAGAGTTCATCTTGGATTTTGTCAGAACTTGCCACACAGCGCCAATTGCTGCCAGGGCTTTGCCCTTGTAGTGTGACGCTACCTTGTTTAGTGAATTTGCACTTGTAAGCGGATATCCCAAGTATAAATATTTCGTGGTAACAGACAGTTGCCGCTCACCCCAAAACCATTTGTCATTTTGTGCTAATCGACCGCCGTTTCTGAAAACTACTATTTTTGACTTATTTTCATTCAGGGTTAATAAATTTGTTTCAAAATATTTTCTTAGCATATTGATTTTTATTTGAAGGTTATTTTTGGATTCTCCAATCAAGACAATATCGTCTGCGTATAGTAGAATATGAACATATCCATAATTTGGGAGATATATTCCCGGTAAATCTGAATTATTGTAGAGACCGATTAAATCATTTATAAAAAGTATAAATAAATAAGGTGACATCGGCTCCCCTTGTAAAACTCCCGAACGCACCTTTATTGGAGCAGTGAATGAATTGTTCCATCGCACTACCGCTGTCATATTTGTGTAATAATCTTTAATTAAGTTAACAAAACGGTGGTTGAGACCTGCATCTACCAGTTTTCTCCATAATAATGAGTGGGGCACTGTGTCGAAGGCTTTTTTCAAATCCACGAAGAACATGTAGCATTTCCTTCTCTTTCGGCTTAGAGTCATTTGAATCAGGGATAATAGAGTGAATATATGGTCTTGACAAGAGTGGCCGGCCCTGAATCCCGCCTGGTTCTCAGGAACTATATTTCTCCTTTCGATCCAACTGCCTAGACGAGATTTGAGTATTGATGTAAATAATTTTGCTATATTGCTTAAGAGCGCTATGCCTCGATAGTTAGAGGGGTCGTCTGGATCACCATTCTTAAAAATTGGTTGAATAACTGATATCAACCATGTTGTCGGAAATTCAGACGTTCTCAAAATTCTATTGAATATATCCTTTAAGGAAATTAGATAATCTTTTGGGAGGGCCTTTATTGCTTCATTCATTATGTCGTCAAAACCAGCCGCCTTGCCATGCCTTATTCGAGAAATTTCTTTGCTTATTTCATTAAGAGTTATGTATTTAGTTAGCTCATTATCTGTATTTAGGAAGGTCATAGTAACGGGTTCGTAATCTGGCATTGATTCTGTATCAAGGAGTTTATTGTAAAATTGCTGCCAGTCCGATATTGAGATATTGCCCTGTGTATAGTTTCTTTTTCTGAAGAGAGCTATTGTTTTCCAGAATTCACTTGAATCGTATGTATTATTTAATTTTTCTTGTATTTCACAAAAGTATTTTTTCTTTTTATTGTTAATAATCGATGTATATTTGTTCCTTGTTTTAACATATTCCAAACGATCTAGATCCTTATTAGTTTTAATATATTTTGTCAGAGTTGCTTTCATAATCTTTTTCGCTATGTAGCACTCATGATCAAACCAGGGCTTCGACAGTGAGTTATTCGCTTTTATTTCAATTTGCATACCATTTTGTACCATTGCGCTTTTGATCTGATTAACCATGTTGTTCATTATGTTCTCAATCGAGTTATTCCAAAATCCATAAGCTCCTCCTAAGTCCTCTACAAATAGCGTTACTCTTTCGGGTAACCATATATATTTTTTCTTTACCCGTGAAGTCGGGTTCGTCACTTGTTTCGGTCCCAAACTCATATCCATTTTTATAATTAGAGGTAAGTGATCTGAATGTGGTAATCCCTCGATGTATAGGTCATGTACGTAACCCAACAGCCCATGGGAGACAATACAGTAGTCTACCACCGAGGATCCCCGTGCTGATATGTATGTGTAGTTACCACTTCTGTCACCCCTTGTTCTGCCGTTCAAAATTGTGAGAGTATTATTAACCAATCTATCTATAAATTGTTCTGAATGCGTAAATATTACAGGATCTTTAGAAGTGCG
This sequence comes from Cordylochernes scorpioides, assembly GCA_030710605.1. Lineage (NCBI taxonomy): Eukaryota > Metazoa > Arthropoda > Arachnida > Pseudoscorpiones > Chernetidae > Cordylochernes > Cordylochernes scorpioides. The sequence continues at coordinate 64,414,378 of CP092876.1, read as the reverse complement.
TCTAGTAGTTAAGTAGCAAGGAAGGTATAATGTATTATGAAGAATTCCCATTGCACCCGTTCGTGTATTCAAGTCACCAGCCAGTAAAACTTCATATCCTTCAACTATTTTCCCTTCTATTTGGTCGAGTAAATTTTTGCAGTTGGTCAAATAGTGTTCGTTTGGTGGCAAGTAAGCAAAGATCATACACACTCGCATTTCACCGTCCAACCTCAGACAGATCATAATCCATTGTTTTTCAATTTCAGTCCTTTCAATCTTGTCTTTTACAGCTTCTCGAATTCCAACAATAATTCCCCCCGATGATCTACCCTTCTTGTGGTCTCTCTGAGCAAGTGATTCATACAAATGAAATCCTGTTGGTTTATTCTTCAGATGTTGATCCTTCCATGTTTCTGTGAGTGCAAAAATGCTGCACTTTTCTAAATGTGTGAATAGGTCGAATTGCAGCAACATCCTTTCCAAACCATTAACATTCCAACACAGCACCTGTGTGTCGTCTTTGAACGAAAAACAAGATTGTTTATTTACAGTAGTTTGCCCATAAGTATTTTTATTTACAGAGGATTGGGGATTTGTCAGTGGGTGGTTAGATTGATTTATTTTTAAATAATTACATTTTTTCTCTAGATTATTTTTGTTTATTAGCTATAATTCAGCCCCATTTGGACTGACAATTTTTCCATTTACAACTTGGTACTTTATGCCTGCGACAATCAACTTGTTGTCTCTTAATTTCGCAAAAGTTCCACTTGTTAAAAGTTCTTTTCTTTTGGCGATCAATATTCTACGTTGTTCTCTGATCCCAAGAGTGTAGTCTTTACTTATGTATATTTTAAAGTTTCTAAGCTTAAATGCATTCTTAAATAGCTTTATTCTTTCGTTGTGGTCAGGAATGCTAACAAGGAGTGGAGCCCTAGCCCTTTTGGACAGCCGACGGCATTGTAAGATATTAATTTTCTCCGGTATCTGCATCTTGTCGGCAATTATCTGTTTTATAGTGGAGTAGGATTCTTCGGGATCTCCTCACCCTCATTTCCTTCTGCTCCATGGAAAATTAGGCTATTTTCTCTCATTTTCATTTCCAAAAATTCTATTCGAGTATCCATTTCTCGTATTTTCTCCGAGTTCATCGAGACTGATTTCGCAGTGTTATCCATCTTTGTTTCTAACTGTTGTATGCGACGATCCAATTTCTCTATTCCTTGTTCAACAGAAGATAACTTTGTCTCTAGTTTCCCATGCCAATCTTCCATCTTGTCAGAGAGGGCAACAATTAGTTCTCGGATATTCTTATCCGAGCTGGAATCAAGTGTTGTCTGCTTAGTGCTTTTAGGTCCAGGATTTTGTTCAATACCCGAGATAAGTAAGAGAATATATATTATTTGTCTAAGATTATATTTTCTAGAGCAAGTATCTATCTTGGTAATTGTATTTTTGATGTAAGTTAGGTCAACTTCAATAGTCCGATTTGCATATTTGTCGTTACTGACATAATTTCCATAGTTAGAAGTCGGGCATAGCCTTTTCTTAATCAAGTATAAATTAAGTAATATCAAAATTATAGTAAGTTTCATCATTTATTTTCCCTATTCCTATTTCAAAGTTAATTTAAGTTGCTATCTTAGCTTACTTTAAGTGTATAAGTATTAAAATTAGAAAAAGAGATAAAAATACAAAGATAAAAAGTACTTAGCTGGAGCCGACGTTTCTTGCTGCGCATCCGTTGGCCACCTAGCGGGGAATCTGAAAGAAATGAGCATTTACTGGCAAAATATATTTATTGATTGTAATTTGTGCAAATGTTCAATATTCTTCAAAATACATTCCTCGTGCATCAATACACTTGCGGAGACCCGTTTGCCACGCCTGAAAGGCACCCTGAAACTCCTCGACAGAAATGCTTCTCTTGAACGTTGTAACATGGTGTTGGATGTTTTCCACGGTTTTCCAATGTTTTCCTTTCATCTCTCTCTTGAGTCGCGGACACAAAAAGAAGTCACATGGGGCTAAGTCGGGACTGTAAGGGGGGTGAGGGATCACCGAGGTGTTGCTCCGGGCCAGGAAGTTGGTAATGATGAAGGCTGTGTGGCTGGTGGCATTGTCATGGTGGAGCTTGTCTTTAATGTCAGTCCTCACGCGTGCGATCCGGCGTTTCAATCTCCTGAGCCCCTCCAGGTAAAAGGCTGAGTTTACAGTTTGTCCCCGCGGTACAAACTCACAATGGACTATTCCTCGGATGTCAAAGAAGACAATGATAATCGTTTTGATGCGCGACTTGCTCATTCGCGCTTTCTTGGGGGCGTGGGGATGATTTTGTGTGCAATGCACAGCTCTGCCTTTTCGATTCTGGGTCGTATTCAAACATCCAGGATTCGTCTCCGGTTACTACAGAGTTCAGAAAGTCCGGTTCATTTTGAATCAAATCCAACAATTCTTGACAGCGCAAAATTCTAAGTTCTTTCTGGTCTTGCGTCAACACTTTCGGCACAAGCTTCGCACAGACCTTACGCATTTGCAGATCCTCGGTCACTTTCCCATGTACTACATATGTGGACATGTGTAATGTATCAGCAATTTGCTGGATGCTTAATCGACGGTCGGTATGCAAAACTTCGAGCACACGATCCACGTTTTCGTTAGTTCTGGCCTTTTTTGGGCGTCCTGAACGGGGTTCGTCGGCGACCTTCTCCCGGCCCTCCTTGAACGCCTTGTGCCACTTCCCAGACTGTGATCTTGAAATGCAATCGTCCTTGAAGGCTTTTTGCAGAATCTGGAATGTTTCGGTTGCATTTTTTTTCCAAGCCTCACGCAAAACTTTATGGCGTATCGTTGTTCAAGCGAACGCTCCATAGCGCTATGTTACAAAAGTTGAAAACACACTTCAAGCGGAGGCATGTATCTCCCCTCACACTGCTCGAACTCAACTGACGACCGGATGGATTGAAAGGGCATATCCCTCCACCACATTTCCCACGGTTTCACAGTGCTGCCATCTATCGTCGCGTCACAATAACATTATGCTCATTACTTTCATAATGGACCCTGTACTTCTATATAACTTGAGACCAAGGTCCTCATCAGTTCTGACAACGCCCATCACCTTGGCGTTGGTCTTCATGCTCTTCAAATATTGTACTTGATATTATTGAAGAATCTTCATATCATACTCTATCCTATATACGCCAAAAGGTACAATTTCCTTAAGTTTTGTCCATGAGTGTACATCAACCTTAACAAAATTATAATTGAGCATTTGTGTTATATATGGCCATGTTATTTCAAATTTTGAGTTGTTTTGTAATATATCTATAGGGCATGCAGGTTTTATTCATGAATTCATTTGTGAAATGTTCCTATAAAGCCCACTACACTTTGATCAAAGATTATAGAAAACTAGCGGACGTACCCGGCTTCGCCCGGGTTTTACCCGAGTAAAGGTTTGTCTAACGAATCTCTCGATAAAGTGAACATTTTTTTCCCGGTCCCTTGAAAAATACTCGATAAGTTGAATAAAATCAATATTAATTGGTTCCCTCGGTAATTGGACGTTAAAGGAATAGTATCTTGCCTTGGAATTGTATCATTATTCTTGTCTCAAATAAATTGCCGTGTCATCCTGAATTTTGTCTTTCCAAATTTTCTACATTACAAAATCATCGTATCATCATGATGATATTTAGAGCAGATTGTTGAATTATAACAGATAAATTAAAATATTTATCTTGATTATTTTAAAGCGAAAGGTTATTTCAAAAATTTTATTTGCTAGAAACCTTCCCAGTACTATACTAAATAACTTCCCAAAGTTTCATGGCGTTCCAATGAGTGGTTTGGTCAGGCATAAAGGACAGACAGGCACACACACACATACATTAATTTTTATATATATAGATAATATAACGCTCCTCTTGTGTGTATATATTTTATATTGTATTTTTATTGTGTTTGTCAAGACATTGTCACACATTGTTATATATAGAGAGGAGATAATTGTCCAATTTTCATTAAGTGGCAAGCAAAAATGGCAGGCTATTTGTGCCAATTCAAGACGAAGAATTCACCTTGGGGCGACTGTAAGTCTTGTTGATGCCCGGGATGGTGCAGGTGATGAGCGAGAAGGAGAGGCAGTTGATCACAGACCTGGACAAATGCGACTTCTCGGCGATAGCGGCACACTACGCCGAAGAGGCCGAGCTCAGGAAGAAGATGTCCAAGGAAGATAGAAAGGTAAAGTATGCAGGGAAGTAACCCACAAGTGCATGTTCTCAAATGGAAGATGGGTTCTACAGAAGTTGCGGCTTGAGAGAGAAAATCTGCGGGAGACGTTCGGCTACTGCTGGGTGGATGGACGCCGACAGAGGGTGGGCAACTACCGCGTGGAGCCACCGGGGCTGTTCCTGGGCCGGGGCGACCACCCGCAGGCTGGCCGGCTGAAGCAGCGCGTACAGCCCGAGGACGTCGTGATCAACGTGGGCGAGGACACACCCAAGCCTCCCGCAGGCCACCGCTGGAGCGAAGTCCGCCACGACACGTCCGTGACCTGGCTAGCCTCCTGGACGGACAGCGTCTTGGGCAAAACCAAGTACGTTCAGCTCAACCCGGACTCCAGACTGAGGAGTCGACGGGATATTGAGAAGTACGAGGCAGCCAGACGGCTTGGAGCGCACATCGACAAAATACGACAACAGTACCAACAAGGATGGAAATCCAAGAACCTACTGGAGAGACAAACGGCAGTGGCGCTCTATTTCATCGACAAGGTATGTAGATGCCACTCCGTGCAGCAACTTCTCTGATATCCGTGTAGCTGGCGTTGCGAGTGGGGACCGAGAAAGAACCTGGCTTGGCCGCGGACACGGTGGGCTGTTGCTTGCTGCGAGCGGAGCATGTGCAGCTGCGACCCCCGCGTTCCGTGCATCTCGACTTCCCCGGCAAGGACGGCGTGCGCTACCGCAAGGACGTGACGGTACCCCCCGCTGTGTACAACAACATCGCTGTGTTCCGCGCCGGCAAACTGCCCGGTCAACGGCTCTTCGACCTCCTCTCGGCAAGTTGCCCATAAGCTAGCTGTTAGAACGATAGGAGGAAACAATAGACGTTCAGCCACTCTTTAGTTATGGAATACCATGCTCCCCAAATACTTGTTACAATTTAAAAATAAAGGAATGGCGCCAAGGGGAAGATGATATAAACTTTTTGCCAACAAAGATCTTATCCCTCTTATCCGGAATTTTTTTAAACGTTGATGCCGTTGCTATTCTGAAAGAACACTTAAAAACCAAGTTTTGATGTGCGAGTTAAACAAATAATGATTTTTTTCTATATTTCAAATGTTATCATCCCATCATACATAACGCACATTTTAAAAGCTCACATATCTATATAACACGAAGATGGTAGGTCATGTAACAAAAGAGGAACCTTCCCCGTTGAAAAATGTATTAAAACAAGGAATTTTGGCTCATTGCCTCAGTACAGAATGTTATGGTTGACTATTTTTCTGAATTTGTCAAAAAGAGTGTTATATTCCATTCTTCCTCAATATCTTCTATACTGGGAAGATGAACCACAAATACATTGTTTCAACGCATTTTTAATGGAAGAGATGCCTTATTTGATATGTATATCTATAAGTTAATAAAGATTCTTCCCTGCTTTACACTTTGACAAAATCAATAAGAAATCTAGGGTTTGGCTTCTTTTTACCATTCTTTTATCTCTCGAGCTTTCGGGCCAACATGTCCTTCAACACAGAGACCCAGAAGTATTACTTCGTGTTGAAGGGTAGGTTAGCCCGAAAGCTCAAGAAATAAAATAATTGTAAAAAGAAACCAAACCCTAGATTTCTTATTGATTTTGTCAAAATACCTTTAAGTTTGAAAACGCGGTTGGTATTGACGGTAATGGGCTAATTGATTAGATAGAGGCATCGAGGCAAGTGTTGTCGAGGGCAGTATCTGCTGTGATAAGATTGCTATGTGCTGAGCAAACTCCCGGTCCCCGAGAAGAAGTAGCGACTTTGGCTTATTTGCATATTTCTCTCTCTCTTTGAAGGTGGAACTCCTCGAGCTACTATCGTCTGGACACAGACAATTCTGTGCAAATTCATCAACATTGCCATTGAGCATGCTGGGGACAAAAACTGTACAATAAGTATGGGCTTGTCCACACTCAAGGCGGCTTGTAACCCTTGATAAGACGTCCCTTCAGAGAAGGCTTCATCTCTCTGATGTAAATATACTGTCATTGTATAATATTTGCATCATTTTAATATCTCAATTATTAAATTTGTTATATAAATTGCTTATAATAATCTTTTATATACATTTTTGGCCAAGATGGATTTTTATAAAAAGAGACTTGTTTGTGCGAATAGGATCAATAAAGTTAGAGAGAAAAACTGCACCTCGCGTGATGATTGTTATTGGTAGCGCTAATACCCGTTGACACAAACAAAATCTGTGACAATATTTTTTTTAGATACTGTATTTTAATTTATTCAAAATTTATTCTCTGCTGTAGGAGGCAATAAAGTTGTTAATTGTCAAGATTGTCTCCTACTTTGACGGAGTTTCACCAGTTGATATCGACATTTGACAACAATATGCACAGCATTCTTTTATTGAATTTTATTCCCGTAAAACCTATGCCATCGAACACCAGAAAATCAGGCGTTGCTGCAGGAAGAACTTACGTTTTTCTATGAGAAGAAATTTTAATAGAAGTATCTATTTGATATACTTATTTTTGTCAAATCCCGATACATATTCCAAATAACAAAATTATAGATTATTCAACCGACTTTAACCATTTTCCCTATTTACCTGGATATTACATATGCATTTTAGACACCTTGATTCGATGAGATACAAAAATAAATGTTTATTATATCTATATAATAAATAAAGGTATGTGTATGGTATCTAAATGAAAATAGGGAATGGATTATCATATTTTCATCTACAGTAGAACCTCCATGTAAAGGACACCTAATTGCAGAGCCAAAATGTCCTTTAGTTAGAGGTGTCTTCCTACCGGAGAGTTGCTTCTTCTTATTCTTCTTTCTTATCTCTACTCAATCATATTAGGGTTTTGACAACCATCATGATTGGGTGAAGTAGAATGCGTCTGCCTTTGTCATTAAGACTGGGAGCACTACTCACTGGCAGGCCGACTTAGCTCCAAAAGAAATGGCCGCCTCTGACATGAGGAACAGACGCCATGTGCAGCCGCTCCTAACATGGAGTACAAACGCGGCTCATCCTGTATCCCTGGATCAGGAGCCCTTACAGGGTACTATCAGCCGGGCCAGCTGAGCCCAGGTTTTTTAGTGAGCTTGTTACTGCTCCCCCTCCTCCTTTTTCACCCGGGCTTGGGACCGGCAAAGGCGGAGTTATCTAGGCGGAGAGTTGCTAAATAGTAAAAATGGTAATTTTGCAAATGAAAACTATCTCTTATAGAAAGGTGTCCTCTAGCGCGGGTGTCCTCTCATGGAGGTTTTACTGTATTACTTCTTAGGGAAATATTGTTTTCTCAGGTAAGAATTTAAGATATTCCTCCGTCTGAATATGTTTAGGTAAAGTATATATTTTTCTAACCTAACACACGATACAGTTTTGTAACTAATATTCGCGCATTTAGTAACCGACTCTTCAGTAATATTGGAAAATATTTGGCAACTAAAAAATTCACTCCTATTTGTTGTAAATAAAGATTAGTTCTTCTATTCTTTTAAGTACAATAATACTTGTGGATACAAGTGACTTACAGACTGCACCAGGATAAAGCCACGAGTCATACATCACGTTCAACACGTCAATACCTGGACGAAAAGATGGATGAAACCAGCATTTCGTACATCCCTTTTAAACACATCCCTGCAAAATCTCCAGACTTGGCCCCTATAGATTTTTGTGCTTTTAGATTGCTGGACACTTCTCTTAGATCTAGAAAACAGAAGACGTTAGATGGTCTCTGGAAAGTTATTAAGGACTGTTAGGATGGTCTTGATCAGAATATTCTAAGACGAAACCTTATTTCCTTCAAACGTCGATGCAGGGCTGTTGCTAAACGTCAAGGCTTACATAGAAAACAATAAGTTGTACAAACATTAATGAAATATATTTTTTTAAAAAGCACTAAAATCGTTATCTCAAAAATGGAACATTATCTGTAGCACAGGAGATATTTATAACCCAGGTTCCTGGAGCGTGCATAACGCCAACTATCCGATGATTTTGTTCTACCACAGAACTCTGGCACATTGTAAGTGTAAATGATAATTGTCTTTCTACATGTGTAGACTCTGTTTAATATATTTGCAATGTTCCTCTCTCTCTCTCTCTTTGATTAAATAAATAAATATGCTTTACCAAATTAAGAAATAAATTTTAATTATATATCTTTCTAATGCTATTTATACACTTTTGAATATATTCATAACAACAACAACAACAATAATTACAGTGCTGCCAAATCCAAACATTCAAAAATAAATTAATTAAACAGAATATATTATAATATTATTATATGGTATATTACAATATTTAATTTATAAATTTTGATATTTTGGAGAGAGGACAAGAAGAACTTCCATATAGCAGCCTGAGAGAGTAACTTTTATTTATAACTTAACCGAACACTGTGCATTAACCTTATCTGTTCTAACAATGGAGAATGTTACAGCGCCAATATGTAAATATTATTTTAAACATTTTCACAATGTTTAATCAACTCCGATATATTTACATATGTATTATAAAATTATAATGAAGAAATGAGATATTGAGAATGTGTCCAACACTAAGTGTGTCGCTACATCATGAAGGTCTGTTTTAGGTTATACACTATTAGGATAAGTAAAATGAGTGAAAGAATTTCTTTGTCACATGACTTATAGGAAGGTGTTCTTAGAAGAAGATCCCCCAGACCTGCACGATGTGCGAGAGCTGGTTGATTATATCGATGTAAGATAAAGTCCAAATTTGCACTATGTTGAGGTCAGTAAGACCGAAGGGACTCCATTAACATATGACTTGAGATTGAGATTGAAGCATACTTTATTGACTTCCAGTCAACATCAAAACAAATTTAAAACAAGATTACAGCCATCAGCAATATAAATTAAATATATACATGACATCTGACCCGAGGCGTTCCCCGAGGGACGTCTAGATTACATCAAGGGCTATAAGCCGCCCTTAGTCCGGATAGGCTCTTGGCCATAATGGAGTCTTTGTCCCCAACAATTAACAAATGACTTGAAGTAAATTGTCCGCGGAGGAAGAGCCCCGAGACCTGCACGATGTACAAGAGCTGGCTGATTATATCGATGTAAGGTAAAGTCCAATTTTTCACCATGTTGAGGTTACTAAGACCGAAGGGATTCTATTAACACATTAATTAAAGCAAGATGTCCGCGGAAGAAGACCTTCATTGCATGTCCTGTAGGCGGCCCACCTGAACCGCCACCTCAGTCGCCAGATGCCCGGACTTTCCGCCAAGGTCTTCCGTACCTACAACGCTTCCAAGACCCTGGAACATCATCTACAGAGTCTAACGTCAGGTGGGAATCTACTCCTGGCGCTACGTGCTTGTTAAATCCAACTTAAAAACATTGTCTACAATACTAGGGCAAAAATAGCGGGTTTCACACTTTTAAACCGCGATAGAGAAGCCAATTTGAACAAAATAATCACTCCACACTGTAGTTATCTAAGTGTTTGGATCAGAGAAGACGTCGAAAGAAGACTGCAAAGTGTCAAACAAACATGATGATATCAAAGAACAATTTGAAGTACCTATTATATTATTTTCAATGTTGGGTCTGTAGAATTATAAAAGAGAATAGATAGAAATTTTGCAGGGAGGAAATTGATATACGCGTATATAAATAAAGGCCACCGCTTCCATCAAAATAGACGCTTGAGCTAAGCGTCATCTATTGACCGTCTCCGCCAACTAGCGCTTAGGTTTAGTGCCTATTTAGACGAGAGAGGCAGCCATTATTTTTAAAGATTAAAAGATTTGTTGTGAAAGATTTGATAGAGAAGTGGTAGTGAGAGAGGAGTCATGACTGTGATGGAGGTATCGCAAGGAATTTCATCCCGTGTACATATAACCTTCTGGACGGCCCTGTTAACAATCAACTTAATGTTGAAAAATTTGACTTAATATTTCTTTTATAAATTAAATCTACTTCTAAACAGACTTATTGATATTAAAAATAAAGAAGGCATCTCCTGACCACGAGCACTAGATGGCGCTCTGCCATCTAAAAAGCAAATGTGCTTGTGGTCAGGAGATGCCTTCTTTATTTTTAATATCAACACCTGACCCACTTTGATTTTTTCTACTGTTTTTTCACTTATTGATATGAGGAAGCTAGGTTGACTTCTCAGTGATGAACCTTTTCATCAATTTCATCAAATTAATCACCAGATTGCTTTACTATTATATTGAACTGTTTCGATTATATACTACAAGTATGAATTTTTAAAGAGTGGACACATATTATAGGGATAGGTAAGGAACCTAAGGGTCTAAACTTATAGGAATTCAGAAAAAAACACAGGTAATGCGAGACTACTTTGTGTGTATCTATAAAAAATCAACAATTTAAAAATTTTGTGAGCCGATTGAGAATACCAATATATTCAATGAATAATCCCTTGTATTATTATTGAGTAACAATATCAGGCCTCCAGGGAAAATTTTATTTTAGAAAATTGTGTAAAATATTATTTGATTATATTTTAACTTGTGTTCTATTGGCGAATGATTATACCATGTTTTCTTCTGTAGAAGAAAGTTCTTAAAAAAGGTTTTGAAAATATACTTTTCCCTGGAATATTTTTACTCAATACCGACATATATAGCTCTACTTTTTTGTGTGATTATTTATTTATTATTTTCCCTGTGTGTTTTCTTGCCCAACTTCACATCCTATGTTTCCGCAGCAAGTATGTCGCTCCCTGAGAAACTCCTGGCCTACAACCGCGCTAACAGAGCGGTGGCAGTCTTATGCAACCACCAACGGAGCGTGCCTAAGGCCTTTGCAAAACAGATGGAATCGCTCCAGGCGAAGATTAACAACACGAAGAACCAGATCTGTGAGATTAAAGAGGAACTGAAGCAGCTGAAGAAAGGTGAGGAGAGTAAAGCCTACGAGAGGATGAGGATAAGACTCGGTCGGTTAGAAGACCGGCTGCAGAAGTTGAGGATTCAAGCTGCAGACAAGGAGGAGAACAAGCAGATCGCCCTGGGAACGTCCAAGTTGAACTACCTGGACCCCAGGATCTCCGTAGCCTGGTAAGACTCCAGCAATGGCAGTATGTAAGCCTAACACTGACTTGTACAGGTGCAAGAAGTTCGAAGTCCCCATCGAACGGATCTACAGCAAGACCCAAAGAGAAAAGTTCTGGTGGGCCATTGAAAGAGTCTCCAAAGATTTCCGTTTTTGATCTTATTAAATTCCCATCCTATATTCTACTCGTCTTTTTTCCACAAACAACTAGCTAATTTTTAATTGAAATGAATAATTGCACAAAAAATAAATCAAAATAGTATATTCAAAGCTGCACCTTATATAAATGAATAAAACATAATGTTTCGATATATTGCGTTAAAATTAATTTATTCGACATACCTGACGTAGATTTAGCAAATTCTCCAAAATTTCACCTTTATAAAGGAAAAAAAAAAGAATTTTACGCAATTGAAACGTTTTCTTTTTAATTTAAAAATTGTATGTTGAGACATGTAGAACAGAACAAAGAAGTTTAGGATAACCCAGTCGGCAAACTTTTGAGTCTGAAGAGGTAAAAATTACAATTTACAAAATTTCAAAGTTTTTAAAAAGCCACAAAATATTTTCTTGCCAACAATAAATAGTACTCGTATAAATAATATTTACGTATGAAACTATATAAAGAGCCGCAGCTTCACATCCAAAGAGCCGCATGTGACTCGCAGTTTACCGACCCCTGGTCTATAACCCATTGTTTATATTTGAATACTATCCGAATAAAACGGCTTCGCCCGCATTCTGCACGAATGATTGCTTGCTCAAACGAATTTCGTTTAAACAAATTCTAATTATTGTTGATAGTATTAATGGTCCACACCAGTTGACTTGGTGCCGATCTGTATCATAGTTATCCTGTTTCCAGTACGATTGGAATTTGGCCAAAGTGGTGCAAAGATCGTCCCTGTAACGGTGGTTAAAGTCACCATCATAAAAAGATTTACTGGCCGAAGTATCTTCAATTTTAAGAACTATGAATGCCGGTCAGGCAGCCTCTATCTTTACGATAATCATAAATTGCATTTATGACATTAATGGTGACAGAAATATAGTCATTCATTATCATTTATTACTCCCTCCGATGCATGCAAATTAAAATCTCGACCTAGTTTTAATACGTTTCACATTTAAAATGGTGATAATGGGTACTGTCAGTTAATAAATGCTACAACACATAATGTTGACAAGGGATATTTTCATTAATATCCTAGCTGAAAACTAAGATTTTCTCAGAAGATTAGAGAAGAGAAGAGAAGAAGAGAAGAGGAGAGAAGAAGAAGAAGAGAGAAGAAGAGAAGAGAAGAAGAAGAGAAGAAGAGAAGAAAAAGAGAAGAAGAGAAGAAGAGAGAAGAGAAGAAGAAGAGAAGAGAGAAGAAGGAGAGAGAAGAGAAGAAGAGAAGAGAAGAAGAAGAGAGAGGTCGTTCTTTTGCTAATTTCCATATTATGGGTTCAAACGACCGTAATTTATTCCAGACTTAATCAAAATTCTAGACTTAACCAGATCGTTAATTATTAAACACAGACGAGTTTAACATTTTAGAAAGGAATATACAACAAGAAAACTCATATTTCTATATTATTTATATAGATATTATAAAATGCGAACCCTATCTGGTACAAATACTATTTACAAACGGTAACTTTGGAGGCAATGAAGTATGAACATAAAATAGTTGAACTACAATTCTCAGCGTATGTATTTATGTTTTGTTAATTAATATAAAAACAAAGTTTAAGATTGTGGAGTAGAATGGAAATATGGAGACTGTATCTTACTTTTCGAACAGGACCCTCTGCCTAAGTCCTGAACTCATCCATTTTTATTCTGCGCGTGAGATGGTGCCATTAGAAAAAGGAGCAGAATTCATTGGAGTATTTAGATGTCTGTTGATGGGACATCTGAGGCACCTGTAGGTAGGAATGTTAACATTTAGCTGGACATAGTCGGATTCATGCCTTGGGTACCAGGAGTTCAGAACTCCAGACATACTTCACCTGTCCCATCCAGGGTCACCCCCCCGCCACTTGAGGCAGTTAACAGGTCTTGGGGAGGGGTTTTGGGGAGGGGTGTTACATTTATGATTGTTGCATACTCTTTGGACAATAAGATAGCAAACCCTGAAGACAGATGAATCTCAGCAATGTGTGTGAGCAGATAAAACACAAGAATTCTCTGCTACACGGAACTTTATTTGGGACATTCGTAGAGCGTGTTGATCCTCTCGATGTCGTACTCGCTCAGTTCGAACTTGTTGTGAACGTCCAACATGACGGCTCCAGCCTCGACCGGCGTCATGGTCTTGGAGCGGCCGTCGCGGGAGAAAGCGCCCTGGCCGTACAGCATGACAGAGCGGTAGTCGAACGGCGTGATGAGCCAGTTATCCTCTGGGCTCAGCTTGGCGAACTGATCCTCGGCCCCTGGGGACACAGCGACTTCTTACTTCGGGGACAGTAAGGAATATTGTGAGGTTTTAGGGCGGTAATTAGTGTATATATATTCTAGGTGTACATACCAAGACATATTGGTAGTCATTTATCCAAGAATAGGAAATCTTCTAGGTGTACATACCAAGGCATCTTGGTAGTTAACTATCTATGGATAGAGAGGAAATCTTCTAGGCGTACATACCAAGGCATCTTGGTAGTTAACTATCTATGGATAGAGAGGAAATCTTCTAGGTGTACATACCAAGGCATCTTGGTAGTTAACTATCTAAGGATAGAGAGGAAATCTTCTAGGCGTACATACCAAAATATTCCTAAACGATAGAGAAATAACCATGTATAGAAAGTGCCAAGTTGCTAATAGTAAAAATGGTAATTTTGCAAATGAAAACTGTCCTTTATAGAGAGGTGTCCGCTAAAGGGAGGTTCTATTGTATATGCTAAGCATAGAATTTTTTGATAAAATATAAATAAAATACAATATTTTTATTTTTAAATTTAGGATAAAAGTATTCTTCTGTTTTCGGAAAAATATTTTTCGAACTCAATGCGTGAACGGTGTCTGATTTTCGCGGCGCAGCCAAATCAAAACAATGCACTAAATATTTGTTTGGCTTATTACAATGAATGAAATTCAGAATACTATTCTATCTATAAATCCAGAATATTCTAAAGCCGCAAAATCTTTCTTATATTCAAGAGTAATATAAAAACCTATTTTGCGGCTTCAGAATATTCTGGATTTATAGATAGAATAGTATTCTGAATTTCACTCATTATAATAAGCCCAACAAATATTTAATGCATTGTTTTGATTTGGCTGCGCCGCGAAAATCAAACACCGTTCACGCATTGAGTTCGAAAAATATTTTTCCGAAAACAAAAGAATACTTTTATCCTAAATTTTAAAATTAAAAATTGTATTTTATTTATATTTTATCCAAATATATATGTTTAACATATACAGTAGAACCTTTAGCGGATTTCCCGCTACCAGACACCTCTCTATAAAGGACAATTTTCATTTTTACTATTAGCAACTCTCCGGTAAGAGGACACCTCTCCCTGAAGGACAGTTTGGCTCTGCAATTAGGTGTCTTTTACAGGGAGGTTCTACTGTATAATCTTATCATTATCAATTTAAATAATAATATTTAGCAAATGAAAACACTAAGATGCGAATGTTTCTTTCACACAAGAAACCAAATTTATTTAGTTTATAAATATAATTTAAAATTAATGGGTAATATTTGTATGCACTATTCTATTCTTCTGCTCCCTCCCATTGTGGAGTAAAATAATTACTTGTAGGAACAAGAAATTCAAACTTTTTTCACTCGTGCGTTTATTTTTTAAATAAAACAATTTTATACTGACCTTATTGCAATGATAAAATGGTGGAGGGCTTGGTTCATCAATAATGAATTTAATCCACCATTTAATCTATCAAACCGCAGTAATATTGCCTTGATCTGTTTTGATTTTATACCGATGCTGAAGCTAAACTCTTGGAAAATATATTTTAAATGTACTATGGACATATGATTTATGCGAAGACATATAATTTATATTATGCTGATTGTACATATTGCCAGACACTTCTTTCTTTTGTACACAGTTCTTTTTTCTTATTTTTTTCTCTCTTTCTCATTGTTAACATCATATGACTATTCTATTCACGGCCTGAAATTATTGTATATATATCTATAGACAAATGTAAATACATACATGTATGACAGCGCAAGTGTCCCTAGGGGGACATAGTGCTTTAAATTGAAATAAAATAAAAATAAGACAGTAGAAATACATATATTTTTCCTCGGAAAGTCTGAAAACTTAACCTTTTACAAATCACTTATAATTTTAGGCATTTCAAATATATAAAAATAATATTTTCATGAAATATAAATTAATGATTTTTCTTTCGAATAAATAAAACATCATTCAAATCGCGCGCTTCTTTCGTGAGCTATAACGTTACAAAATCGTTCTTTAAAAAAATGGAGCATCCACTGTAGAATACACCTCGTGATCTTTTATATTTTGTAGCGAAGTATCTGATAGCATTCTGTAGCTACTGGACATGCGACGGACCTGGAGGCTGTTGGGCTCTGCGTTGCCTGGAGTATAGGAGCTCCATCTATGCTTCCTTCCTGTGGTGAATCTGTATAAGACCGGTGATCTTAATAAAGCTATATATATGTATGTCGTATTTGATAGCATTCTGTGGCCACTGGACATGCGTCGGACCTGGAGGCTGGTAGGCTTTGCGCTGCCTGGAGTATAGGAGCTCCAACTATGCTACCTTCCTGAGGTGAATCTGTATAAGACCGGTGGTCTTAATAAAGTTCTATATATGTAAGAAATATCTGATAGCATTCTGTGGCAACTGGACAAGCGTCGGACCTGGAGGCTGGTAGGCTTTGCGTTGCCTGGAGTATAGGAGCTCCAGCTATGCTACCTTCCTGAGGTGAATCTGTATAAGACTGGTGATCTTAATAAAGCTGCATATATGCATGTATAGTATCTCAGCTTGTGACAACAGGGATAGAGACAGTCCTCAAAGTGTTGTCAGAACTCACCCTCCATGATGTTATCCCAGTGGATGTTGAGGTAGTCGTCTCGGTCCGATCTGCTGTGCTCGTGCTCGAAGCCGACGACATGGCCCAGCTCGTGGAGGATCGTGCCAATATTCTGACAGCCCAGCCCCAGGGAGACGGTCTGTGCCTTTCCCGTGCGGCCCCAGCTCGAGTAGCACCTGGACCACCGACCGACGTCAGCGAGGCCACGCCAGGCCACATACCGTTACCTACCCCAAACCTTCGTAGAAACGGATGTAGGAGGTCTCGTTGGTCTTCTTGACAAACCTGATGCAGGTGTTGCGGTGATAGTGGCTCATGGCGGCTGATAGCAGGTCCTTCCGGTTCACTGCACAGCCTCGTCATTGTTAGCTTGCTGTGGACATTACCTAGTTCCTTTCGATGTGCGTGTGTGTTTTTATCTTTAATTAATCATTTATCCATATACAAGTAGCTATATAGTAAATCATATAAACAAAGGATAATAAGACCAGATTGAAAAAAAAATAGTTTCTAATCTATAATCCAAATTGTACCTAATCAGTAAAGCATATAATAATAATACAACACTCACAACAAAATACTTTTCCTGCAAAAGTTTTTTTTTTCATGAATTATGTATTCATTTTATTCGTGTTTGCATAAAATATAAAGCACACCATGTTTGGAAAATTAAGAAGCGCCTACTTAGAGACCATAGTTTCGGACTAAAGGCCTTCGTCAGTTTACGAGCAAAACGCCTCTTTGGCAAATTGTGAATATTTCATTCGACCCCTAGTGGATTTCAGGAACTCAAAACTTACTCTAAAATGAGAGGGTCAATATCCCGAAACCATAGTCTCCAGGAGGGTCCTGAGACCACTAGTTTGCTGATACTGTAAATAGATGACGCCTTGTTGTGGCGTCTATTTTGACGGGAAAGGCAATGTTTATTTTTTTAGATCAATATCTTACAGTGAAAAATATTTCTATCTATGTCATATATATGTAGTAATCCCGATGTGGAATGTACTGGGCAGTCGTGGTAGTGGGTGCGTGATGGGATTCCCGCACTGGGACAGCAAAGAACAGAGGCAGGTCTAGATGGTAACTCCAAGAAGGTAGAGGTAGACCACGGACGAAGACAGTCGGACCACGGGCGTCACGGATGCCTACATCGCGGATAGGGGTGAGAGACCCGACCGTATGACGGCGTCGCTCTGAAAACAACTAACTGAACAACTTTTGTCCCAATCTTGGGGGGCTTTTATATGAGACGCTCGCAGATGGCGGCGAGTTCTGATTGGCTCCCATAAAATCACGCCACCTGTCAGGCGCCGGGTTGTTTATTACGTCTGGCCACCTGTTGACGGGGTGATTGAACTCATTATCATAAACACCTGTTCGTCTGGGTTATTGCGTCGTCTGGTCTACCTTTTACCTCTTTGTTTTATTTGTCATTTCTATTGTTATACAAGGTCGATACATATTTTATATAGATATGGGGTTATGATAAATATTATAAGAAGATTGTGACCTATTTAGCTCAAAATATACTACATATATATATATGATATGATCCTGTCGACTTTCAATGTGATATGATCCTGTCGACTTTTCAATGTGACAATTTAGTGGTAAATGTGTTGAGGAGAGAAATAATCACACGACGAGTTGTTAGAGCAATCATCCAGCCAGCTAGCCGAGAGAGAGCGAGCGAGACGTTATCAGCTGAACGACTGTTTTCCCTGTGTACACAACCGAGGGGGGAGGGGGGGGGGCTAACCAGGATAGTCGCCAGGTGGTGACGCCCCCCTCAGGAATGTGGCCAAAAAAATGGTCGTTAGTTAGTTGTCTAAAGTGTCTCGCTTTAGCGGCCCATTTCTCTCTCGTTGGCTGTTGGTTTGTTTTATTAATCCTGGAAGAGCATATATTATGACATATGGCCCCCGTTGAAGAAGGCTGAACATAGTTTAAGTATATTTAAAGCTGGTGAAGCCAGGAATAGAGAAAATAATTTTACAGTTAAAATTAGTTAAGGTAATGGTGACATAGTTTTATGTAAATAAAATATTGTATAGTACACAAGTAAATATTATTTACAAGCAGTTTTACAACACCGGGGAGTTTGACATTTAAGGAAATCTTTGAAAATATCAAGGTTATAAAAGTCTATATACAACAAAATCTAATGTACTATAAGGGAAGTGATATGGAGGAGTGTGAACAACGAGAAGAAGAGTCACATACATATGGTGAAATTCTGAAGATCATTAAGACTAAGGAACTCTACACTTTAAGATATTTTTCAGGCGGACATGGCAAGGGGAAACTTGTCATGGGCTTTCTATGCTATAAGTGTAGAGTACGAGAAATGAGAGGTTGAGGTTGGCAATTGTGTGAGCTCAGGACTGAGGTAAATATCGAACTACATACAATGTTAGAATTTGCGGAAAGTATGCGCGCACAGTGCCAAAAATTGGGACGAGGACTGCGTTGTCCGTTACAAGTGACAAGCTGCTCGGACACGAGGTGTTTGAACCGTCGTGGGAGCTTGTGCAAGGCGATGATTTCGCGGTGGGTTGAAAGTAAGACCCATGTCTGCGCGAAATGATGACGGACCGGACAAAATCAGCGACGATGTTTAACGTACCTCCGTGGGAAATATCGGAGGTAGGCTATATCGTGCTGGTTTGGACAATGGACCAACATAGATTTGAAGACAGGGTCCGTGTGGCGAACGTGTGGCGAACGTGTGGCGCGAGAAGAAGAAGCGAACTGTGTCGCTCGATGCAGATTGTTCAAGTGTGAACAAAAAGGGGTTGATAAATATCTAGCAGTTAGTCAATCTGCACCCTGTGACGAACACACCATTGGCTAGATGGTGTGGGTCGGTGGATAGGCTAGAGATGAACTACGAAATAAATTATCATAAATGAAGGGCGAAGGTTAGGATTTTGAAATGACAATATAGAAGTTCGATAATTGATTAATCAATAATTCTCTTTAAAAGGTCCTGATCTGGTATAAAGTTAACAAAGTTGTAAGAATGAGAGGGGCATTAAGGGGAAGATAGATAAGAGTCACCAAGGGTTGGTTGTAAGCAAGGCTCACGTGGTGGTTGGAATTCTTCGACACCTGAATTACAGGGTGAATTTTGAATCGATTAGGGAAAAAAATTATTTTTCGTGAGCCGTGCTTACAAGTAGGAGAGGTCTATACAAATAGACATAAATTAACACAAAGCAATAACGCGCCATCTATACATATAAAATAAAAGGATTTAAAAGCGCGTATGTTTATTTTATACATAAAACGAACTTCTACTGTCCTTACTGCGATGAAAAAATATATTGGGAGGGCTTGGCTCATCAGTGGTGAACCCTCCCAGCGGTTTCGCCAATTTAATCCACCAGACCGCTTCTCAGAGCTCTAATACTGTATTGGATCATTCTGCTTTTATATGCTACACTGAAGGATGGAATCTTAGAAAAGGTTTTCAAGTAAACTATGGACATAAGCTTATAGGACAGTAGATTTACATTCAAATATTAGCTTCGAGCAATGCTCTTCATAGTTTGCTATTATAGTTTGCTGAAGAGCATTGCTCGAAGCAAATATTTGAATGTAAATCTACTGTCCTATAAGCTTATGTCCATAGTTTACTTGAAAACCTTTTCTAAGATTCCATCCTTCAGTGTAGCATATAAAAGCAGAATGATCCAATACAGTATTAGAGCTCTGAGAAGCGGTCTGGTGGATTAAATTGGCGAAACCGCTGGGAGGGTTCACCACTGATGAGCCAAGCCCTCCCAATATATTTTTTCATCGCAGTAAGGACAGTAGAAGTTCGTTTTATGTATAAAATAAACATACGCGCTTTTAAATCCTTTTATTTTATACAAATAGACATACAAAAGTTTAGGTGCTGGAGGCATATTTTTATAAATAAATTGATTATGTAAAATCTATTGTTAATAGTAAAAATCGTAAAGCATTAATAGGTAGAATTCCATTTTTTTTTAAGAGTTTTTTTTTTTTTTTTTTAAAGAGTTACGTTAAAAATGGAAATTATTTAATTAAAATAACGATTGTTAAATTCTACTGGTAAGGTAACTAATTAAATGAGTTACAAATATCTAGATAAATAGTATGGAGCATAAAATCATTGTTAATAGGCATGGTGAGAATAAATGGAGCTAATTATGTAAATATTGGGACAATTTACAAGGAATGACTTATTTAAAGAATGAATGGAAGGGGTAAAACAATTTCACTTACAGGTTATGCTGGTTTAGAGAGCAGGTAAGTTCATTGAGATTCGGGAGAGTTCTGTCTGTGACACTGAGCGTACCAGTGTTGTACATCACAGTAGCGGCAGGGATATGGCGGAGTCTTGTCCATGATGGAGGAAGGTGTCCTGCCCTGGCACGGTGGTCGTTCTTGGGTAGATCTAGTGCTGGAAGAAGTGTGTGGCAGCTCCATCTCCGTCGTAGGTGAATACTTCTTCGGGATCACGGTTCAAAGGTTGGCAAAGAAGGGGTTGAGGGCTCGAAGAGGAGTGGTTACAGTTGAGTTGGGTTTGGCCGATCATCGTGGCTTGGCTTCTTGTTTCTTCATACTCCGGTATATGAGGGATTTGCTTCCCGGCCAGGTCTGATCCTGTCGACTTTTTCTGTGATATGATCCTGTCGACTTTCAATGTGATATGATCCTGTCGACTTTTCAATGTGACAATTTAGTGGTAAATGTGTTGAGGAGAGAAATAATCACACGACGAGTTGTTAGAGCAATCATACAGCCAGCCAGCCGAGAGAGAGCGAGCGAGACGTTATCAGCTGAACGACTGTTTTCCCTGTGTACACAACCGGAGGGGGGGGGGGGGGGGGCTAACCAGGATAGTCGCCAGGTGGTGACGCCCCCCTCAGGAATGTGGCCAAAAAAATGGTCGTTAGTTAGTTGTCTAAAGTGTCTCGCTTTAGCGGCCCATTTCTCTCTCGTTGGCTGTTGGTTTGTTTTATTAATCCTGGAAGAGCATATATTATGACATATATATATGTATATATACGATGTCCCGCTGTGATGTACGATTTCAACCCAGAAACTGCTGGGAGTTGAGACTTGATTTTTTAAAAAAATATTTTTAATGACCTAAAAAAAGGAAAAATCCAAAAATTTAGGTTTTTATATCTCAAATCTCTTTGAAATTACAGGCAAAAACTGACAAAAAAATCAAGAAAATATTAATATATCTGTTTTATATTAAAATAAAAACATAAAACTTTCAGGGAAAAGTTTCTTTTAAAATATTTTAAAATGTTTTTATTTTAATATATTAATTCAAGGGATTATTTTATCGAATATCTGTTTTAATTAAGTAGTATGCTTCATATATCATCATGCATATATTTATATTGATTATATCGCAGGGCAAAGGATACTGGAGGATGACCTATCTGTAAATAGATAACTGAATGTGAGACAAACTATTTTTTTGTAAATGTTTCCTCTTCCCTCTCCTCTTGTTGATGTGTAAATACGTCGAATCCTATATGGGGCGGAATGCCCTAAATAAAGGCTTTTGTTGTTGTTATATTGATTATATCATCTATGGTGCGCTATGATCTATAATTAATATTCACAAATCTTTAAGATTTTATTGTCTTAAAATGAACTCACTTATCTTCTTGTTCCAAAATCACTTTATTAGATACCGCTCAACAGGATCAACCTTGTTCATGATATTTGCAAAAATTTATAATATATGTGAAAGTTATTTACATATTAAACAAAATGTTAACGCGGGATTCAATCCCGGTTCATGGCTGTCGGGAATCGAGGGTTTTACCCACTCGTCTACTGACTTCTTTTTCGAACTCTCCTATATACATTAAGTAATTGTTATCTTTTTTAAAAATCAAACTGGACAGGGTATAAATAATTGAATCCTCATCGTGAGTGAGTAAGTTGAAAATGCTGAAATAGTCAAATTTATATTTAAAACGCCTTTATATGACTTGAATAAAAATGAGGGGGTTTAGGATAGCTGATTTCACCATATAAGTTTATAGAATAGATAATAGAACTTTATGAAAAACTATATCTTGATAATCAGTTTTTACCATTTATTTTACATTGGGTAGAGTTAAAATCTGTTATTGGAACATATATTCTCACACACCAATACTTTAATTTTTAGTTTTATTAAGGTGAAACTTCAATGAAGCTTAGAACTGGTTGTTATTTTAGACCCGTTCTTAGAACGAGATAATGTTCTAGTATGTATATATAAAACAGGCATGCGTTTCAGGGTGTGTGCTATAGTGTCAGTATGGTATAGAAGATCCATCCATCTGGTGAAGACATAGGGGATGAGACCAGATCAAATGGAGAAGGTAAGAAAGAAGAGAACCAAGTAGGACCACTCACACATAGATCTGGTGAAGACATAGGGGATGAGACCAGATCAAATGGAGAAGGTCAGGAAGGGGAGAGCCAAGTAGGGCCACTCACACATAGATCTGGTGATGACATAGGGGATGAGACCAGATCAAATTGAGAAGGTCAGGAAGGGGAGAGCCAAGTAGGGCCACTCACACATAGATCTGGTGATGACATAGGGGATGAGACCAGATCAAATTGAGAAGGTCAGGAAGGGGAGAGCCAAGTAGGGCCACTCACACATAGATCTGGTGAAGACATAGGGGATGAGACCAGATCAAATGGAGAAGGTCAGGAAGGGGAGAGCCAAGTAGGGCCACTCACACATAGATCTGGTGATGACATAGGGGATGACACCAGATCAAATGGAGAAGGTAAGGAAGGGGAGAGCCAAGTAGGGCCACTCACACATAGATCTGGTGATGACATAGGGGATGACAACAGATCAAATGGAGAAGGTAAGGAAGGGGAGAGCCAAGTTAGGAACACTCACACATAGATCTGGTGATTACATAGGGGATGACACCAGATCAAATGGAGAAGGTAAGGAAGGAGAGAGCCAAGTAGGACCACTCACACATAGATCTGGTGATGACATAGGGGATGACACCGCCTGGCCACCGTCGGGACTTGTCCACCAGACCGTTACGTTCCTACACACCGCCATCCGTGAGTACGTCCGTGTGTCAACCATGTCACAGAGACCCACCTGCCCCTCCTCCAGCACGATGTCGCCCTGGTACAGGTCCGGGCTCAACACGGGCAGGTCTCCCAGGTCTACATCGTCTGTTCAACACGTCGAAGTAAGTTTAACGGAAGTGTAGAGCGGCGCCGACAACAAATATTCACCAATAATTCATAAAATTGTGTGTCAACATGCGATAGAGAGTCGAGAATGGAACTGTTCAATTGCATTTTTCTCATGTAAAATTTATAGGGCTCAAATAAAATAAGAATATCAATAAATAAAATGTATAAATTAAAATATAACATATATATGATTGATATATATATATATATATGATTGATAAATATATACATACTGTTCACAAATTACGAAACTATTTTAGACGCGTAATATTCTTTTTAAAATAAAACAATTTCTACTGCCCTTACTGCAATGGAAAAAATTAAAGGGAGGACCTGGCTTTTAAAATAAAACAATTTCTACTGCCCTTACTGCAATGGGCCTCCCTTTAATTTTTCCATTGCAGTAAGGGCAGTAGAAATTGTTTTATTTTAAAAATAATATTACGCGTCTAAAATAGTTTCGTAATTTGATAACAGATGGCGCGCTAGTGCATCGTAACATACTGTTCAACCGATTCAATTTATCCGACCATAATATAACACTTATCAAAATTCGAAACTATTATAGACGCGTATGATTCATGTATATTATAAATATTGGATTTACAAAGAGTTTAATAAATACATTAAATAACACAGGTTTTTCATGGCTTATCGGATGCTCTGATCACAATTTAGTTCAAAGTTATATTCCTCTGATTATTAGGACAATGTCAGAACAATCAATACAAGAAGACCAGTCAAGAATAAGAAATTCAAAACTTTATCCACATTATAAAAATTTCCATACGTCAGTAGAAACAGAATGCTACCTAACCGATGGTTTTCCGTTACCAGTCAAACGATGCATAGCTCGATCGAGAATACTATTTACAGTCTTAAAAAAAAAACATGTTCTGACGCTTGAGGCCAAAAACCTAATATGCACACTGTGTGACAAGGGATTTACTGAAGAACTACCCCATTACCTGCTTAATTGTACAGCCCTTGATGAAGAAAGGAAGGCCCTATATCAGCAAATTAAATGTACCAACATTTCACCCTACGTATTGCTTTCCAAAATATCGGCAAACAAATCTAAGGCAATAGCTTACTATAATTTTTTTAGATCATCACTATGTAAGGAGCAGTCAACAATTGAATGACTTTGAGACGAAGAGTAAAGCCAGTTCAATTTCCATCTTACTACCTATGTAAATAACACAAGATGATTATTACCTAACCCAATTGGGAGAATCTGTATGGGGCATGTCCCTAATAAAGGCTTTGTGTGTGATTCATGTATATCTATATTAATAAAATGCAAATTTCATAAGTGTTGTTCACTAAAAACTTTCGTTACAATGCATCAATTTCGACCAAATTTTCAACATTTATGTAAAACGAGATGGAGCAGGTTTTGCTTAACATCAAAATATTTTTCCCTAACATTAACATGCGTAACTTCGCTGTTATCGATTAAATACAAAATTAAATTTCAACAGAGTTAAATTTTTTACATACTAGCTAATAATCTCAATCTAAAAAATATTCAAAACAAGCAATTTTAAGATAACACCATATGTAAAACAGTCGGCCAAGAAAACAAATAACGTGTAATATATATATAATAAATATAATATATATAATATAACGGTATAATAACGGTATAAAGAAATAATGAGTCTATCGTTCAAATTTATAATTGTAACGAATAGTATTTTAATTAAAACATTTTAAAAACACACAGTTTGGAACGGGACGTTTCACAAGAGTGACATCCATGGCGCCAATTTATAATTGTAACGAATAGTATTTGAATTAAAACGTTTTTAAAATATATATGCACTCGGGTAAAACCCGGGCGTTGCCCGGGCCATTCGTATTATATAAATATATAATAAAAAATATGATGTAATGAATATTATTATCATTATTATCATAATAGTCTATGTTCCGGAAAATTATTTTCAATAATATTCGTTAGGCAAACTTTCACTCAGATAAAACCCGGGCGAAGCCGGGTGCACATCCGCTAGTTATAAATATATGTAATTATGCTGTCCTTAAAGTTATGTCCATAGTTCATCTACCCATTCCAAGAGTCTAGCATCAATATCACTATAAAAGGAAGATCGAAATAGGCAATATAAAAGCGTTATGGTAGATTAAATTGGCGAGACCGCTGGGAGGGTTCACCACTGATGAGCCAGGCCCTCTCATTAATTTTTCCATTGCAGTAAGGACAGTAGAAATTGTTTATTTTTAAAAAGAATCATACACGTCTATAATAGTTTCGAATTTTGATAACAGATGGCGCGCTAATGTATCATAATAATATAACACTTACTTAATTTCAGCCGTTTTTTCTAAACCCAATCAACATACTTCCTTTATTTATCCGGCTTTAATTCAACATCTTGTTAAATATTAATGACAAAAATATGATATATGAATTAGAAAAAATGTCTACTTTCAAATTGAATGTTGCAAAGAATTTCTAATCAACTTAACTGACTAATTTTTCACAGCCTCTAATTTAACTGAAAATTCTGATCACTTGGGGTTTTAAATTAAAGTAGTTGGACTTTTTGTCGAATACGTGCTTATAAGAAAAAAAATACTCTGAATTTTGAGTATCAGAAAAAAAAAGATGAGAACGTTGCTGCGTAGCGCAAGGATCATACCTTGAAAAATGCTAATTGTTATATTTGTCGTAAAAATAGAGGCTGCCTGGCCGGCATTCATATTTCTTGAAAATAAAGATACTTCGGCCAGTAAATCTTTTTATTATCTCGACGTTTCGACAAAAAGCTTTTGTCTTCGTCAGGAGCAAACAAAAATTAAAACATTTGGCAAGGCGTTAAAAATTATTTATTAATTAGAATAATTTTTAACGCCTTGCAAAATGTTTTAATTTTTGTTTGCTCCTGACGAGGACAAAAGTTTTTTTGTCGAAACGTCGAGGTTATAAAAAGATTTACTGGCCGAAGTATCTTTATTTTTAAGAAATATGTTATATTTGTATCGAATGCAACTTTAATAACCTTGTCGCTTCAACCTCGCTTCATTGATGATACCAACTTCGGCACAGTCTCCGCCACCGGTGTATCACGAGAATGTGTGAGAAAATACCTAGAAATTTTCTCTGTCAATCACATCTATCATTAACATTTAAAACAGCAGAACAAAATACAATGAAGATAAAATGAAAACATATATACAATATAACATATATACATATCAAATGATAGATAAAATACGATAAAATTGGAAACCGACATACAATGAAACCTGCCCTAGAAATCACTTCTCTTGGGAGTTTTCTTTTTCTTAGGGATCGAATTTTAGTGAGAACCGTTTGTTTTTCATCTTAGACCGTTTTCTTAGACATCTGAGACCCTGCCTAACTTCTTCACTTCTAAATTTTAAGCTCCCTATAGAAAGGCTTGATATATTGAATAGCCTATATTTGAATCCCGTGTACATTCAATAAAGGTCACTATGTATCACATATATTTCCGAGTTATTATCTCAATCCCGATATACATGGTAATAGGTACAACTTCCTTAAGTTTTGTCCATGAGTGTATATTTATCCCAACACAGACTGCCTTCGCAATTAGAGAAAGTCTCAATTGACAGCAATCAGCTGTATTTTAGCAACATTTTATAATTTGAGAAATCTTGGATGTATCGCGTTCACGGTTTGGAAGCTTGACTTACCACTTTGTTCGTCATACGACGGAGTGTGACTCGCAAGCAGCAGCTAATACTATACAGTGAACCTGTCTTGAGAAGCCAGCATGACCGTATTACACAGGTTCCAGTACTAGGTAAACACGGGACAAGGAGGATTTCGCTTAAGACTGGTTTCTCCCTACAACGTTTAACCAGGATTCATGAAGTGCAGAACGCCAGTTATCTAGAAAACATGTTTTATTCTACGTATATGAGTAAAACATGAAACATAGCATAAAATGTTGTTCTTCATAGTTCTAAAATGTAGAATACGGGGTATTATATGATGTAATTCAAACTAACTAAAAACAACCAAAACATATTTGCTTTTTCAGAATTTTCAAGATATTCAAGTATCGTATGAACATTTTGATCTGAAATCATTCAGAAATTCGAATCTTCCATTTATAACTAGTGCTTTACCTCCAGCCGCCTGGACTGGCATAAACTTTACATTTCATACCAACTCACGGGAATTTAAACGCGAAAAATTCTGAATTCTATGTTACAGAGAATATATGATTTATAATAAAGATTCTTCCCTGGTTCTTCACTTTGAAAAATCAATAAGGGATCTAGGGATAGTTTTTTTTTACAATTTTTTATTTCTCGAGCTTTTGGGCTAACAAGCCCTTCAAGCGTGTTATAATTGGCTATAAGTAATAATTCTACGTCTCCGTTTTGAAGGGCATGTTAGCCCGAAAACTCGAAATAAAATAAATGAGAAACGAAACCAAACCATAGATTCCTTATTGATTTTGTCAAAGAGAATAATGGTTTATGTGAACCTCACATATTGATGAGGGAATTTATGTCACAACGATTATTTTATTTTCAGTTTTGGCATCTACTAAGATGTCTTAACATCGAAGAGAACGGTCTTATTCAAGCTTATATTAAAGGAGAAAATCGAACTATTATGTTGAATCTTTAATGGAACTACCTACCTACATCCACGGGCCTGCAGACCACTACACCCAGCAACAGCAGTCCAAGAGTCGCGACCAGTCCAGGCATCATCTTGATTCTCAGTGAGGAGTTCCCGCGGCTTATCTACCTTATCAAGGAAAGCCAGCTGCGCTTTCACTGTTGCAGAGCCTTTCTCCGCCTCCTTATAATCGTAGTTCAGCCCACTCACTTCCTTAGGTCCTTAGGAAACTGACCATTATGTTGATTATTCTAGAGGATCTACTCTTGTAGACACGGTGGTCTTGATGAAACTGACCATCTTGCTAGTTATCCTAGCAGATCTACTCTTGTAGACACGGTGGTCTTGATGAAACTGACCATCTTGCTCTAGTTATCCTAGCAGATATACTCTTGTAGACACGGTGGTCTTGATGAAACTAACCATCTTGCTAGTTATCCTAGCAGATCTACTCTTGTAGACACGGTGGTCTTGATGAAACTAACCATCTTGCTAGTTATCCTAGCAGATCTACTCTTGTAGACACGGTGGTCTTGATGAAACTGACCATCTTGCTAGTTATCCTAGCAGATCTACTCTTGTAGACACGGTGGTCTTGATGAAACTGACCATCTTGCTAGTTATCCTAGCAGATCTACTCTTGTAGACACGGTGGTCTTGATGAAACTAACCATCTTGCTAGTTATCCTAGCAGATCTACTCTTGTAGACACGGTGGTCTTGATGAAACTGACCATCTTTCTAGTTATCCTAGCATATCTACTCTTGTAGACACGGTGCTCTTGATGAAACTGACAATTATGTTGATTCTCCTAGCAGATCCACTTTTGTAGACACGGTGGTCCTGATGAAACTGGCCATCGTGCTGGTTATTCTATAAGATCTAATCTTGTAGACACGGTGGTCCTGATCAAACTGACCATCATGCTGGTTATTCTAACAGATCTACTCTTGTAGACACGGTGGTCCTGATGAAACTCACCATTATGTTGATTCTCCTAACAGACCCACTCTTGTAGACACGGTGGTCCGGATGAAACTGGCCATCATGCTGGTTATTCTAACAGATCAACTCTTGTAGACATGGTGGTCCTGATGAAACTGACCATCATGCTGGTTATCCTAGCAGATCTACTCTTGTAGACACGGTAGTCCTGATGAAACTGACCATTATGTTTTTTTTTATTCTCCTAGCAGATCCACTCTTGTAGACACGGTGGTCCTGATGAAACTGACCATCATGCTGGTTATCCTAGCAGATCTACTCTTGTAGACACGGTAGTCCTGATGAAACTGACCATTATGTTTTTTTTTATTCTCCTAGCAGATCTACTCTTGTAGACACGGTGGTCCTGATGAAACTGACCATCATGCTCTCTGGTTATTCTAGCAGATCTAATCTTGTAGACATGGTACTCCTGATGAAACTGACCATCATGCTGGTTATTCTATCAGATCTACTCTTGTAGACACGGTGGTCCTGATGAAACTGACCATCATGCTCTCTCTGGTTATTCTATCAGATCTACTCTTGTAGACTTGGTGGTCCTGATGAAACTGACCATCATGCTGGTTATTCTAACATATCTTCTCATGTAGACATGGGGGTCCTGATGAAATTGACCATCATGCTGGTTATTCTATCAGATCCACTCTTGTAGACACGATGGTCCTGATCAAACTGACCATCATGCTGGTCATTCTATCAGATCTACTCTTGTAGATAAGGTGGTCCTGATGAAACTGACCATCATACTGGTTATTCTAGAAGATCTACTCTTGTAGATAAGGTGGTCCTGATGAAACTGACCATCATGTTGGTTATTCTATCAGATCTACTCTTGTAGATAAGGTAGTCCTGATAAAACTGACCATCATGCTGGTTATTCTATCAGATCTACTCTTGTAGATAAGGTGGTCCTGATCTAACTGACCATCATGCTGGTTATTCTATCAGATCTTATCTTGTAGACACGGTGGTCTTGATGAAACTGACCATCTTGCTCTAGTTATCCTAGCAGATCTACTCTTGTAGACACGGTGGTCCTGATGAAACTAACCATCTTGCTCTGGTTATTCTATCAGATCCACTCTTGTAGACACGGTAGTCCTGATGAAACTAACCAACTTGCTGGTTATTCTATCAGATCTACTCTTGTAGACACGGTGGTCCTGATGAAACTGACCATCATGCTCTCTCTGGTTATTCTATCAGATCTACTCTTGTAGACATGGTGGTCCTGATGAAACTGACCATCATGCTGGTTATTCTAACAGATCTACTCTTGTATACATGGGGGTCCTGATGAAATTGACCATCATGCTGGTTATTCTATCAGATCCACTCTTGTAGACACGATGGTCCTGATCAAACTGACCATCATACTGGTTATTCTATCAGATCTACTCTTGTAGATAAGGTGGTCCTGATGAAACTGACCATCATGCTGGTTATTCTAGCAGATCTACTCTTGTAGATAAGGTGGTCCTGATAAAACTGACCATCATGCTGGTTATTCTATCAGATCTACTCTTGTAGATAAGGTGGTCCTGATCAAACTGACCATCATGCTGGTTATTCTATCAGATCTTATCTTGTAGACACGGTGGTCTTGATGAAACTGACCATCTTGCTCTAGTTATCCTAGCAGATCTACTCTTGTAGACACGGTGGTCCTGATGAAACTGACCATCATGCTCTCTGGTTATTCTATCAGATCTAATCTTGTAGACACGGTATCCTGATGAAACTAACCATCTTGCTGGTTATTCTATCAGATCCACACTTGTAGACACGATGGTCCTGATGAAACTGACCATCATGCTCTCTGGTTATTCTAACAGATCCAATCTTGTAGATAATGTGGTCCTGATGAAACTGAACATCATGCTGGTTATTCTATCAGATCTACTCTTGTAGACACGGTAGTCCTGATCAAACTGACCATCATGCTGGTTATTCTATCAGATCTTATCTTGTAGACACGGTGGTCCTGATGAAACTGACCATCATGCTCTCTGGTTATTCTATCAGATCTAATCTTGTAGACACGGTATCTTGATGAAACTAACCATCATGCTGGTTATTCTATCAGATCTACTCTTGTAGACACAGTTGTCCTGATGAAATTGACCATCATGCTGGTTATTTAATCAGATCCACACTTGTAAACACGATGGTCCTGATGAAACTGACCATCATGCTGGTTATTCTAACAGATCCAATCTTGTAGATAATGTGGTCCTGATGAAACTGACCATCATGCTGGTTATTCTATCAGATCTACTCTTGTAGACATGGTAGTCCTGATTAAACTAACCATCTTGCTGGTTATTTCATTAGATCCACACTTGTAGACACGATGATCCTGATGAAACTGACCATCATGCTGGTCATTCTAGTATATCAACTATTGTAGACACGGTAGTCCTGATCAAACTGACCATCACTCTGGTTATTCTAGCAGATCCACTTTGAGGGACTGATAATCAAAATACATGTCAGACAATAATCTTGAAAAAGAAGGTATAATGGTTTGGAGGCCTCTAAAAACTCGTGAGCTCTCTTAAAATAATTCAATGTTGAGAAGCAAGTGAGGCTCATAATGCGTATTTGAAACCTATAAAATTGCTCTCTCTTCATGTTTTAATTACCAGAGGTATAATGATGAATACAGATATCATTTTCTGCCTCAACTCGATATACAAAAATCCTTTAAATTAAAAATAAAAATTGCTCAAATATTTATCTACAAGAATAGATCTGAGAGAATAACCAGCATGATGGTCAGTTTCATCAGGACAACCGTGTCTATAAGAGTAAGAACTGATAGAATAACCAGCATGATGGTCAGTTTCATCAGGACCACCATGTCTACAAGAGTAGATCTGTTAGAATAACCAGCATGATGGTCAGTTCGATCAGAACCACCGTGTCTACAACACATGAACTACGATCTACAAGAGTAGATCTGATATAATTAACCAGCATGATGGTCAGTTTGATCAGGACCACCGTGTCTACAAGACATGATCTACGATCTACAAGAGTAGATCTGATAGAATAACCAGCATGATGGTCAGTTTGATCAGGACCACCGTGTCTACAAGAGTAGATCTGTTAGAATAACCAGCATGATGGTCAGTTTGATCAGGACCACCGTGTCTACAAGACATGATCTACGATTTACAAGAGTGAATCTGATAGAATAACTAGCATGATGATCAGTATAGTGAAAATTCGAAATTATTATAGACGCGTTTGATACTTTTAAAATTAAACAATTTCTACTGCCCTTACTGCAATAGAAAAATAAATGGGTGGGCCTGGCTCATCAGTAGTGAACCTTCCCAGCGGTTTCGCCAGTTTAATCTACCATACCATGAGCCAGGCTCTTCCATTAATTTTTTCATAGCAGTAAGGGCAGTAGCTATTGTTTAATTTTTAAAAGAATCATACAGGTCTATAATAGTTTCGGATTTTCAAAACAGATGGCGCGCTAATGCATCATAAATGATATAGTGTGTCAGTAATATATTGTTGTGGCTTGAGCCTCAGGTTATTCGCGACAACGCCGCTTCCTCCGTCGTGGATCACCTACCCCGGACTCCCGTTGCTCTCCCTTTGCAGCTCTACCCTGCAGGCCACTCAAAGACCTCCTGAGAACCACCGCTCAAGTGGAACTCCTTTCCCTTGGCAGTATCTCTCGGCCTTACCACTGGTGGGGGGGACAAGAGACTTACCAGAAGAGTAGCAGTGGCATAGTAACAACAGCAAGCGGCACCAATATTTCAAACACTCCTCTTTTATTGTCACTTCTACTGCAAATTACATATAACTAGTATAGCAATCAACGGGTATTTACATTACGTTACCTCCTAGGGCCAATATAAACGTGTATTTACAAACATTTGCCTCAGGAAACAGGAACACAGCAGTTGGCGATTCTCACACCAGTTTCAGATCGGAAACAGGCAAGAGCGCCATCTATTGGCGGAGGCTGTAGTTATTTTGAGTCCTTATACGCGACAATATGTTTTCTCAATTCAATACGAATATATAGCTTTCAGATATTTATTGTCCTTCCACAGATAGTAAAGCTATAAAGTTACGGTAAATATAAATATTCTAAAATAATTTGCACAAACATTTTGTAATACAAATATATAACTCTTATAATAATTTTTATGTGAATGATCATAGAATATTATAAAATAAATGAAGCTTCCAGGGTTAAGTTTCTTGTGCAACTTTTTATTTTCAAGCTTTCGGACTTGTCAGTCCTTAAACAGGATCATCACATTAAAAATGTGTATATAAAAATTGTATTTATTATTAAGTTTTCAATGTGATAATCCTGTTGAAGAACTAACAAGTCCGAAAGCTTGTAAATAAAAAGTTGCACAAGAAACCTAACCCTCTGGAAGCTTTATTTATTTTATAATATTATAAATCAGGAAAGAACGTTTATTTATAATCATAGAATATATTTATATATGTCCTCCTTATATTTATATATTTTGAAAGTGCAATAGATGTCTGAAAGCTGATCCTATTTAAATAAAAAAACATATTACTCAAACTTCATATGATTTAATATAAAAATACTTTAGATCTCACTGTTTTAAGTTGCAAGTCCTATTGCGCGGAACCCATTGTTCCGGTAACTTCCATCTCCAACCTTTTATGTCTCAAATATTGTTCCCGTTAACATACCTAAGGCCTCTGCTACTTCACGTAATTTTGCTGGTCAATCTGGGAGAATCTAGGCGTGGAATTTTTCTATGATTTCTTCGGGTAACTACATCTGTTGAGCGTCCTGAGGGTTCCTATCAAATAGTGATGTTCGACCTGTTTTAATATTCGTTAAATTAACATTTAGCTGTAGTTATGGATGGAGAAAGGCTCCCATTAACGACATCTATCTTTGTTTTTATTTCTTAGCTCTTAATTAAACAATTAAAAAGGTTTCCGTAGATGAGTTTCTTTTTATTTCAAAACCATCTCAAGCTTACAGGCATCTCTTTACTTCTACAGGAGAACTTATATAATGAATAAAAGACATCATTTTTAGTTGATTGATTAATATCCAGGAGATTTAAATCAATTGATTTCTTTATCTATCACGCGTCATGTTTTATTATCCAAAATCCAAAAATAAAATCATTGAACGAAACTACACTTTCTTCATCTTAGACTAAACAACGTAAGGTGGCTCACAGATATGACTGCCAGAACAACCCCAAGAATCAGTGCGAAATTTGACGAGTGCGTGTTTGAAGAATGCCAGAGTATGGAGAAGGCAACGACTTGCTTTTAGAACGCCATCTATATATGGAAAATGGTACTTATTGAGCTTCCCCATGTGCATATCTCGCAAATCTGAAACGAAGAAAGAGCCGAGAAAGTGGAAGTGGTTGAGCAGAGCCTCGTGTGGATGATCCCTGCAGTTAAGACATCCATGTTCCATGTTCTATCCACAAGCTATGAGTGATCAACTTCGGCTTTCTAGACTCTGATCATGTCAACTGAACTGTGGCATCACCTGATCTAACGTTGGTGTATTAGGTTAAACTCGCAGGTCTGGTCTTGTTGGAGCCATACCAGTGCCAAGCTGTGATTGACTACTGGTTTTAAAAACCTGATAGATACATTAAGAAGTTCGAAACTATTATAGACACGTATGATTCTTTTTGAAATTAAACAATTTCTACTGCCATTACTGCAATGGGCACATTGATGAGCCATACCCTCCTATTAGTATTTCTATTGCAGTAAGGGCAGTAGAAATTATTTATTTTTTAAAAGAATCATACGCGTCTATAATAGTTTCGAATTTTCATAACAGATGGCGTGCTAATGCATCATAACATTAAGAAAAGTAAAAATATAGTTTTAAAACTCTGATTTGTTTCCTCACACGTTTGTAATATATAGATGGAAATTTCCATCTATATTCTAGCCATAGATTTGACCCAGCCACTTTGCCAGCTAAATACCTCTTTGGCAGATTGTCAAGATTCCATTAGATCCCGTGTGGATATCTTGGAATAAAGTCCGCCCTCGGCTGACGAGGGCCATTAGCCCGAAACCATGATTCTAGGTGGACGCTTTTCAGTTTGCCAAAGCTGGTGTTGTGGCTTTGTCATCGACCCGAGGCCGCTAGTTTGCGGCGACGGTCAATAGATGGCGTCTAGTTTTGGTGTCTATTTTGACGTCTATTTTGACGGGAGAGGCGACCTTTGTCTCTTTAGACGTTTGTAATAGTTCATACGTGCATTTACGTTGAATTTGTCTCTTTCTTTTCACACAAACGAAAGCTATCTATTTAACAGTATAGGTAACGTGACATGTATGCACTTACACAACCCATAGCTGTAGCGGCCCCTTCCTGTCGATACAATACTAACACAACCATATACACTTGCATAATGTTGAACGTTTTCATATCTAAATTCTAGGTAATTGTACCTTATTCTAACTCAAGGTATTCGGAGAGTACTCGAAAAAAAAAAGGAGTTTTTTTGTTATAGATGTGGATGCAGCCACTATTGACAGAGCTTTTTAAGTATATTGCCACGTGGAAAATTAAGGAAGACAAACTTCAGGGATGAGACAGCAATTTATTTAAAGCAAGAACAAACTATGAAAGATAAACAAAAGATAAGGAATGAGGGAAGTTTACAGAGTAGTAAAATATAAACATAAAAAATGATACTCTGTTAATACTAGTGTAAAATAATAAATGCTTCACTACAATATAATAGGTTGTGTCGCACCAGAAAGCTGCTACCACAGAATTGTCTCGTAGTAAGGCGAAGTTTAAATGTTTAGGAATGCGGAAACTTCTTAGTGGAAACCTATCCAAAGTATACACCAGGGCGTAATTGAAGCTAAGACCAAACCTTGAGAAGATTAAGTTTTTTTTTTTTTTTTTTTGCGGAAGAGCAATGCTCGAAGCATATTATATATTTATCTTTATATGCATTTCTACTGTCCTCAAAGCTTATGTCCATAGTTCATTTAAAATACCCTTTCCAAGAGTCTAGCTTCAGTATCAGTATAAAAGGAAACCCGAAAAAAATGCATTATTACAGCGGTATGGTAGTTTAAACTGGTGAAACTGCTGGGAGAATTCACCACTGATGAGCCAAGCCCTTCCATTATTTTATCATTGCAGTAATGTCAGTAGAACATTGATTTATTATTAAAAGAATGATACGCATTGAAAATAATTCAGATTTCTTACAAGAAGGTTAAGTGATTGACATTATTGATTAATCAATGAGAAAGAAGGATGTGTGGGCCTTATCACTGATTATTCTTACCTTCGGGAGTGAAATCCACTTATAACTTCTTACGTCAATTCTTGTAAAAGGAGCTTGTGACAGCGATAAAGACAAGATCTAGTATGTCCTCGTGCCAGTGTTTACTCGGTCAGCAGGCGGATCTCCCAACTTTGGCGACCTAGCTGAGGACATCGTACCGTCTATCTGAAATAACTTTGAAATATATAGAATTAGTCGAATGACCCGGGCAACGCCCGGGTTTTAGCCGATTAAATGTTTTTATTCAAATAATATTCGTTACAATTATAAATTGGCGCCGTGAATGTCACTCTTGTGGAACGTCCCATTCCAAATTTTAGATGTACGTACATTAGGTAAGCTGATATTACCTCCCATCTTCACCGCTAGAGGCGCTGCTCGCGAGGAAGGGGCAAATTTGCAACGCAAATTGTGGACGTGTATAGCCGACAAACATACATACAAACACTGACTTTTATATATATAGGGATTTTCTTCTTGCAGGAGAGATTATTGCGTTAAGGTTTTACTTTTGTGGGTCTCTAGATTCAAATCTTTCTTCAAAAATCCTTCCCCCCCGCCGACACTCAAGAATTTTTTTCTCGAGACAAACCTTTCAAAATAATCACAACAGGGACTGAATATCTTATCTAGAAATTCTATTTTTTATCTACATCGGCATGTAATGCTGACGCATAGTGATCATGTCATCTGTACATTAACGCCTGCAGAGCCTGTCTAAGCAGATTCTAAGTACCTCTTGATACAGTGCCACATTCAATAAATGACACTTTTGAAATACCAATTTTTATTTTCACAAATAAAACACACTTCCTGTTGTTCCTAACGGCGAAAAAAATATTTTGGATAACTTTGCTGATCATTGGTTAATCGGATTCTGTCATGTCGGATATATATACAGAATTGTCTAATACAATAGTAGAGCTCTATAAAGTGGTCTGGTGTTAATCCACTGGAGAAACCGCTTGGGCGGTTCAACACTGAGGAGTCAGGCCATCTCAATATTTTTCAATCGAAGTTAAATACAGTAGAATAGAAGTTTTATTTGATAAAAAAATTGCGCTTTAATAGTTTCATTTTTGAATAGAAATAGTACGTTATATATTGTCCTATAATTCATTAGCGCGCCATCTGTGATGAAAATTCGAAACTATTATAGATGTGTATGATTCTTTTAAAAATAAAACAATTTCTACTGTCCTCCCATTAATTTTTCCATTGCAGTAAGGGTATTAGAATTTGTTTTATTTTTAAAAGGATTATCTGCGTCTATAATAGTTTCGAATATATTGTTCTATGTTTACATTGCTACATGTATCCTCACGTTGCCATCGCCAAGTTGCTAAGCCGTAGAAAAAAAAAAACCTTGGACATAGAGAGAGCGAGAGAAAAAACGAGCACACTTGAAGACCAATAGAAAGTTGTCATGGAAATCAAGACTGGCGTGAAAGTCCGACCATTAAGGCGATCTGCACTTGGTGATTGAATGCGGGTCATCGCTGACGGCGAGGCCACTTGAGCTGGTACACTGGGGCCCTTGTGGTCTCGAGGTGTTTGGCTTCTGGAGTGGCTGCCCTTCCATCATCTCTCGTCTAGACCTTCCGAGTACTCTACCTTGGTGGTGGCTCGTAGGTAGATTGTGGTGATCTCGATAGGAACTGTGTAGACTTTAAACGACCGATCCGGACTTTTAGATCTCCCGAGTATGTCTACCTTTGTCTTCAGAAACTCAAGCTATCTCTTTTTCTTAAAGTAAGCTTGTGTTGACTGCGATAGGAACTGTAGACTTTAAACGACAGTTGGGTCTAGACCGGACTTCTAGATCTTCCGAGTATGTCTACCTTTGTCTTCAGGAATTTGAGATATCTTTTTTTTACAAAGCTAGCTTGTGTTGACTGCGATAGGAACTGTAAACTTTAAATGAAAGATGTGTCTAGACTGGACTTCTAGATCTCCCATGTCTACCTTTGTCTTCATAAACAAAAGCTATATCTTTTTCTTAAAGCTAGCTTGTGTTGACTGCGATAGGAACTGTAAAATTTAAACGACAGATGCACCTAGACAGGACTTCTAGATCTCCCATGTCTACCTTTGTCTCAGGAACTCAAGCCAACTCTTTCTTAAAACTAGCTTGTTTGACTGCTATAGAAATCATAGAAAAACTACAGATGCATCATTCTTAGCCATTTCGAATACTTTATTGGGGCTACAAACCCCTATGTAAAATGTAAATATGATGGCCTAGAATTGATTCTTAATCAAAGCTGTAAATGTTGTTGATATTATTATAAGAGATGTAGAGAGGGTCGAGAGCTCTCTGAAGACGTCAGGTGTTTCTACAGAGTTTCCAATATCAGGCTGTTTAAAGCTAAACATGGCTGCTGGAACTTTGAAATCTACGGCGATTTTCTGTTTCCTCTTTCACAGTACCTACATATTATCCTACTTAGATGTGCATTGTCGCAATTTGTTGGCTTACTGTGAGGTACTTACATTTAAAGACCAAATATTACGAGGTGTAATTACATACAACTCTTTATAATTCTCCAAAGTAGTAGAGAGAAGATAGCGACAAAATCCATGTGAATAAGTTATATTTTAAATTGATTCTTCATATAAACCTATACTCGTTGAAAATTTATAATTTTTATTTGTAATTATATATATATTAATGTGATAATTTGTGGATGGCTTTTCTTGATTTATTAAGAAATTGGGTTGGCCAAATATCAGGGAAAAGGCTAAATCAATGTTTAATTGATTACTGTTCCACCAGATGGCGCTCTGCCTTCTGTAAAGCACATGTGCTCCGGGTCAGGATATGCCTTTTTTATTTTTAATATCAACACCTGACCTTTTTATTATTTTTTCTCTATCATTTTTCATCTACTTATATAATTGCCTTATTCTGTCTGTGTGAAGTTCACTGTCTGAAGTTCACGGATAGATTTTGGTCATCAACGCGCTCATCATCATTATGATCATTATCATTATCTAATGATAATAATAATTATTATCTATCTACTTATATAATTGCCTTATTCTGTCTGTGTGAAGTTCACTGTGTGAAGTTCACGGCTAGATTTTGGTCATCAACGCGCTCACCATCATTATGATCATTATCATTATCTAATGATAATATATATATATATATATATATATATATATATAATAATTATTATTATCTATACTTATATAATTGCCTTATTCTGTCTGTGTGAAGTTCACTGTGTGAAGTTCACGGATAGATTTTGGTCAGAATGGATAAAATAAAAAAAGTGTCAAGGGATGGGAATCGAACCCACGACCTTCCGCTTACCGGGCAGATGCCATGACCACTAGGCTACCCTGGACATATTTTTCCGTTCACATTTTTATTTTTATATTTTCAAGACACACACAGTTTGGGGCGGGACGTTTCATAAGAGAGACATCCACGGCGCCAATTTATAATTGTAACGAATAGTATTTTAATTAAAACATTTTAAAAATATATACGCACTCGGGTAAAACCCGGGCGTTGCCCGGGCCATTCGTCTAGTATATATATATTTGAAAAGAGAGCAATTCATAAATAAATCTTTAATTAAAAAGGCATATATTGAATCAAAATATAATTTATTTTACCAATATTTCAGTTGGCTGAACGCCAACCTTTATCAAGGTTTTATAACATACAGAGGGTGTTCACACTTATAGGAAATAAGTTTTATTATAAATATTAAAAATTAACACCATATTTGAAATTTTATCAAATGTTCTATTTGAAAGCCTTTTTGTTTATCTACAGAACGGCAACTGAATTTCCACGATAGCAGACACTTTCTGATCATGGTCATACTCAAAAGATCCCATTCTTCCTTTACCACTTTCCAGAGCTAATCTTACCTATTTGGACATAATTAAAATATGCAAACAAGATGATATCAACATTTCTAAAAAAGGTATTTATAATATTATTCATAACAAAAATATCAAGTTTTTATTCAAAACACCTACGGAGAAGTGGACAAAAGATTATCACCCTATATCTGTGAGAACTCCTGCAACTGTCATAAAAGTGAAAAATATATTACAAAAGAAAATCCTATGCCACAAAGAGATATAGCCAAATTAATAGGAACATCAGTGTCAACAATAAATAAAATAATAAATAGAGATTTAGGCCTAAAAGCTACAAAAAAACATGCAGTTCACAAATTGTTTCAGAGCCATATTTGTCAGCGACAAACTATCAGCAGATATTTTTATGAAAATTTCTTGGCTGCTGATAGATGGAAATTTATTGTTACATATGACGAAGCATGGGTATATTTAACCGATTGAGACAGAAAAAGAGCTATATATTTTCAAAAAAGGGTGGAAAAATCTAGGCCAATTTGGTTGAAGGAATGTGCCGAAAGTTACCCCAAAGGATTTATGGTGGCATGCGGTATATCATATGAAGGAAAATTAAAAATATGAAAAGTTGAAATAAATGCCAAAATAAACTCGGAGTACTATCAAAACAACATTTTAGAACCTATATTTTCAAATGATATTCCTTCTATCTATGGAAAACAGAGCAACAAAGTCTGGTTTCACCATGATAACGCCACAAGTCATACCTCATCTTCAACCCAAGCTTATTTGGAAGATCTAAGGCAAAGAACAGGAATCATCACTATTCCAAAGAACAGAACCCCTGTAAAATCTCCTGATTTAGCCCCGATAGATTTTTGAATTTTTGAATGCCTTAAAAGAGCACTTGGAAAGAGACACCCTAGGACAATTGAAGGTCTCTGGAAAGTGGTAAAGGAAGAATGGGATCTTTTGAGTATGACCATGATCAGAAAGTGTCTGCTATCGTGGAAAATCAGGTGCCGTTCTGTAAATAAACAAAAAGGCTTTCAAATAGAACATTTGAAAAATTTCAAATATGGTGTTAATTTTTAATATTTTATAATAAAACTTGTTTCCTATAAGTGTGAACACCCTCTGTATTAATATGCGCCAACAACAAACTCAGCGCCACATAACTTCAATAGAATTAAGCTTAAAATGTATTATAAATAAAATATAAGCAAAACTATTTTTTAAATTTAATTCTATTGACGCTATGTAGCGCTGAGTTTGTTGTTGACACACATTAATATGTTATAATACCTTGATAAAAGTTGGCGTTCAGCCAACTGAAATATTGGTAAAATAAATTAAATTTTGATTCAATATATGCCTTTTTAATTAAATATATATATAATTGAAAAGAGTCGGAAAGTTGCCTTTGAACACTTTGTTTTATATAAAGAGAGGACTTGGCTTTTTTTTTTTTGTGTCTTCGGCACGTTTGAATGTTTTGCTGTTAGAATCTTGTTTCTGCCTACTAAAAATGATGGTTTGGTTTCGTCTGTGATCTGCGTCAGTGACTATTCCT
Source organism: Cordylochernes scorpioides (assembly GCA_030710605.1). Taxonomy (NCBI): domain Eukaryota; kingdom Metazoa; phylum Arthropoda; class Arachnida; order Pseudoscorpiones; family Chernetidae; genus Cordylochernes; species Cordylochernes scorpioides. The sequence goes on along the minus strand of CP092876.1, from coordinate 64,372,428 downwards.
CGAAATAATTTTCTTTCTGGAAATCAAATATGATACAACAATTTGTCATACTCATTATCTAAATTAAATAATAAGTATTTTCCCCCTAGTTCTTGCCTAATTTTAATTTTGCTTGGTTGAAAAGTTGACCAAAATCTCTTTCAGATTTGAAGCTCTATGTCCTGTTAAAATTTCAGCCATAGACAAAGCCACAACACCAGCTTTGGCAAACTGAGACGCGTCCACCTGGAGACCGTGGTTTCAGGCTAATGGCCCCCAGTTTGCCAAAGCTGGTGTTGTGACTATGTCACCTACCCGAGGACGCTAGTTTGCGGCGACGGTCAATAGATGCCGCTTAGATTTGATGTTTAATTTGACGGGAGAGGTGCCCTATGCTTATATATTAATTTTTCCATTGCAGTAAGGGCAGTATAAATTGTTTTATTCTTAAAAGAATCATACGCGTCTATAATAGTTTCGAATTTTCATAACAGATGGCGCGCTAATACATCATAAATTTTATATATAGAGAGAAAAGTTAAAATTTAATTTTATTAACAAATTTTAAATATATATATTTTTTTCAATCATACAAAAAAGTATATATATTGGATCAAAAAATGATGAATTTATACCAATATTTTAGTTGGATGAACGCCAACCTTTATCAAAGTACAAAAATGTATTATAATACATATATATTATAATATATTAAAAATGGCATATCCTGACCAGGAGCACATGTGCTTTACAGAAGGCAGAGCGCCATCTGGTGGAACAGAAATCAACTAAACATTGATTTAGCCTGTTCCCTGATATTTGGCCAACCCAATTTCTTGATAAATCAAGAAAAGCCATCCACGAATGCGTTTCGCGCTTTTGACGCTCGTCAGCGTGGAGTAGGCTGAACCACTGCGACCAAAAAAATATTTTTTGGTCCCAGTGGCTTCCCGAAAAGTGGTTCAGCCTACTCCACGCTGACGAGCGCCAAAAGAGCGAAACGCGTTCGTGGATGGCTTTTCTTGATTTATCAAGAAATTGGGTTGGCCAAATATCAGGGAACAGGCTAAATCAATGTTTAGTTGATTTCTGTTCCACCAGATGGCGCTCTGCCTTCTGTAAAGCACATGTGCTCCTGGTCAGGATATGCCATTTTTAATATTGATTTCAACACCTGATCTTTTAAGCTTTTATTTTCTTTCGTTTTTAATATTATAATATGTGTTTCACCTTGACAAAGTTTGGCGTATAGCCAACTGAAATATTGATAAATAACTTATATTTTGATCCAATATATACCTTTTTATTTAAATATCAATATACAGTAGAACCTCCATGAGAGGACACTCATGCTAGGGGACACCTCTCTATAAAGGACAGTTTTTATTTGCAAAATGATTATTTTTACTATTTAAAAACTCTCCGGTAAGAGGACACCTCTCCTTAAAAAAACCTTAATTCTGAAATTAGGTGTCCTTTACAGGGAGGTTCTACTGTATTAAAAATAATAGCGGGTACATTTGCTAGTGTATTGCTGAATCAAGGTTGATTGTCAGAAATAAGATTTTTTTCTGTGAGCCTTCATTTTAGAAGATGGTTATAAATATGTCCTTCTTATCTCTCGAGTTAATATTTGTCAAAAAAGTCTTGTTTCTGCCCATTAAACATGAACCAGAAATATTATCTTAAAGTTCTGGGTAAAAATACATAAATTAGTCTAATATATGATGTTAATTTGAATTTTATTTAGTACAAAATGTAACAAAGACAGGGTGTTTATAATATTTGTTCAATTAACAGATGTATGTTCAGGTTCCATCTAAGTTTAATTCAGAAAATGTCATCCTTCGATATTAAAGAAATAATTAAAATTATCAAACTTTATTATCAACATGGTAGTTTCAAAACTCTACGACGACAATGGTCAAAGCATTCTGAGTTTTCTGCACTTTCTAAATCAACCGTTAGAATTTTACCGTATTTGACTCTTCGTATGTCCAGTTAAAATTACAGTCAGTTTGGTTAAATATTGAGGAAAGGCGAGTATAAGGCGAAGATAAACACACGATACTTATAAGAGCTTCTTCAACAACTCCTCAAGAGATGTACGTATGTATGTAGAATAACCGAATACAGTATTACAGAAGTCTGTTGACTTAAACTGAAGAAATCGCTGGTAGGGTTGATCACTGATGAACCAGGCTTTCCTAATTTTTTTCATCTCATTAAGAACAGTTTGGATTTATTTTATTTAAGAAAAATCGTGATAAAAGGTCATTTTGTCAGATACAGATGGTGCGGTAAAGGTTTGTATTTAACGCAAATTGGATGCGAGGAGTTAAGAAGTTTGAACCTGGAGCGGCATGAGGACCCAGGCCATTAACAGCCAAGGTTCCGTCAACAACAACAACAACAGCAAAAACAGAGCCGAGATTGGCTGGCGGTGTCGGCGTCGTATTTGCATAGTGTCGTCGCCATGCGGCGCCTCGCAGCAGCTCTGTGTCTCTGGGCAGCGGTCGTCGCTCTGGACAGCACAGGTGGGTCTCCTCTGGCACGTAGTGTTCTTCAGTCGTAGATGTGTCGATATTTCTGGTGTTATTGCACTGGACAGCACCGGTGAATCTCCTCTGTCACGTAGTTTTCTTCAGTCGTAGATGTGTCGATATTTCTGGTGTTATTACACTGAACAGCACAGGTGGGTCTCCTCTGTCACGTAGTGTTCTTCAGTCGTAGATGTTTCGATATTTCTGGTGTTATTACACTGGACAGCACAGGTGGGTCTCCTCTGTCATGTAGTGTTCTTCAGTCGTAGATGTGTCGATATTTCTGGTGGTATTGCACTGGACAGCACAGGTGGGTCTCCTCTGTCACGTAGTGTTCTTCAGTCGTAGATGTGTCGATAATTCTGGTGTTATTGCACTGGACAGCACAGGTGGGTCTTCTCTGTCATCTAGTGTTCTTCAGTCGTAGATGTGTCGATATTTCTGGTGTTATTGCACTGGACAGCACAGGTGGGTCTTCTCTGTCAAGTAGTGTTCTTCAGTCGTAGATGTGTCGATAATTCTGGTGTTATTGCACTGGACAGCACAGGTGGGACTCCTCTGTCACGTAGTGTTCTTCAGTCGTAGATGTGTCGATATTTCTGGTGTTATTGCACTGGACAGCACAGGTGGGTCTTCTCTGTCATCTAGTGTTCTTCAGTCGTAGATGTGTCGATATTTCTGGTGTTATTGCACTGGACAGCACAGGTGGGTCTTCTCTGTCAAGTAGTGTTCTTCAGTCGTAGATGTGTCGATAATTCTGGTGTTATTGCACTGGACAGCACAGGTGGGTCTTCTCTGTCAAGTAGTGTTCTTCAGTCGTAGATGTGTCGATATTTCTGGTGTTATTGCACTGGACAGCACCGGTGGGACTCCTCTGTCACGTAGTGTTCTTCAGTCGTAGATGTGTCGATAATTCTGGTGTTATTGCACTGGACAGCACAGGTGGGACTCCTCTGTCACGTAGTGTTCTTCAGTCGTAGATGTGTCGATATTTCTGGTGTTATTGCACTGGACAGCACCGGTGGTTCTCCTCTGTCACGTAGTGTTCTTCAGTCGTAGATGTGTCGATAATTCTGGTGTTATTGCACTGGACAGCACAGGTGGGTCTTCTCTGTCATCTAGTGTTCTTCAGTCGTAGATGTGTCGATAATTCTTGTGTTATTGCACTGGACAGCACAGGTGAATCTCCTCTGTCACGTAGTGTTCTTCAGTCGTAGATATGTCGATAATTCTGGTGTTATTGCACTGGACAGCACCGGTGGGTCTCCTCTGTCATCTAGTGTTCTTCAGTCGTAGGTATGTCGATAATTCTGGTGTTATTGCACTGGACAGCACAGGTGAATCTCCTCTGTAACGTAGTGTTCTTCAGTCGTAGATATGTCGATAATTCTGGTGTTATTGCACTGGACAGCACCGGTGGGTCTCCTCTGTCATCTAGTGTTCTTCAGTCGTAGATATGTTGATAATTCTGGTGTTATTGCACTGGACAGCACCGGTGGGTCTCCTCTGTCATCTAGTGTTCTTCAGTCGTAGATATGTCGATAATTCTGGTGTTATTGCACTGGACAGCACAGGTGAATCTCCTCTGTAACGTAGTGTTCTTCAGTCGTAGATATGTCGATAATTCTGGTGTTATTGCACTGGACAGCACCGGTGGGTCTCCTCTGTCATCTAGTGTTCTTCAGTCGTAGATGTGTCGATATTTCTGGTGTTATTGCACTGGACAGCACAGGTGGGTCTTCTCTGTCATCTAGTGTTCTTCAGCCGTAGATGTGTCGATAATTCTGGTGTTATTGCACTGGACAGCACCGGTGGGTCTCCTCTGTCACGTAGTGTTCTTCAGTCGTAGATGTGTCGATATTTCTGGTGTTATTGCACTGGACAGCACCGGTGGGTCTCCTCTGTCACGTAGTGTTCTTCAGTCGTAGATGTGTCGATATTTCTGGTGTTATTGCACTGGACAGCACCGGTGGGTCTCCTCTGTCACGTAGTGTTCTTCAGTCGTAGATGTGTCGATATTTCTGGTGTTATTGCACTGGACAGCACAGGTGGGTCTTCTCTGTCATCTAGTGTTCTTCAGTCGTAGATGTGTCGATATTTCTGGTGTTATTGCACTGGACAGCACAGGTGGGACTCCTCTGTCACGTAGTGTTCTTCAGTCGTAGATGTGTCGATAATTCTTGTGTTATTGCACTGGACAGCACCGGTGGGTCTCCTCTGTCACGTAGTGTTCTTCAGTCGTAGATGTGTCGATATTTCTGGTGTTATTGCACTGGACAGCACCGGTGGGTCTCCTCTGTCACGTAGTGTTCTTCAGTCGTAGATGTGTCGATATTTCTGGTGTTATTGCACTGGACAGCACAGGTGGGACTCCTCTGTCACGTAGTGTTCTTCAGTCGTAGATGTGTCGATAATTCTTGTGTTATTGCACTGGACAGCACCGGTGGGTCTCCTCTGTCATCTAGTGTTCTTCAGTCGTAGATGTGTCGATATTTCTGGTGTTATTGCACTGGACAGCACAGGTGGGACTCCTCTGTCACGTAGTGTTCTTCAGTCGTAGATGTGTCGATAATTCTTGTGTTATTGCACTGGACAGCACCGGTGGGTCTTCTCTGTCATCTAGTGTTCTTCAGTCGTAGATGTGTCGATATTTCTGGTGTTATTGCACTGGACAGCACAGGTGGGTCTTCTCTGTCACGTAGTGTTCTTCAGTCGTAGATGTGTCGATATTTCTGGTGTTATTGCACTGGACAGCACCGGTGGGTCTCCTCTGTCACGTAGTGTTCTTCAGTCGTAGATGTGTCGATAATTCTGGTGTTATTGCACTGGACAGCACAGGTGGGTCTTCTCTGCACGTAGTGTTCTTCAGTCGTAGATGTGTCGATAATTCTGGTGTAATTGCACTGGACAGCACAGGTGGGTCTCCTCTGTCACGTAGTGTTCTTCAGTCGTAGATGTGTCGATATTTCTGGTGTTATTGCACTGGACAGCACCGGTGGGTCTCCTCTGTCACGTAGTGTTCTTCAGTCGTAGATGTGTCGATATTTCTGGTGTTATTGCACTGGACAGCACAGGTGGGACTCCTCTGTCACGTAGTGTTCTTCAGTCGTAGATGTGTCGATATTTCTGGTGTTATTGCACTGGACAGCACAGGTGGGTCTTCTCTGCACGTAGTGTTCTTCAGTCGTAGATGTGTCGATAATTCTGGTGTAATTGCACTGGACAGCACAGGTGGGTCTCCTCTGTCACGTAGTGTTCTTCAGTCGTAGATGTGTCGATATTTCTGGTGTTATTGCACTGGACAGCACAGGTGGGTCTTCTCTGTCATCTAGTGTTCTTCAGCCGTAGATGTGTCGATATTTCTGGTGTTATTGCACTGGACAGTACAGGTGGGACTCCTCTGTCACGTAGTGTTCTTCAGTCGTAGATGTGTCGATAATTCTGGTGTTATTGCACTGGACAGCACCGGTGGGTCTCCTCTGTCACGTAGTGTTCTTCAGTCGTAGATGTGTCGATATTTCTGGTGTTATTGCACTGGACAGCACAGGTGGGACTCCTCTGTCACGTAGTGTTCTTCAGTCGTAGATGTGTCGATAATTCTGGTGTTATTGCACTGGACAGCACAGGTGGGACTCCTCTGTCACGTAGTGTTCTTCAGTCGTAGATGTGTCGATATTTCTGGTGTTATTGCACTGGACAGCACAGGTGGGACTCCTCTGTCACGTAGTGTTCTTCAGTCGTAGATGTGTCGATATTTCTGGTGTTATTGCACTGGACAGCACAGGTGGGACTCCTCTGTCACGTAGTGTTCTTCAGTCGTAGATATGTCGATAATTCTGGTGTTATTGCACTGGACAGCACCGGTGGGACTCCTCTGTCACGTAGTGTTCTTCAGTCGTAGATGTGTCGATATTTTTGGTGTTATTGCACTGGACAGCACAGGTGGGACTCCTCTGTCACGTAGTGTTCTTCAGTCGTAGATGTGTCGATAATTCTGGTGTAATTGCACTGGACAGCACAGGTGGGTCTCCTCTGTCACGTAGTGTTCTTCAGTCGTAGATGTGTCGATATTTCTGGTGTTATTGCACTGGACAGCACAGGTGGGACTCCTCTGTCACGTAGTGTTCTTCAGTCGTAGATGTGTCGATAATTCTTGTGTTATTGCACTGGACAGCACCGGTGGGTCTCCTCTGTCACGTAGTGTTCTTCAGTCGTAGATGTGTCGATATTTTTGGTGTTATTGCACTGGAGAGCACCGGTGGGTCTCCTCTGTCATGTAGTGTTCTTCAGTCGTAGATGTGTCGATAATTCTGGTGTTATTGCACTGGAGAGCACAGGTAGGTCTCCTCTGTCACGTAGTGTTCTTCAGTCGTAGATATGTCGATATTTCTGGTGTTATTGCACTGGACAGCACCGGTGGGTCTCTCATTACGTCACTCAAGGTCACTTACGCGCCAACGATGACACGTGATCGTAGCTGTCCAATAGGAGGGCGCCGACCATCCGTGACAGAGGCGGCCTATGACTGATTGATTAGGATTAGGATATGCATTCATTTAAGGCGCCAATTTATAATTGTAACAAATAGTATTTGAATAAAAACATTAAATCGGGTAAAACACGGGCGTTGCCCGGGTCATTCGGCTAGTATATATATATATATTTCAGGAATAACAGTAAGGGGGTTTGTTTAATTTAAAAAAGAAAAATTAGTACAGTAGAACCTCCTTTTAGCGGACACCTCTCCACAAAAGACAGTTTTCAGTTGCAAAATTACCATTTTTACTATTTAGTAGCTCTCCGGTAAGAAGACACCTCTCCCTAAAGGACACTTTAGCTCTGCAAATCGGTGTCCTTTACATGTAGGTTTTACTGTATTTAATAGTTTCATTTCGCTTATCTTATATGATAAATGATCATGATTCTTTAATCCTGTATAAATAAGAGAGACAAAATGGAAAGAAAACTGAATAACTTGCCTTTTAACTTTTGCATACACACTCATGCACAAAACTTGAGAATGTTGTACCTTTTAGCATGTATATCGGGATTCATGCAATAACTCTGAAAGATATTTGATACACAGTGACCTTTATTGGAGACAAACGAGATAACCAAGTGTGAACAAAATTGCTTTTGTCCCCTTTAAAAAAAATGGCCGACTGACGATGTTGAAGACTTTGCACTTCCTTAAGTTTTGTACATGAGTTTATCAGTGTACTTTTAATTAAATATTTTTAAATACAGGTGTGTGTGAGGATTTCTTAAAACTATCCTTATAGGTTTAACGAGAAATTCTAACGTCTCATGGCCAATGTTCTGATGGTCCGTCTTGTAATCGGTAAGATTATGAAAGCTTTCCTAGTACCACATGCAGATCTTATCCTTTGAACAAACGCAGGTATCACCATTGTGCTGTATCAAAGTGTTGATTGCTGCAACTCCCAACTTCTTGGATACGTACTCTTGGTCTCAAGGCTAGCTGATAATTATGATGGTGAAAGAGATTTCGATTCCTTATTTTCGGTTACTCTAGTATCAAATTCTGTCTGTATATACGTATAACCGTATACACCGTAAAGCGTATACACATAACACCTGTATAACACAGGTCTACAAAAAAAAAACACTTTTTTTTTTTTGCCGGAGAAAACCTGATGTTGATTCTAATGTAACTTTTCATGCTGAATTCAAAAATCAAATCAGAAGTTTTCCATCACCCATAGTTCTTGAAGAATAACCATTTTTTCTATAAATTGGTATATACAGTAATAATGCAGAAAATGTTACCCAAGCATTTTTAAAAGTAAACATCATTACATTAGCTAGCGCTTTATTTTTGACAAGAAGAGTTGATATGTGGAGCCAAAAGCTTTATTTTATTTGTTATTAATTGGATTTTTCTCTTTAAGAATCAGAAATATTAATTTAAATAACAAATTAGTAATTTAAATTATTGAATTTTTAATTAAATATGTTCATTTTATAATGCAATCTGTTTTGCTTTCAACTTAAAAATAACGACAAGCTCTGGAATGCAATTTGCTGAATAACAGTTTTAATATATATATTTAAATTGAACCTAACGATTTGTTTGATAGATTTGCATCAGAAGTGACAGGTAAATTTGAAGTGATCAGTTTATTCTTCTCTATCGATTTGCTTTTATAAATCGTGTGCACTAGACTGTGTCAGTATGCCGAGGCGTTGCATTAATATTCCTGATATTTTCGGTTACATTTGTGGAGAATTAACTTTCAAAGTTCAAAGGCGAAACTTTACACCGCTCATCAAAAAGTTCTGTCAACTTTATTTTGGCTGTAAAGTCGGTGACCAAGATAAGACTTGGACTCCTCATCGTTGTTGTGAAATTTGTGCTCGACGTCTTACAGGGTGGATTAAAGGTGAACGTCATATGCCTTTTGCGGTTCCAATGATATGGAGGTAACCTAAAGACCATTCTTTAGAGTGTTATTTTGTTTGACAAAGACTACAGGTATTACATCCAAATCATAACAAAAGTCGGTGGACGAGTGGGTAACACCCTCGATTCCAGACAGCCATGAACCGGGATTGAATCCCGCGTTAACATTCTGTTTAATATGTGAATAACCTTCACATATTATCATAAACTAGGTTGCTCTTGTTGAGCGGTACCTAATAAAGTGATTTTGAACCGGACATCCAAATCAAGACATACAGTTGAATATCCAGATTTGCCTTCTGCTATGAGACCGGTTCCTCATGGTGATATTTTACCTGCGCCACAGCCTCCTGAAAATGTAATATTTAGTGACGATGATTCAGATAGGCGAGAGCAACAGTCGGATGACACAAATTTTGAAGCAGGTGCTTCATCTGAACCTCATTTGTTAACCCAAGGAGATTTGAACGACCTCGTACGTGATTTAGATTTATCCAAAAACAGAGTGAACTTTTAGGCTCTAGGTTAAAAGGCTGGAATCTGCTGCATAAAGGTACAGAAGTATGCTTTTTTGCAAGCGTCAAGATGATTTTCAAGACTTCTTTTCACGAGAGAATGATTAAGTATATTGCAATGATGTTGTTAGTCTAATGGAAGCGCTTGGTCATGACCATGATACAAAAGAGTGGCGTTTATTCGTTGATTCTTCTAAAATTAGTTTGAAAGCTGTTCTCCTTCACAACGGAAATAAGTTCCCATCAGTGCCAATAGCACATGCATCCAACATGAAAAAGACTTACGAAAACATGAAACTGCTTTTGAAAAAGATAGAATATGAAAGATACGGTTGGAAAATATGCAGCGATTTGAGGGTCATTGCTCTCTTGCGTGGATTACAGCTTGGATATACAAAATTTTGTTGTTTTCTGTGTGAGTAGGATAGCAGAGATAGGGAAAGGCATTTCATTAAAAAAAGCTGGCAAAACCGTGAAATCTTTACTCCAGGACATAAAAATATTGTAAATCCTCCCCTGATCGCGATTCAGAAAATATTTACTTACCACCATTGCATATTAAACTGGGATTAATGAAGAACTTTTTCAAGGCAATGGTAGGTAAGTGATGCGGAAATTAAAGAAGGCATTTTCGTTGGACCTCAGATTCGAGAATTGCTGCAGGATGGAAATTTTCAAAATAGTTTGAATGAAGTTGAAGCAGCTGCATGGAATTCCTTTAGAAACGTTTGCAAGAACTTCTTAGGAAGTGTCAAGGATGAAAATTACCGAGACATAGTTAATGATCTGTTGCTTTCCTACAAGGCACTGGAATGTAACATGTCTCTCAAGATCCATTTCCTGCATTCACATCTGGATTTATTTCCATACAATATTGGTGCAGTTAGCGATGAGCATGGTGAGAGGTTTCATCAAGATATATCAAGCATGGAGAAGCGGTACCAAGGTAAAATGGAGTCCCGGTATGCTTCCTGACTACTGCTGGACACTCAAGAAGGATGTACCACAAGCAAAGTATAGAAGAAAATCCACTGTCACTACTTTTCAATAAAATAAATATACAGGGTGATCCAAAAGTCCCGCACAACTTTAAAAATTAATAACTCCGCGAATATTTGCGCTAGAGCAATGCGGTAAACACCATTGTGTTCAGAATGCAATGGGATTTTTTATGGCAAATATTGAAAATTTCGAAATTGATTTTAGTTACAATTTCATTCCCTAGATGGCGCTGTACCAGAATCAGAAATTCAGCGGCCAAATTGTTTGATTAATTGAAAAATATAACTGATCGACACGTATTTTTCCTTTTTGTATACCAGGAAAGAATCCTAATAATATCAAATCGTTAATTAATAAAGCACCATTTCGCCAAAAGTTAGAAGAAATGGTTAACGATTTTTAAATACAATCTGAGATATGTAAAATAGGTATATGCAAATTAAAACATGTAGCAAAAAATATTTATATTTTTGATAGAGTTTTGTCAAATATATTGAATGTTTGAAAAACATAGCTGAATTCAATACACGATTTTTTGAAATGTTAATATAGTACCAAAAATTATGATGGTACTACTAATAAGATTTCTTGCTATAAGGAATGTGTAATTTCTTGAATAATTGGCGACACTCGACTATTTAACTGGAAATTTGTCATGATCCAACAAATGAAATATAGATGGGAGTGACAAAATACATTTGTCGTACTTTATTCCAAATATCCTATGGGCTTGTCAAATGTTATCATTGTTTATTATACTGTACACGATTTTTAAAAATGTATCCGCTCAAATAAATATAATTTTTAAATCAACCTTTTGCGTTGAAAAACGTGGTAGTAAAATCATTTTGTATTATTTTTTTTTGCCCAAAATTTCTAAAGGTGGGGGGTTACAGAGAATATTCCTTATGCTATTTCTTTTAATGAGCGAAAAGCGATAAATTAAACATAAGGGGTAAAATTGTGTGTACAGTGTTATTCGAGAAGTTATAACACTTTGGTGTGCACGACATAATATAAGATGTGAGCAAATGACAAACAAACAAAAATTACTGTTCACAAATAAAAAAGAGACAAGATATGAGGACATAATTTATTTACCCATAACCCAACACAAAGAGCTGCAAAACATTGGTAGATAATATAATACATGGCAGCTTATATAACACATGAGGTAACTTGTCTCTTGGAGGCCTTGTCTCTTGTATTAGATCACAATCCTTGCTCAATGTGGCACCCTTCATTCTCAAACACCGCCTGCAGACGATAGATTACAGAATGGACAGCATTAAATAAAATATCTGATGAAATTGATGAAACGTGCCGTCTGATAGAAGCCTTCAACATGACCAATGTGGTAGGCCGGCATCGATAAACACGCGACTTAATGTACCCCCATAGCCAAAAATCGCAAGGCGTCAAGTCTGGTGATCTTGAAGGCCACTGGTGTATAAAGTGGCGACTTATCACACGATCTTCACCGAACGTATCCTTCAGCAATTGTTTGGCACCGCGGGAGATATGAGGAGGTCCTCCATCTTGCATGAATGTTATTTCGCTCAGTGCTTGTCTGTCCTGCAATATGGGGATAACCTTTTCTCTCAAAAGTTGAACATAACGTTCACCAGTTACAGAAACGGTTTTAAAAGTTCTTCCATTTATTTCTTCAAAGAAAAATGGCCCAATAATAAAAGAAGAAGTGAACCCACACCAAACTGTAACTCTGGGCTGATGAAGTGGCATTTCTGTAAAAATCCTAGGGTTTTCTGTTGCCCAAATGCGGCTGTTTTGAGTGTTGACTTCTCCATTTAGAGAAAAGTGAGCTTCATCTGTCCACAGAACATTCGACAGCCAGTTTTCATCAATATCAATTTGCCGGAAAACCCATGCAGCAAATTCTTGACGCTTCTCAAAATCGCCGACTTTTAGCTCGTGAAATCTTTGAATTTTGTACGGGTATTTTTTAAGAAAAATTCTTAGAGCTCTCCAAACTGTTCCATACGAAATACCCGTTTGTCGAGAAACTTGTCGAGCACTTACTTCTCCATACGTGGATAACGTTTCAATAGCTTCAACATTCTGCGAAACCGTAAAAGCCACTGACTTGCGTGTCGATGGTCTTCCACTCCGAGGTTTTGCTTCCAGAGATCCAGTCTTCTCAAATTTTTTATCATTCTCCGTAAGAGAGTAGCAACTCATGGGTCCTTTACCTCTTCGAATACCTTTAAAGTTACGAAACGCTCGTAAAGCTTCAGTGGAAGAATCTGAATTGCAATAATAAAATTTCACCAAGAGTACTTTATCCTTTAGTGACGGCATCCCAGAGTAAAATAAATGATCAGGGATAGTTGAATTTTTCAAATGAATTAAAATAAACATAATCGATATATGGCTTCTGAAGCCAACTGTGCGGACGTGTTTGGCATCGCTTGTCTCGTACCGCGAATGGGATTTAACTCTGCATATCACAATATAGTATTAAAATTAACTCCTAAAGTTTACCAAATTTTAAGAAAAATGAGTAATGAGATATACACCGATTTTGAGCGATGTTCTACACAAGACAGAATATTTGTAAGACAATGCCAAAATTGTTTTGAATTTAATCCGTACCATAAAACAAAAGACTGCCAAAACATTAAAATATGTAAAATATTCGGTGTACAGGGTAGCCACAACTGTACTGAAGCGCCAAATTGTCACCATTTCTCTAAGCAGCCTAAATTTAAAAACCTTTCTACAAACCATAAATCAAATTCAAGTGAATGCCCGATTTACAAATCACAAATAGACAAAATTATCCAAAGGACACAATATTCACAAATACACGAGGGAAATGATGTAGCAAATATAATTTAAAGCTTAATCTTAAATAGATTAATATCCTATATGAAAATGTGAGATGTATTCAACAAAATGTAAGAAAAAGTTTTACTGCGATAAGTAAACTACAGGCCAACACTAGAGATGACCCACCTGACAAGGGCGAGTGGGTAACACCCTCGTTTCCAGACAGTCATGAACCGGGATCGAATCCCGCGTTAACATTTTGTTTGATATGTGAATATCCTTCACCTGACATTCTTTTGATTCAAGAACCATATGTTTTACATGAGAATGTTATTTATGATATGGACTCTCAAATTATATGTTCGAATAAAACTGGGGAAAAATATACGGCAACTATAATTTTAAATAAAAATATAAAGTTCAGCAAAGAGGAAAAATTCACAAATTCTTTTTGTACAACAATATCTATTTCTACAGTTAAAGCAAAATTAATTATTTCTAATTTCTACATTCATCCGAATACATTTAACCCTGTTCATCAAACATTCATTAGAGATCTGCTCAAAACGTATATAAATCAACCTGTAATCCTTTGCAGTGATTTTATTTCAAGACCTACTATATGGTTTGTTATAAACTCTAATGGATATAGATTACAACCTATTATAGACGAATGTAACCTCTTTATACATAACCTGAAAAAACACCCACCTGCCGCGGAGAGTAAGTATAATTGATCTCACAATCTCGAATAAACACTCACTAAGTTTAATAAACAACTGGCATACCACTGATTTGACTAATATTTCCGACCATGTTGCTGTTAAATTTGATATCAGGTTAAAGAATGGTCATTTATTCAATAATCAAATTTCCACTTTGAAAAAATGCGAATTGGGCAAATTTTTCTAATAACATATCATTACAAGATACAAAAAACTGGGAATTGATATAGGCAGAGTGAAAGATGAGGAAGACATTGATGGGATAGTGAACGCACTCATGAATTTATTGAGAGAAGCAGCATATAAATCTTCGAAGGTTAAATCCCCCATTAATAAACATGTTTCCAGAATTGACTGGTGGACTAATGAACAGGAAATAATAAAAAATCATTTTCATTATATTAGAAACTAGTATTATCGTCATAAAACAATCAGCTAATATACATTTAAGTTGGCAAGAAACAAATACACTAATGCAATAAGAAAAGCTAAAAGAACTAACTGGCGAAACGTTATTGAAGAAAATACACAGATAATCCATTTGGTAATGCTTATAAGTTCTTCAATAAATTAAGATCCTCAAATGTAAAGAATGAAATTCCCATAATTGACAATTCACCAGAATATCTAAAAGAGCAAACAATGACCATATTAATGGACGATTTAATTCCTGAAGACGATCCTAATTTGGACAATTTTCAACAACAAATAATTAGAAATTTTAAGCCACGAATGAATAATCCAAGCATAATTATTATCGAAGTAGAAGAAATAATTAATATCATTTCTAATTGTGATGTTTAAAAAGCTCTAGGTTTAGACAACATAAGTAACAATATTGTAGCGTAGAAATCAAGCCTTGAAATATCCTAAGATATAAAATAATTTATTGATGACGTCACAACGACGAGTCGACAATTATTAACAAGTCAGCAAAACTATCTACAGCTAGGGAATCTTAAGCAAGCAAGCAAAGAAATATTTTGAAGATGATTTCACAAATACAGAGTAATATATTTTTTTATAATCTGTTGAGTATTTTAATTGAATTATATTAAATTAAATAATAAAATATTTCTTCGCCACAATATGATCAAATGTGCTTACCCAAAAATTAAGCATATGTTATGCAAACTATTTAATAAATGTATTCAAAAAGGGGTATTATCCGGAGAAATGGAAAATAGCAGCTCTAAAGATAATTCCTAAACCACATAAATCTAATTTAGAATCAACAAAAAGTTATAGACCTATCTCATTGATTTCAAATCTTTCAAAAATTTTCGAAAAAATTTTGAAAAATCGAATTTATGAATTTTATGAAAGTAATAATCTTTTGAGCTCCAGACAACATGGATTTGTCAAATAAAAATCAACGACAACGTGCTTGAATAAAATATTTATCGATCGAGGATCAACAGCGATACGACTTGGATATTCCAGATATAATTGAAAATTTGATTAAATATAAAATTACACTATTGAAGAAAAATACTAACCAAACATTTCAAAGATTCTTTCCCGCTAATATTCCGAATTATTTTCGGGCAAATTTCCACAACTCTCAATTTATTACAAATCACGGAAATTTTAGAAGCTTTTTAAAATTCATCAAAGCAGTGCAGGATTCAAGATGCTTCTGTGGATGTGAGGAACAAATTTCTATTCATCTGCTGCTAAATTGCCCCGTCTTCCAAGAGTATAGAGAGAGAAATAAGGATAACCCAGGCCCCTGGAGCGCAAGAAACGCCAACTGCCCGGGCTGTCCAGCTAACTAGTAGAAACCAGTTACTCTAGATTATATTTATATAGAGCCAATTGCAGAGCCGAACCAGCTGGTCAGGAAGTTCCATGCCTGCAGAGAACCCGGGAGTCCAGCCAACGAGACTGGGTCGAAGGAGGTCTTCCCAAGCAGCAGAGCTGTCTTCATTCTGTGTTGCTTGAAAGCATGGCATCTGAATAGAAAGTGGTCCGCAGTCTGTTGTTCCTCCATACAATGTGGGCAAGATGGGTCTTCCCCAAGACGCCAGAGAACCAAGTCTGCCCGAACATGGCCATGTCCTGTAAGTAAGGTGGTGGTGACTTCTCCAGGACAGACCTTAGGGAGGAATTGGAGCAGCCGGTCTGGAGTATGGGCTATTCTCCTCAGGTGTCTGTTGTAGTGGTCCTGGCAATAAACCTCCGTCCATGCGTCTAGGGCTGCCGCGCGTGAGTGGTTACGGGCCAGGCTTCTAGGCAGAATGGAAAATGATGGCTCTAAGATCAAAACGGCCGCGTTCTTAGCAGCTCTGTCTGCTCTTTCCTTTCCGTCGATGCCGCAGTGTCCCGGCACCCAACACAGATTTACGTTTTGGTTGGTGTTCAGTGCGAGAATAATCTTAGCTACTAATGTCGATCGAACTGGACCTGACGTACATATGGCTGACAGAGCTGATCTGCACTCCGACGCGATAGTGATCGCATTTCTTGAATAACCTTCCTTCACCAGACGGACCGCCCAGCGGATTGCCAGAAGTTCAGCCTGGAAGGCTGTGCAGTCGGGATGGAGCCGTAAGAGAACGGGCTGCTGATCTTCTGATGAGGGAACAATTACAGCGCCCACCCCAGCCTCATTTTTTGATCCGTCTGTGAATATTATAGGTGTTGTTATCTCCTCGATGTTTAGACTGAAAGACAATTGACGTCTATCTGGAGGGTATGGCAAAGAAGCAGGGCCTGGTCTAGATTCAAAATTTCCTTCATTGATTTCCTTCAGGAACGCCGTACGAGACCTAACAATAATATCGAAAGGAGGGCTGCCGGTGATGGAGTTGGCTTAGACTGTAGGTGTGTAAGGACCTCCTCTCAGTACACGTTTCGCAAAATTGCAGTGAAGGCTCCTAAGTTGCCTAATGCCTTCGCTGGAGAGAGCACGACCTCCCCATTTGACGCTCCGTCCAGCTGAAAAGAAGATTCCAAATTTACCCTGTATGGTGTGGGTGAGTCGTGGGATTATTGATCTGCATCTACGTGTGATCTTGCGTAGGTGGGCGACAAATCCGCGGGTCTGGTAAAACTCCACTCCTAAGATTGTGACGGTCTTCTTGATGTTTAAAGGTTGACCAAGGACTCTGAGCCCTGTCTCGGAGTTGGGGTGGACATTACGCCATTGGAACAGGCAAGCTTGAGTCTTAATGGGGTTTATATTAAGACCATTTATCGTGCACCAAGATGTCGACCTCTCCAAGAAGGTGTTAGTGGCAGAGACCGGCAGGCGACTACGAACCTGAGTCATAAAGGTGAAGTCGTCCGCGTAAGCTATTAATCGGCTATCTATGATGGAGGGAAGGGTGAAGATGGTCCGAGCAACTATGTTCCACAGGAAAGGACTTAGCGCTGAACCCTGGGGAGTGCCGAGTTGGGAGGACGTACATTCTGTGTGCTACGTGCCACAATTCCCGAGGGGATGTAGGCGCCTGGGACAAAAAAAAAAGCCTGAAACCCACGTGTGGGCCAGAAGAAGTTAGTTGAGAGTTCTTGCAGGAGCACGATGTCGGCCTGTGTCGAATTTGCCAAATTTGCAATTTCAAGAATGACAGTTGGTGATTTTTTAGCGTTCACCTGCAGGACACGCAATGGCCTAGACATTGTTACTTGTTCGGGGTATTCTCTCTTTTACAAAGGGACAGGTAGATAATGTGGCAAAGTGGTTGTGGGAGCTCCAGATTTTTTTTCTGCAGCGGCAGCAGCGGCTTTGGCTTGGCTCGACCGAGCATCGGATGCCCTCATGCTCTGCAGAGCCGCAGCGATAGCAGATTGGATGGGCAGCTGGACAGGCAGAAGCGCGGTGGCCGAAGCCACAGCAACGGAAGCATTGCTTTAAAGTATGACTGCGCTCATACCTGTGCACTAGATCCACCACAGGAATACGTCCATGTTGACCGAGGATTTCGTCGACTTGGTTGTCCACTTCGATGAACACTGTACTAGTGCTGTGTGCCGCATTATTCGATCGATGGACTACCCTGATTTCACGCTTTTCCAGGAGTGACTGCACGGAGTGGTTGGAGCGGAAGCTCTCGCATATCTCATCGTCCCGCACCTCCCCGTCCACTCTGAAGAGGCAGAATCTTGGTAGGATAACCGGGCACTCGGGGCAGCTTAGGCCCGTTTGCAGGGAGGTCAGCCCAGTGGCCAGCTACTTTGCCATTTGGGTTGTTTTGGGGTGAAAAACCACCTCGCCGCTGGTGTTGATGGACGCCACCACGTGTTTTGATGACGCTAGGGAAGGATGAATCTTTTGAATTTCCCTCAAAAATTCCCTTGGGTTGCTTTGGGGTTAGCCGACCTGACGTCTACATGCGATTCGAAGGAAGAAGCCAGATTCACAAATGTGGATTTCGCTTTGGGTTTCGGAGGTGCAGGCTTTACCGGCTTGTCTTTCTCTGCCACTACCGAGGCGAAAGAGGTGGAGGGAATCGGGACTTTGGCTGTGGGATTGGGTCTTCCTAGACTGGCTCCCTTGAAGGCGTCCTTAAGAAGAAGTTCTGCCTCTTGGACGAGAGTCAGCACCAGTCCTTTGGTGGCCATCTGTATTTTTTCGGGAGTCCAGGCTGGTGTCGGCAATGATCGCTTCGAAGGTTTGGCACTCAAAGTTGAACAAGTTCGCCGTGCTGTTGAATTTAAATTGGTGATGGGAAGACGGGAGGAGGTCTTCGTCCTCAGAACGCGGCCGCTTGTTGGCCTGCTGACTTCCTCCACCACCGCCATCATACTGGTTCAGCTCCATAAATAAAAACTATCAAAAAGCAAATCTACTCCAAAGAGAGTAAAAAAAAGGCAGACCAGACAAAGAACATTATTCCGTTAACGAGATGAGGTGTGAATGGTTATTGGTTCGGCCAACAACAAATATCGAATTTATATACACATATATTTTTACATAATGAGGTTTTGAAAAATGCAAATAATCTTCATCTATTTACATGCACAACAATTTATTTTACCATCACTACAGCATAAATCACCCTTGGTGAAATTTTTTTATTGCAATTCAGATTCTGCAACTGAAGCTTTACAAGCGTTTCGTACCTTTAAAGGTATTCGAAGCGGTAAAGGACCCATGAGTTGCTACTCTCTAAAGCGAATGATAAAAACTTTGGAGAAGACTGGATCTCTGGAAGCAAAATCTCGGAGTGGAAGACCATCGACATGCAAGTCAGGGGTTGCTACGGTTTCGCAGAATGTTGAAGCTATTGAAACGTTATCCACGTATGGAGAAGTAAGTGCTCGACAAACGGGGATTTGGTATAGAAAAGTTTGGAGAGCACTAAGAATTTGTCTTAAAAAATACCCGTTAAAAAATTCAAAGACTTCACGAGCTAAAAGTCGGCGATTTTGAGAAGCGTCAAGAATTCGCTTCATGGGTTTTCCGGCAAATTGATATTGATGAAAACTGGCTGTTGAATGTTCTGTGGACAGATGAAGCTCAATTTTCTCTGAACGGAGAAGTTAACACTAAAAACAGCCGCATTTGGGCAACAGAAAACCCTAGGATTTTTACAGAAATGCCACTTCATCAGCGCAGAGTTATAGTTTGGTGTGGGTTCACTTCTTCTTTTATTATTGGGCCATTTTTCTTTGAAGAAATAAATGGAAGAACATTTAAAACCGCTTCAGTAACTGGTGAACGTTATGTTCAACTTTTGAGAGAAAAGGTTATCTCCATATTGCAGGACAGACAAGCACTGAACGAAATAACATTCATGCAAGATGGAGAACCTCCTCATATCTCCCGCGGTGCCAAACAATTGCTGAAGGATACGTTCGGTGAAGATCGTGTGATAAGTCGCCACTTTATACACCAGTGGCCTTCAAGATCACCAGACTTGACGCCTTGCGATTTTTGGCTATGGGGGTACATTAAGTCGCGTGTTTATCGATGCCGGCCTACCACATTGGTCATGTTGAAGGCTTCTATCAGACGGCACGTTTCATCAATTTCATCAGATATTTTATTTAATGCTGTCCATTCTGTAATCTATCGTCTGCAGGCGGTGTTTGAGAATGAAGGGTGCCACATTGAGCAAGGATTGTGATCTAATACAAGAGACAAGGCCTCCAAGAGACAAGTTACCTCATGTGTTATATAAGCTGCCATGTATTATATTATCTACCAATGTTTTGCAGCTCTTTGTGTTGGGTTATGGGTAAATAAATTATGTCCTCATATCTTGTCTCTTTTTATTTGTGAACAGTAATTTTTGTTTAAAACGAAAATTAAAATTAAAATTATACCGCGAATGTTTCTTTTAAAAATCGAAATTTATTTTCAAAGAGAAATAGCGACATTTCTAACTTTGAAGATGAGGTATGGAAAGGTGAAACATGAAGAGTAATGGAGAACGGAAAAATAAAAAGTGTCCAGGGGCGGGAATCGAACCCACACCCTTCTGCTTACCTGGACACTTTTTATTTTTCCGTTCTCCATTACTCTTCATGTTTCACCTTTCCATACCTCATCTTCAAAGTTAGAAATGTCGCTATTTCTCTTTGAAAATAAATTTCGATTTTTAAAAGAAACATTCGCGGTATAATTTTAATTTTCGTTTTACAATCATCAGCCGCGTTATATTGTATTTTAAATTTTTGTTTGTTTGTCATTTGCTCACATCTTATATTATGTCGTGCAGACCAAAGTGTCATAACTTCTCGAATAACACTGTACACACAATTTTACCCCTTATGTTTAATTTATCGCTTTTCGCTCATTAAAAGAAATAGCATAAGGAATATTCTCTGTAACCCCCCACCTTTAGAAATTTTGGGCAAAAAAAAAATAATACAAAATGATTTTACTACCACGTTTTTCAACGCAAAAGGTTGATTTAAAAATTATATTTATTTGAGGGGATACATTTTTAAAAATCGTGTACAGTATAATAAACAATGATAACATTTGACAAGCCCATAGGACATTTGGAATAAAGTACGACAAATGTATTTTGTCACTCCCATCTATATTTCATTTGTTGGATCATGACAAATTTCCAGTTAAATAGTCGAGTGTCGCCAATTATTCAAGAAATTACACATTCCTTATAGCAAGAAATCCTATTAGTAGTACCATCATAATTTTTGGTACTATATTAACATTTCAAAAAATCGTGTATTGAATTCAGCTATGTTTTTCAAACATTCAATATATTTGACAAAACTCTATCAAAAATATAAATATTTTTTTGCTACATGTTTTAATTTGCATATACCTATTTTACATATCTCAGATTGTATTTAAAAATCGTTAACCATTTCTTCTAACTTTTGGCGAAATGGTGCTTTATTAATTAACGATTTGATATTATTAGGATTCTTTCCTGGTATACAAAAAGGAAAAATACGTGTCGATCAGTTATATTTTTCAATTAATCAAACAATTTGGCCGCTGAATTTCTGATTCTGGTACAGCGCCATCTAGGGAATGAAATTGTAACTAAAATCAATTTCGAAATTTTCAATATTTGCCATAAAAAATCCCATTGCATTCTGAACACAATGGTGTTTACCGCATTGCTCTAGCGCAAATATTCGCGGAGTTATTAATTTTTAAAGTTGTGCGGGACTTTTGGATCACCCTGTATTTCGTTCATATAGGCCTATATATTAAAAACATTTCCAAATTTCAAGTAGGTGTATCTCAAAAATCTTGCGTGATAGAAAAAAAACTAATGGTATATTTGAAATCAGCGCAAAGAGTTAAATTTAGATAAGATGCTGTTTCTTTTGGGACAAAGAAAAATGATTTTTGATAAACCAGTGTAATGTAATAAGGTTTATGTAAAAATGCTTACGTAATATTTTTTGCTGTATTTATTTCAATACCAAAAAAAAAAAAAGGCTGTCACGCAAAAACCATGGGTGATGGAAAATTTCTGATTAGATTTTGAGTTCAGCATGAAAAGGTACACTAGAAACACCATCAGGTTCTCTTGGGCAAAAATGTTGTTGACCAGTAAAATTATTATAGCCAAATTTAGAGGTTCTAATTATAATTAGAACCTCTAAATTTGGCTATAATAATTTTACTTCTCTTAATAAAGACTTTTGAGATTATTAACAGGCCATAAAATACCATATCACGATCATTTCATTGTACTGTTTTCTACCTATTTGTTGCCTCAAATTTCAGATAACATAAAAGATAAGCCTTTATTTGAACAAATACAACAAAACTTCAGCATACACACCTTAATATCATTTTTATATTCACACTAGACGGGTGACCCGGGCTTCGCCCCGGGATTGACCCGTGTGCATATCTACCCGAGTGATATATATTTAGATAAGATTTTTTTTATAATTGTTTGTTATTAGCATTATCTATTTGTTTTCATCAGCATAATTTAATCTAATCTTTGATAGAGGGCGCTGTTCGTGAGCTAAGTAGAATAATTTGAATATATAGTTTTAATAATTGATTTATATATTTAAAATATTTATATATAAAAATTTATATATATATTTAAAATAGCCTATCGTCTTCCCCGTATTTTTTTACCTATGTATGGAAATTTTGGTTTGAATTAGTGAACTACTGCGAATTTGTATACCGGACATACAAACAAACAAACATACACACATTGATTAATATATATATAGATATAACCTTCTTTTCTCTAATATATAATATACATATTCACGGAATTTTTTATCCTAAAAGAGAGAAAGAGGGAGAGAAATGAGCAGGTGAAATCACTACAGTCACCAAAATATGTCGCGAAACTGTGACAAGAAAACTCCTCAAGCTACTTACAACCATCCAGCAATAGGTTGTAAATCGAGAAATAGACAATTGTCAAAGGGAAGGTGCGAAGCATCGTTTTTTAAACAAATATTTAGATATATATATCAAACACCACAATACCTTCATTGAAATATTTCTTCCTACCTAGACATTCGTGTCCTAGAGAAAGAAAGTACAAGAATAAAAAAAATTACAAACAATTATTTTTTGCCTATCTCTTTTACACGTGGTACAGGCCATGATAATCATGGTGGGTAGAAGTAGGTGACTGCTTTTACTGTTTTATTTATTTATGCTTATGAGGTGATACAGCAGCGTATTTACAATTAGAGAGGAGACAAAATGAATTAAATCTAGAAAAAAGAAGTGAGGACATATCGGTCATTAAAGTCTGAGAGGCAAGGCCTTCAGCCAGTTCAGGGCTTCCGGGGTGACAGAATGGAGATTGGAGATTCCTCCATTGAATTTGTACAGCTTTTACTGTAAGTGTACCACATGTCTACACATGTGAAAAGCAGTTCGACTTTGCACTTACAAATGTGCCAGACCCCCTTTGGTTATACTCGCACTCGCTGTTGGGGTTGGAATTTTGAAAGAATCGGGAGACATTGGAGAATTTTTTTTAATCAGAAAAAAAGTGTCCAATTCGGGAATTGAACCCGGGTCTTAGCGGTGGAAAACCGACGGTTTATACCATCCTTCCACCGACCCCCTTAACTGCTGAAGATAGAAAGTATCAATTAGTAAATAGATGATCATATATATCGTCTTGATGGAGAAATAACCACAAACATAGCATGTTTTCTAGACAACTTCTTCTTATTTTGAACAAAATATTCCGAGTTTTTCTGCTGAACCACAGAGATGGTGGTAAGATTAGAAAAAAGTTCATATCGACGAAAAAATCATTTATTATAAAGTTATCGAACAGATAGAGGTAGTTATCATTATAGCTAGACAAAGATTTCATACAGCCAGGTAAAGTTATCATACAGTGGAACAATCACACAAGATAGACAGGCAGAGATATCAGACAGACAGGCAGAGATATCAGACAGACAGGCAGAGATATCAGACAAACAGGCAAAGATATCAGACAGACAGGCAGAGATATCAAACAGACAGGCAGAGATATCAGACAAACAGGCAGAGATATCAGACAGACAGGCAGATATATCAGACAGACAGGCAGAGATATCAGATCAGACAGACAGAGATATCAGACAGACAGGCAGAGATATCAGACAGACAGGCAGAGATATCAGACAAACAGGCAGAGATATCAGACAGACAGGCAGATATATCAGACAGACAGGCAGAGATATCAGACAGACAGGCAGAGATATCAGACAGACAGGCAGAGATATCAGACAGACAGGCAGCGATATCAGACAAACAGGCAAAGATATCAAACAGACAGGCAGAGATATCAGACAAACAGGCAGAGATATCAGACAGACAGGCAGATATATCAGACAGACAGGCAGAGATATCAGACAGACAGGCAGAGATATCAGACAGACAGGCAGAGATATCAGACAGACAGGCAGAGATATCAGACAGACAGGCAGAGATATCAGACAGACAGGCAGAGATATCAGACAAACAGGCAAAGATATCAGACAGACAGGCAGAGATAACAAACAGACAGGCAGAGATATCAGACAGACAGGCAGAGATATCAGACAGGCAGGCAGAGATATAAGAAAGACAGGCAGATATATCAGACAAACAGGCAGAGATATCAGACAGACAGGCAGAGATATCAGACAAACAGGCAGAGATATCAGACAGACAGGCAGAGATATCAGACAAACAGACAGGGATATCAGACAGACAGGCAGAGATATCAGACAAACAGACAGAGATATCAGACAGACAGGCAGATATATCAGACAAACAGACAGAGATATCATACAAACAGGCAGAGAATTCAGACAGACAGTCAGAAATATCGGACAAACAGGCAGAGATATAAGACAGATAAATTCTTACACACACAGGCAGTTAAAATATCACACAGAAAGGTAAAGAGTTTACAGTACATCATTTGAAAGATGTTATAAATATCATATAGAATAATCAATGCATTGAAATCGCACTGCTGCAAATCTACACTTACACAAAAGAAAGACTGTGGTGAGTCCATTTATTAAGTCCAGCCTGACCCAGAAAAGTATTACAAAGTTTTTATTAGTATTACGCATTAGCTACATTTTTATAGGAAGTCGATAAAGGAAGACAAAAGGACAACACCCTAGAATGTTCATTGGGTTCTGATTGACTTCCGCCGATTTGCCGCGCCACACAGCGGTGATAATCTCCTATTTCCAGGCCCCGCTTGCATGTTTACCGACGGCGTGGTCTGTCATCCCAGCAGGCAGGAAGGAAGTCTCTCGGCTTCCACAAGACTAAGGAAAATCGGTTAAATAAACCGATAAAAAGGTCTTATACTAGCATCATATATATCACACAGCAACTAAAATAGTTGAACTGCATAGAAGATATGAAAACCTTTTCCAGAAATATGGTATGAAAACCATCTCGCGTAATTTTATCAAAAAATAAGGGAATAATAAATGATCCATATAAAGAACTCGGCAAATAATAGCAGAATTACTCAAACACCTCAGCGAGCCATTTGAAGATATGCTAGATAAAATTGAGTAAAGTTGTCCAAAACATGAGTAGAAATGATAGAAGACTAATGGAGAAGTGCCAAAAAATGATATATATGTCAGAAAAACGTAAGAAAGATGCCATAAAAAGTAGGAGAATGGTAGAAGAATGCATAAATGAAAAGAATAACTAAAGAAAATCATGGAACAAATATAAAATACGGGAGGATATTCTAAAATACCATTATAAGAGATGTGATAAAAACGTGAGAAAAAGATACCATAAAACTAAATAAAATATTCCAGAAACCTGTAGAAATCCCCCCCCCCCCCCCCCCCCCCAAAAAAAAAAAAAAAAGAGATGGGGAAGAGAGAGATGACAGAAAACCACGGTAAGATATGCTTGAAGTCCACAGGAACAGATGTTAGAAAACCGGGAAAGATATGCCAAAGAAACTGGAGAAGAGATGTCAGAAACCAGGAGGAAAGATGCCAGGGACACCAGAGGAAAAGTTGTCAGGAACCATGGTAGAATATTTCAGATACCCTCACTGGGAGAAAGATGTCAGAAACTCTCACAGGTGGAAAGATGCTAAGAACCAATTGGAAAGATACCAGGAACACCGGAGGAAAATATTTCAGAAACCAGGGGCAAAAATGTCAAAAACTCCCAGGGGTGAAATATCAGAAACCGGGGAGGGAAATGTCAGAAACCAGGGGGAGAGGGGCCAGGAACCAGAGGGAAAGATGCAAGGATCCAGAGGGAAAGGTTTCAGATAACTGGAAAATAGATAGAGGCTGCCTGTGTCAAATTATATTGACAAATATTTGCAATCTTATCATATCGTATCTCAGGTTTTAGTGGAAAGAATTTCTGTTTTCGTTTGTTTGTGAACAAATCTCTCCCGCCTTCTCATTGGACGAATGTGGTCATGTTTGTATATAAAGGGGGCTATGGTATGAGTCGAGGTCAGTGTGGTGGATTATCGTGTGGGGACGCTTAAAGTGTTCTCTGCGTGATTTATCCGTGTCTGGCAATCTCGTCGCATACCTGTGTAACCCCGGTCCGATCCATACCTAAGCAGCAATAAAGCTAAGTACTGGTTTTTATTTTTATTTAACAAATTGTGATTTATTATTTACTTTTTTTTTGGTGTTGTACTTTTGAGTCCACGATTTTTCTGTGTTTAAGTTACTCTTACTGTAGGCCCTAGTATATTGTATTTGTGTGTTAACCCGTGAATAGTAACTTTTGTCACCTGGCCGGCATTGATATTTCTTGAAAATAAAGATGCTTCGGCCAGTACATTTTTTTTTTACCTCGACGTTTCGACACAAATTTTTGTTTGCTCCTGACGAGGACAAAAGATTTTTGTCGAAACGTCGAGGTAAAAAAAAAAAGATTTACTGGCCGAAGTATCTTTATTTTCAATAAATGGGAAAGAGATGTCAGAAAAAACGGAGACTACAGTTAATAGATGCAATAGCACTAGAAATCCCGGAAAGAGATGTCAGAAAACTACTGAAGAGATACTAGAGAACCACAGAAGAGGATACCGGAAAATTTCTTGAAGAGACACCTGAGAATCGCTTGAAACTACTAGAGAATAATATATTAGCTTACATAAAATAGAAATAAAGGTGCTAGAGAACCATAGCTCAGATAACCAAGCAAAGAGTCACCAAAGACTAGATAAAAAGTTCAGAGAACCAAGTAAAAAATCGATAAAGAATAAAATAAAAAGCTCATACAACCAAGTAAACCACGGCAAAATCTCGGCAAGCCGTGGACAGAGCGACTAACGAAGGAGGAGGAGCAGGAATGCCCGGGCGCCCACCATCGAGGTTAATTGCCGCCATTTGAATATGAAGAGATTTTCGTGGAAGAGGAAAAAAATCTGCGCGGTTATGAAGTCGAGAGCTCCCGGTGAAATTATTTCACCCACCATCAATGTTATCTTGGCCGGAATCCTATTTTGGGCGGCAGTAAATTTGTCAGCCATCATAGACTCGGACTAGATTGAACTAGGTGAGAGGTGTCGTCGTCCTGGAAAATGTCAAATTATTTGCCGAAAGAGATTAATAACTCGATATTTCTATCGATATGTTTATCTCAGTGTCATTCCTTGGATCTCTGTGTTCTTGCTAATTATTATATCTAGATATTAATGAATTACACACAAACATCCAAAGAAAATATTGTAAAAAAGTATTTTTTAATTTATTAACAGAGTATCAATTTGAGAATATCGTAATTAAAAATCTTTTCAAAGAATAATATATATTCTGGTACATAGCTCCTTCCCTATGGAAGCTGTAACACACAGCTTGCAAATATTGTAGCTACTGACATTGATCTGACGTGTTTCTGCCAAGGAACACCGTGGCCACGTGGAAAATTAGGAAAGACAAACTCCTGGATGACACAGCAATTTATTTAAGGCAAGAACAAATGCTATTTGATAAAATACAAGATAAGCAATGAGAGAGAGAGTAACAAATATAAATATCAAAATTGATGCTACAATATTTTGATTTTGATTGATACAATATTTTAAAATTGTGTAAACACGCTCTATAGTTGTATATACATTTTAAACGTCAATTGCTTTTTACCCTTTCCCAAAACTTACGAGAATCTTCATATAAAAAAAAATCAACTCATAAGATATGTACATAATATATATATATATATATATATATATATTATCAAATTAATCTTAGTTCTATATATACCTATTTTCCATAAAGCTTTGTAAGTTTAAATCTCTTTCCTTCTTTTTCACTCCCTTTCTGCATCTCTCAGGAGAATATGAATATAGGACCAAAGGTATTAATAAGGGTTGTGTTTCGATTGACGATAATAATAATAATGATTATATTTACTACGCTTGAATGTGCATACAATGTTTCATTAATTTAAATAAATAAAAAAACTCTATGTCCCGCTAGGGACACTTTGTACCCATTTGAACTGAAGTTTCATATAGCATCTATCAAGCATTCTATGAGAAATTAGTGATTATTTTTTCTAATATATTGTTCGAGAGTTAAAAATATAAAATTATAGATAAAAGTATTTGAATATTTACAAAAACACTTACTTGATGACATTTATCATACATTTTCAAGTTACACCTTGTTCACTGTATTAATCTATTTTTATAGTTTTTCATGTGTTTGTCATAGTCTAAAAATATAAAATTTTCATTTATACCTGAGCAGATTATGATCATTCACTCAAAATATTGGGCTGTGATGAATGATGAATTGGTTTGGTGCGAACAAGCAACTCACAGAATAGAACCAGGTTGAGAAGGATGGTGAATGTCATGACTCGAGACATTGAGATTCGTAGGTTCAGCCAGAATGGCCGTTCGGGTGATAAGAACAGGGATTTGGATATAGGAATCTCCAAGTTATTTGAAGTCAGAAGTTTCTTTTAAAGCAACCTTCCTATAAAGGACACCTAATTGCAGAGCCAAAGTGTCCTTTAGGGATAGGTGTCCACTTACCAGAGAGATGCTAAATAATAAAAATGTTAATTTTGCAAATGAGAACTGTCCTTTGTAGAGAGGTGTCCTCTAGCGCGAGTGTCCTCCCTTGGAGTTCTACTGAATATATACAATGTCGTCATTGGTGGTGCCTGCCGCGGGAAAGACTGCAAGAGTTCTTTCCCACAGAGTGGGGATTTCGAGGTGTTGCCTGCATTACCCAACTCAAGACCAAGATGGTACTTGTAGATGGTAGCCTTCGCCACGCTTGTTAGTTGTAGTGGCCCGGAATGGAGGCCGTCGCCAAACAGCCAGGCCTGCAGATCCAGGGGCACTTCGCAAGAGAGAGAGAGAGAGATTGAAAACATACTTTATTGACTTCCAGTCAACATCTAAACAAAGTTACAACAAAATTACAGCTATCAGCATTATAAATTAAATATATACATTGAAATCAGACCCGAGGGCTTCCCTGAGGGACGTCCAGACTATATCAAGGGCTACAAGCCGCCCTGAGTCCGGATAGGCGCTTGCCAATAATGGAGGTGTTGTCCCCAACATGCTTAATTACAATGTTGAGGAATGGGCACAGAATGGTCTTGTTTTCTGGCGAGAGCTGCCTGAGAAGTTGCTCTCTCTCAGAGAGATATAGGATCGCACCCAGTACTTTATCTTCAGGAACCTCTCCATAGATGGGGTATAGGAGAGAATAACAATCTAGGTTAAAATAGAGTTCCACCAACTGCTCCTCGAGCTTCTCCTGAGGGGTCCGAGAGGGAATGATGACTTGGGCCACGGGTGTAGAAAACTGGATGGAGAGAGAGATATGCGAGGACAGAAATGAGAGAGAGAGCGTTTTTACAAATAAAAAATCATATTATTTATTAATCATATTTATTAATCATAATATTTACACGAAATTATAAATTACAAGGCGCACCTGTGTATAAAGAAAACTTATTTTTAGAAGAATATTTTTCTTTTAGAGCATTATTTTGATATCTGACGAGAAATAATATAATTAAATAGCATTCAAACACAATGTGTTTACTTCAACCTTTGTAGTAGTTATAAGATTTTGTTAAAATAAAGACGGTGTAAATTTGTCTTTTTACTGTTGGGAACTTCGAGCACGATGCTTTTTTACAGCTCTAGTGATAAAAACGCCCCTGATAAGGATATTGGCGAAGAAATTTTATATGGAAATACTCTATTGAAATTTGGAATTTCCTTTCTGTATATACAGTAAAACCTCTATGAGAGGGCACTCGCGCTATAAGACACCTCTCTACAAAGGACAGTTTTCATTTGCAAAATTACCATTTTTACGATTTAGTAACTCTCCGGTAAGAGGACACATCTCCTTAAAGTACACTTTAGCTCTGCAATTAGGTGTTGTCCTTTACAGGGAGGTTCTACCGTAATAGTTATCCCTCATTGAATGGGGTCTGCAGCTGTCCACCGCCCCGTGTGGCCCGCCCAGTTCTCCGTGGCCCTCAGGGCAGCGGGGACCCCACTCCGGCTGACGTACGATGGGCCGGGGAACCGCGCGGCGCTATGGCGGGGACCCGGGGACGGCGAGCTGATGGACGGGGGGCGCGGGGAGCGGTGGCGCTTCTCCCCAGGTAGGTCATTGTGTCGTGTAAACAGCTGTGATAGATTTGTTTCTATAGTACACACACTATCTATCTAATAATTTTACATACTATTGGGAGGCACTTATATTTCTTCTTAAAATAAATCATTAAAGCACACTACGCATATTAAACTCCGCCTTTGCCAGTCCCAAGCCCGGATGAAAAAGGAGGAGGGGGAGCAGAAACAAGCTCACTAAAAATCCTGGGCTTAGCTGGCCCGGCTGATAGTACCCTGCAAAGGTTCCTGATCCAGGGATACAGGATGAGCAGCGTTTGTACTCCATGTTAGGAGCGGCTTCACATGGCGTCTGTTCCTCATGTCAGAGGTGGCCATTTCTTTTGGAGCTAAGTCGGCCTGCCACTGAGTAATGCTCCCAGTCTTAATAACTAAGGCAGACGCATTCTACTTCACCCACACCATCAAGAGATAAGAAAGAAGAAGACGACGCATATTTATACAACTGATATTCGCTTCTTATATTATTAATTAATCTTCATTTGCAGATACTCCGTGGTAAATCCTGGTATAATAAATTTCTTTACCTACAATTTATCAAACTAATCTATTTATTATAAAATAAAAGGACTTAAAAGCACGAATGTTTCTTTTAAACATAATACAAATTTCTACTGTCCTTACTGCGATGAAAAATATATTGGGAGGGCTTGGCTCATCAGAAATTAGAAATTTGTATTATGTTTAAAAGAAACATTCGCGCTTTTAAGTCCTTTTATTTTATATGTATAGATGGCGCGTTATTTATTAGCTTGATTGTATTAATAATGTATATACCATTAGGTACTATTACTGTTTTCCTGCATGTATCCTACATTTCTGCTTGGAGAATCTGTATAAGACTAAAAGGCCTTGATAAAGCTTTTTGTTGTTGTTTGTTGTATTATACATCAATAAACTACTTCCCTACACGTTTGGCATTAAGTCTTATTATTATCACCCCATTAAAGCACTTATCGTAGTTTTAATGATTACACTAGTACACACACTTTTTCCTTCTCAATATTTGAAAGTTGTTTCTAGTAAATTTCAATCCGTAGATCATGAATATAACCTTTCATTTTTAAAATTAGCTCAATTTTTTGAAAATTATTTGAAAATATTTAATTTTATAAAGAAGCTGATGTCATCGCTGTCATCAAAATATTTTGAAGATATTGACTTTGTAAGCATAAAATTTAATCATCATTTAGATGAAATGCATACTATTGCTATTTTATATCAAGAAAATGTTTAACAATACATTTATTTTCATGAATATTTTTAAATATATAAATAATACCGCGTAAATGCAAAGCTAATCCAGAAAATTTCTGCTACATTTGTGAAAAATTTACAATTCCCAAACAGAGGAAACGTATCACCCCAAAGATAAAAGAATGCTATAAAGAATATTTTGGTGTGGCCTTAGGTGATCAAGACGAATGGTGATGCCCCCATAGTGTGTGCGGAACGTGCTATCAAGGGCTTTTGCAATGGAAATCGGGGGAATCAAAAGGTATGCCCTTTGGTGTACCAATGGTTTGGCGAGAACCAAAAAATCACCATGACGATTGTTATTTCTGTGTCTGCAAAATCACAGGCCTTAATAGCAAAAAGAAGCAAACTAACATTTAGCCTGATATACCATTAGCTAGGCAACCTATTCCTCACGACCTCGAGAACCCCATACCGATTCCTAAAACGGTTCAAGAATCCTATATTAAAAAGGATGATCAGCACACAGCATTTGCAGATGATCATCAATTAGAAGACCCTGAATTTATTTCAAATGAAAGTGGAATTTCACATTTATTTGATCAGGCATCATTAAATGATCTAGTTAGGGATCTAGGGCTATCAAAAGAAGCAGCAGAAATCTTTAGATCAAGATTAAAGCAAAGGAACCTTTTGTTACCACAAACCAAAATCTCTGTCTATCGTAATAGGGAACAATAGGAATTTTACAGGGCTTGCAGAAAGGAAACACAAAGTATCCTTGCTTTTTATGCAAGTGGGACAGCAGAGACAGAAAGAATCATTATATACAAAAAATGTGGCCTGAAATAAGTATGTTTCGATTAGGTGAACAAAACGTTGAAAATCCACCGCTTTTCCATAAACTAAAAATGCTTCTTCCCCCTTTACATATCAAATTAGGGTTAATGAAAAATTTTGTAAAGGCTTTAAAGAAAGATAGTGATGCTGTTAAATATTTAATGACTAAATTTCCGAAGATTAGTTGTTCTAAGATAACGGAAGATATTTTCATTGGACCTCAAATTCGTAAACTAATAAATGACGAAGAGTTTATTACAACATTGAGAGCTATTGAAACAATAAATTTTAAAAATGAATTATAGAGGATATCATAATACCTACACACTCTTAAGACTCTACACACTCTACACATCGCATAAGAAAAAATGATTCTTGTGAAGCTTAAAAATCCTATAGGATAAAAGAGAAAGATAGAGGCTGCCTGGCCGGCAACTGACGAGGACAAAAAATTTTTGTCAAAACGTCGAGGTAATAAAAAGATATCCTGACCGAAGTATCTTTATTTTCAAGAAAAAGAGAAAGAATTGCTATCAATATGATGTACTGGCCCGCCATCTGTTGTAATAAATTTCAACTATTTTTGACACGTATGATTCTTTTTAAAATAAATCAATTTTCTAAAATGCCCTTACTGCAATGGTGAAATAATGGGAGGGACTGGCTCATCAGTGGTGAACTCTCCCAGCGATTTCGCCAGTTTAATCTACCATACTGCTGTAATATTGCATTTTTCAGTTTTCCTTTTACACCGATACTGAAGCTAGACTCTTGGAAAGGGTATTTTAAATGAACTTATGGATCATAAGCTTTGAGTACAGTAGAAATACATATAATGATATATATCGAGCATTGCTCTTCCGCAAATTGCAAGTAAAGAATTACTATAGGATGGACAATTTAAAATGCTTGATATCAGTTTATTATACAATATCCAAAATACGGGAAAAGATGTTCTTTGAAACTGATTAATAAAAGTAAAGGAAACATGACATTTGCCAATCATTGAGTCGATCAATGTTCCATGTCTGGGTGTGAATAGGATGACGTGGACATGTCCAGGTAGACACCGTTTGTATAACAGAGTGGAGCTCTCTGACCTAGATATCAACTGGACATTTTAATTATTAAACGACCTTTGGAATCTGGTACTCAAGGGGATGTAGCTCAGATGGTAGAGCGCTCGCTTAGCATGTGAGAGGTACTGGGATCGATACCCAGCATCTCCATCTTTTTTTTTTTATTAATTAGAAAAAATATCAAAGTTTTTTTTTTTTATATTAATTTTTATAGTACAATATAGTCCAGGGTTTAGAAATAGGAGATAATATATCGCCGCAACTCTTTTTTTTTTATTAACGCGATTAAAGGAAGCTTTCGGGCAAGCCCTTCTTCAGCTAACTATAGTGTACAAACAAGACAAGCGAGAGAGAGATTATATATCGTTTTTAAAGAGGAATCTATGTAAATATAGTACAAAATATCTTAAAGAAATTTACATAATTGAATAAATATAAAGAATCAACTATAGACAGTTTAGTGGAGAGAAAAATGAAATGGCTATTGTTTTATATGGCTTTTGAATATTTTTTTTTTAGGATAGAAGGGGAACGTATTGTGATGGCAACTGTATACTTTTGTTTAATGGTTTAGGGTGCTTCATGGTTTCTATTGCTTCAAGAATGAGTCTTTGGGTTTTAGTTTTGGCCTTTTTATGGAGGATTCTGGTATTATTGAAGTCTGGAGTATGTCCGGTTTCTCTGACGTGGTCGACTATTAAAGAGTTTGGGTTAAGTTTGGAAACGTTTCTTTGGTGTTCTTTGATTCTGATTGAAAGATCTCTTGATGTTTCGCCGATGTAGACACTATTGCAGTTGAGGCAGGGAATTGGGTAAACTAAATATTTTTTTCTGTTTCTGGTCGGTGCTTTTGGTGATTGGGTTTCTTAGAATCGAGGCTATGGAAGGGGAACTTTTAAAGATGGTTTTTATGCCAAAACTTTTAAGTTTGCGGACTATTGTTATTGTAGATTCTGTATATGGTAAGTAACAGGTGGAGATGTAATGATTGGAGTTATTTCTGGGGGTCCCTGGTTTATATCTATTTCTTTTAATGAAAGGAAGCGGATATCCAGATTTAAGAAGCTGGTTTTCGATAAAATTAAGTTCTTTATTGTATTCTATTTTTGATGAGCAGTGGGTGTTTGTACACTATAGTTAGCTGAAGAAGGGCTTGCCCGAAAGCTTCCTTTAATCGCGTTAATAAAAAAAAAAAGAGTTGCGGCGATATATGATCTCCTATTTCTAAATTGTCGAAATCCGCAATCCGTTTACCATGAATAGTCCAGGGTAGCCTAGTGGACATGGCATCTGCCCGGTAAGCGGAACACTGTGGGTTCGATTCCCATCCCTGGACACTTTTATTTTTCCGTTTATCATTACTCTTCACAATTCACCCTTTCATACCTCATCCCAAAGGTTAGAAATAATCGTTATTTCTTCTTGAACTAAATTTTGATTTTTCGTTGAAAAGAAACACATGCGGGATAGTATTTCAAATGTCGTTTTACAATTACAAGCCGCATTATATTATAGAGTCTGTAATAATCTTGAATAAAAAAGTCTCTCAAAATGTATTCTTAAATTTAAAAAGTCTTTTTTTTTTCGATTTTTTTTTCATTTATCCCAAGTACACATGGTACAGGCCACTATAATCATAGCGGGTATAGTTAGCGACTGCTTTTACTGTAAGTTCACCACATGTCTACACATGTGAAAAACAGTTCGACTTTTGCATTTACAAATGTGCTAGAACCCCGTTTGGTTACATGCACTCGCTGGTGGGGTTGGACTTTTGCAAGAATCGGGGGCCCTCGGAGCGGGATTCTATCCCGGGTTGTACAAGAAGTATCATATTTGTAATATTCGATCTTGGTTTAGACAACCCTTCTACCGACCCCCTTTTCGAAAATAATTGTTTTAATCAATGTATTAATACACTTTTATATTTCCCATGTGGATATAGGGGAGACGGCCAAAGCGTCTAGTAATAGCAATTAAATTTGTAATAATTATTTTCTGGAAATGTGTTTCCTTTTACACATAACATCCAATTTTATCTATATAGACCTTACTGCAATAATATAATTTCCCAAAACTTATATATAACTATGACAAATGTCATCGATAAATGGCAATTGAATTTATAAAAAGTATTAGTTATTATCTTGCATAGTTGACAACCCCAAGGTATATCTATCCTCCAGACTCCTGCCTCGACATAGCTGGAACATGGGCCAACAGAGTCCGTTAGAATAAAAATATAAACGGTAGCAATGCGTTTCTTTATTTGTGTAAAGTGCAAGCTCTCGGATCTTTATAATCCTTCCAAAGGCATAGCTTTCATTCTGTCAACTTATAGCCATGCCTGTGAAAGGATTATAAAGATCCGAAAGCTTGTACTTTGCACGAATAAAGAAACGCTACTGTTTATATTCTTATTTTATACTTTATAGAAATTTTCTCTTCTAATAGTCCGCTGAGGCCATCCTGCTTCTCTACCAGCTTTCCTGTGTGAATCGACTTCA
Organism: Cordylochernes scorpioides; assembly: GCA_030710605.1. Classification (NCBI taxonomy): domain Eukaryota; kingdom Metazoa; phylum Arthropoda; class Arachnida; order Pseudoscorpiones; family Chernetidae; genus Cordylochernes; species Cordylochernes scorpioides. The sequence continues at coordinate 64,336,280 of CP092876.1, read as the reverse complement.
TTCATAGTAGATCCTCTCAGTGGACACAAAAGTCTAAAACACGGCTACTTCTTTGGTCTTTTCTAGAGGAGAAATAACGATTATTTCCAACCTTAGGGATGAGGTATGAAAGGATGAATTGTGAAGAGTAATGATAAACGGAAAAATAAAAATATCCAGGGATGGGAATGTCCAGGGATGGTCTTTTCTAGAGGTGGTCTCTCATTAGAGGTTGGGTTATATCAGATCAAGTTAGTTTATAAGAGTGGTCGTTCAGAGAGGTGGCCGTTTATTAGAGGAATCGCTCACTAGATTGGCGAAATTATTGGGAAGGATCACCACTGATAAGCCAAGTCTTCTTCCCAAACCTTCAGTTCACTGATTGTTGCTATTCGTTCTTTATTATTATAATAAATATTGTAGAATTGTTCCATCTTTAACCTATAGATGGAGCTATGTATTGTTTTACTGAATCCACAACGGTCCTAGGGAGTACACGCAGAAGAACGATAAAGTCCTATGCTGGTACCAATATGTTGAATATTGGTGGAATATTTTAAAATATTGATTCTCTTTATTAAGGTATATTTGTATGTGCGGGGGTAAGGGCTATAATCATACTTCGATTTATAACATAAATTTACTCAATGCATTGAACAGCAGCTTCACACGCCTAAGATAGAGGATATTGCGACTGCTCTGATAGATATTCATGGAGACATCTGAAGCTCTTCATTGGAATGACAACAATAATCACAACTCGATGCATTACAACAAGGGATATTTTGATATTTCTGTGCAGAACGTTCAGATTCATATCAATGGATAAGCCACAATGCCAGTTTTGACAATTTCGGATGAATATCTATCTCTATAATACGGCTTTGATACATTTAATAAATGAAGTTTGATGCATTTATCGAGAGAATGAGCGCTATAAAAAGTCGGTGGACGAGTGATTAAAACCCTCGATTCCCGACAGCCATGAACTGGGATCGAATCCCGCATTGTACACTTTTTTTTTTCATATGTATAGAACCTGTTCATATTATTCATTGTAAATAACATAAACTAGGTTGCCATTTTTAAGCGGTACCTAATAAAGTTATTTAGGAACAGAAGATGGGGCGCTATCTTTTTTGCATATAAACACCATCATCCCGTACTTTTGAATTTGTGCCAAATGGAATAATATGCTCATCAATTAGACTTTAAGCATATAAAAGGAATACAACAAAGAAAAGAAATCCAAATGATTCATAACAAGAGAATAGCCCATGTTTTATACTTTAAAACGTAGTATGTATATAAATATATAAATGTTCTCTGTCAAGGTGAGGAGGCTCCCAGGGGAATCTCACCCCCAACCACTACATTTTTCAACGCACAATAAGTATATTCTGTGAAGAAAGAAGAACGCTTTGAAGCAGTCCAGTTTCCAACGAGTCCTTGCGATATCCTCGAATGAATCATTCTGCAGGAAGGTTTGATGCTTGGATGAAGAAGTAACATATATAGAATACGCTGGGTATGATCCCAGCGACGTGTTTCTAGAGTTTTCTTGACTTGTCTTGCAACATTTGGGCCTTTATGTTAGCAAATAGCACCTTGTCACATGTTTCGGCATATTCTGAATGTTTAATACTTTTATTAACATTTGTTGACTGTGGTTTTAGCATCTAGCTTCGACTTTTTTAAGATGGACTGCAACAGAACTTTAAAGAATATGTTCTTTTGATCTCGCAATATAATCTCACTTCTAGACATGTTCTGTCTCCTGTATGGACCTAGCTCACCCATACCTTTGTTGTTGGCGATTCTCGAGAAGTGAATTCACTTTTCACCACTCTAATAACATTGCAACTTAACACATTTATTTATTTTTGAAAATAGAGCAATCCATAAATAGATATTTAATTAAAAAGGCATATATTGGATCAAAATATAATTTATTTACCAATATTTCAGTTGTGGCTGAACGCCAACCTTTGTGCAATAAACCTGTGACACATAAATATGTTATAATACCTTGAAAAAGGTTGGCGTTCAGCCACACACACAACTGAAATATTGGTAAATAAATTATATTTTGATCCAATATATGTCTTTTTAATTGAACATTTCTTTATTTGTCTTCATGCTGAATGTTGTATCATAGCTTTTACTTTTGATACATTTTTGGCACATAAACTTCGCAAATTTGGAGAGAATTTAATGAAACAACCTATTCTGATATTGTTTAGCAAGGATTTCCATCAAGTAGCGTTTATAAATCTACACTAGGTGTGTGTCTCAATAAAGACGACTTCGCAATATAGGTAATTATTTTTGTTCTCATTCTTCTTCTCCATTGTTAGTTTCTCTGCCATTGAGCAAGTCCCATGTTATCGCTATGCTTTTCTATTTATTTGAATTTAGGAAAGAGAACAAAACACACATTAGGCCATCTGTTTGGTGCTGGAAAAGATTTGAGGAGACTTTGCTCATCTCAGGACTGAACCTTCCCAGCAATAACGCCAATTAAATACAAGGCTTACCAATATTTGAATTTGATTTCTGGTGAACTATATTGAAGAGAGAATTGATAACAAAAAGATAATTTCTCCTGTTGCTTTGCTATCATTAGCATTCATTATTAGAACATATTTCTGTACTTTTGATTGAATAATCAGTGCTACAGTGGTGTTTCTGTCTGGTGCATCCAGCGACCGGCTGCAAAGTGGAACCTCTGAGAGAGGATGGGCCGATCGTCCCTTTCTCTGCAGGTCGGAGGATCGCAAGCCCCGAGCGACTCTTCCACTTCCCTGCCAACAGCGTGAGTAGGTCCAAGGCCGCAGGAAGTGCTAACGACGCCAGCAAACGACCGGGTTTAAAGAAGGCGGGCGCCCCTACCCTGCTTGTGCATGTTTATTGCATATTAGGTAAACTTCTCATTACAGTCCGTTCACACCGGTGGAATTCTCTGCCTCCATTTTAAGTGTCTGCGGTGGTGGCCAAATATCTGCCCTCTCTTTTATTGCCCATGTGCAACATTCTAGAAGTTATGTAAATAGGAAGTGTCTACGACCTACAAACTTGAAATGGTTTCTCATCTTTACGACTCAAATAAAAATGAACTAAACTATTTACAGAATTCCATGAATTTAGAAACTTTCTCAGCATCAACGTTTAAGGATTTCATTGTTAGATCTTCGTCACTTTCCCAGCTCTTGTGCAGATCCTGGTCCAAAATGTCGCCATGCTTCTCTGTATTCAAATCTTCCACCCACTCCATCGATGAAATTATTATTCTTCTATATTCATTCATTTGATTCTCCAGAAATTTCTTCACACACACATCAAAACATTTCATCCAGATATTTATTCCAACCATAGTTAAGGATACTATTTGCTACTCATAAACTCTGTTCAACAAATTTTAATGGCCAACAAAAGCTTTGCTTGACTCCTTAGAAATATATTTTGATTTGAAGAGTGCAGGAAATATTATGAAATATCTCATCAAGTTACTAATCGAGTTAAAAACACATAATTACCAAACAAGTCAAAATTATAAAAAAAAATCATATAAGCAACCAAGGCTGCAATATTTCATTTTATTGAACAACAACAACAACAAGCCTTTATTGAAAAAACTCGTCCCATACAGGATTCTCCCAGATGGGTAAAAACAGAAGTAAACATTCATAAATATGATTGCCATCTATCATTAAAATTTTTAACAATTAATATTTTTAACAATGCTCTTTAAAAATATCATCAAATATTATCTCTACAGATCATTGTAGTAAAAAAGGTCTGTAAAGATAATATTTGATGATATTATTAATGATGGGAAAAAATATAGATTCGTCGAGGAAGAGAAATATACTTTATTACCTAAAGGTATAAAACGATAAAAGAAGGACAAAGAGATCAAATTATATGTATATCAGCAGCTCACGTCGTCCTGTCCTATCCAATAACAGCTAGCCAACTAACAATCCAACAAAGCCGGGCTATATAGACAGAGATGTCAATTAGCATAGACAATACTAAAACACTATGAAAATCACAAGAGTATTTTATCGTAGAAATATCCGGAATTGTCACATTCAACAATTAAAAAGAAAACCATAGTCAAAAAAATTAATTGTTACAAATTTTAGAAGTAAACATAGCAGTTATCTAGAGAAAGTAGAGATTAAGATGCTCGATAGAGAACAACAATGACGTTATTCTACCTGATTAAACAAAATAAATTCGATTTTTATTTAGAATGGAAGACAACAATGAGATCTTCTAAAAATTAAAGCAACAATGGCGATGCTCTTTTAGAAAGGATGGATGTGAAGAACGTGTACGTATTATCCATTGTAAATAACACAAACTAGGTTGCTCTTTTTTGAGCGGCTCCTAAAAAAATATTTTCGAACTAAAATGGATGGTCAACAAAAGCTAAGAATAGGCAGCAATGTCGATGGGTTTTTAAATTGAAAGACAACAATGAAGATATTCTTAAAAATGTGGAATACAAAACTGGTGAAGTTGAATACAAAATAAAGCTAAAAATTGCAATTTCTTCTTTAAAAATATAACAATATTGACGATGTGTTCAATAGAAATTAAGGTCAACAATGACAACTTTCTAAAATATTAACTACAACAATGGCGATGATCTAAAAGAATAAAGGAAAACATTGGCGATTGTTCTCTCAATAAAAATGAGTATAACATTGGTGATTTTCTATAAAATAATATAGAAAACAATGTCGATATTCATAACTAATTGAGGACAACAATAGCGATTTTAAAAACGAATGGAAAACAAAAATGATGATGTTCTAAAATAATTAAAGACCAAAAAGAGCGATATTTTATATGAACGGCGATGCTCTATATAAATTAGGATGTTCTCTTTCTAAAATAAAGAAGAGCCTCAGATGTCTCCATGCATCTCTATCAAAGCAGCAGCAATGCCTACTATCTTAGGTGTGTAAAGCAGCCATTGTTGTCTTATAACCTTATAACACATTTCGAGTTTTGGCCTACATATTTATTGAACATTGCCATTGTGTTCCTCCATTCTAATAGAAGATCACCATTGTCGTTTTCCTTTCTTTTAGATCATCACTATTGTTGAACACCAATTAAATAAAACATCGATATTGAAGTTGTACATTCTTATCGAACATAATAATGTTGTCCTCATTGTTGTCCAATGTTATAGGAATGGAGAGCGACAATGAAGATCTTATACTAGATATACTACTATGATATGATGCACTAGCGCGCCATCTGTTATCAAAATTCGAAACTATTTTAAAGGCGTAAGATTCTTTTTGAAATTAAACAATTTCTACTGCCCTTACTGCAATGGAAAAATTAATGGGAGGGCCTGGCTCATCAGTGGTGAATCCTCCCAGGTTGATTAAACTGGCGAAACCGCTGGGAGGGTTCACCACTGATGAGCCTCCCATTAATTTTTCCATTGCAGTAAGGGCAGTAGAAATTGTTTAATTTCAAAAAGAATCTTACGCCTTTAAAATAGTTTCGAATTTTGACTACTATGATATATTTATGATGGAGGACAATAATTTCATTATTCAATAGAATTGTTGTACAACAATGTCGGTGTTTTATAAAAAGAATGAGGACAACAATATCTATGTTCGATAAGAATGTACAACCACAATATCGATGTTTTATTTAATTGGTGTACAACAATAGTGATGATCTAAAAGAAAAGAAAACGACAATGGCGATCTTCTATTAGAATGGAGGAACACAATGGCAATGTTCAATAAATATGTAGGCCAAAACTCGAAATGTGTTATAAGGTTATAAGACAACAATGACTGCTTTACACACCCAAGATAGAGGACATTGCTGCTGCTTTGATAGAGATGCATGGAGACATCTGAGGCTCTTCATTTGACACGACAACAACAATGGCTAAGTTCTAAAAGAATTTGCAACAACTATGGCAATGTTCTATAACAATGAAGGACGAGCATTGGCGATGCTCTAAAGGAACGGAGGAAAACAATGACGTTGTGTATGTTTTATATTAATAAGCGAAAAAATGGGAATATATATACAAGTGTATATATATATATATATATATATATATATACGTGTATATAATTTTATAAGATAAATACATCAATGAATGTGTTCTATATAAATGAAGGACAACAATGGCGAAGTTTTAAGAGAGTGGAGGCAACAATGACAATGTGTTCTATTATAATAGAAAACAACACAGGAGAGAGGTGGTTATAAAATAAAGAAGAACAGCAATGGATATGTTCTATAGGAATGGAAAACAACAATAACAATATATTCTATATGGGAGACTACAATGGCGATTTTCTATAAGAATGGAGGATATTATTGGCGATGTTGTATAGAAATAGAGGGAAACAAAATCGTGTAAAAACGGAGTGTAAAAAAACAATGTCGTTATTCTAAAAGAATAGAGGGCGGTAGTGGTGATGTGTTTCACAGTAATAAAACACAACAATGGCGATGTTTCTATGTGAATAGAAGGCAACTATAGCGATATAAAAATGATTAATGGTAAACAATGAATATGTTCTGTATGAATGGGGAACCACGATAAGGATGTTTTTTAGTAATTAAGGTAAACAATGGCCAAGTTTTATAAAGTAAAAAAAGCAATACCGAAAAGGTGGAGGAAAATAATAGCGATGTTCTAATATAATGTAGGACAACATTAATGATGTGTTCTTAAGGAATAGAGAACAACAATAGCAATGTTAGATCTGAATGAAGGATAGAAATGGGAATATTCTAGAAGAATGGTGGACATCTATTGCGATGTTCTGAAGAATGGAAGAGACGACAATGGTCTATTCTAAAAGAATGATAAACAAAAATAGCGATGTTCTGTAGGAATGGAGGCCAACAATAGCGATATTCTAAATGAATTGTGCACAATAATGGCGATGTTCTGTAGGAATTGAGGACAACAATGACGATGTTTTGTTTTAATGGAGGGAAACAATGGCAATGTATTATATAGGTATGGAGGACAACAATGGCCATGTTTTATATTAATGGGGGACAACAATTAGGTTGTAATCTAGGAATGGAGGGAAACAATGGCAATGTATTATATAGGTATGGAGGACAACAATGGCCATGTTTTATATTGATGGGGGACAACAATTATGTTGTAATCTAGGAATGGAGGGAAACAATGGCAATGTATCATATAGGTATGGAGGACAACAATGGCCATGTTTTATATTAATGGGGGACAACAATGATGTTGTAATCTAGGAATGGAGGGAAACAATGGCAATGTATCATATAGGTATGGAGGACAACAATGACCATGTTTTATATTAATGGGGGACAACAATTATGTTGTAATCTAGGAATGGAGGGAAACAATGGCAATGTATTATATAGGTATGGAGGACAACAATGGCCATGTTTTATATTAATGGGGGACAACAATGATGTTGTAATATAGGAATGGAGGGAAACAATGGCAATGTATTATATAGGAATGGAGGACAACAATGGCCATGTTTTATATTAATGGGGGACAACAATGATGTTGTAATCTAGGAATGGAGGGAAACAATGGCAATGTATTATATAGGTATGGAGGACAACAATGGCCATGTTTTATATTAATGGGGGACAACAATGATGTTGTAATATAGGTGTCGCATACCTCGCGACATTTGCATGATATTGATTTATTTTGTATATTTTTACTTGTATATTTGCATGTCCGCGTGAAGCGCGATATCTATATATAGGTCAAAGGATTAATAAAGTCAGAGTTTCTACTGATTAGAATCGTCTCATTGTTTCTTCAAACTCGTTCTTTTTGATTGGAACTGTACAACATGGCGCAGCCGACGACAGGACGAAGAAGTGAAGGATCCTCAGGATCGACCATGGAAAGTCTCCTCAGGGAAATGGTGGAGCAACAAAGCTTGATGATGAGCATTCTTTGTGGAAATAAGAAAGAAGAATATCTCAGCGAAGAGGATTACTATGAACAAAAAGAATATCTCAAATATTCAGTTGTTGAAGATGTAGACGAAGAAGAAGAGAAAGAAGAGGCAAATATTGAGTCTCTAAAAAGTCTTGAAAAATCTGAAATCAGGACGATGGTGAGGCAGCAACGTTTGATAATGGACTTACTTTTCGAAGTTGAAGAAAGTAAAAAATCTCAAGTTGTGAAAAATTCAGTTGTAGAAACGGAAGAAAGTGAAAAAGCCGAAATTGAGAAAAAATCCGTTGAAGCAGATGAAAGTGAAAAGGCTGAAGTTGAAAAAAATTCTGGTGAAGTTGAAGAAAGCGAAAATGCTCAAGTTGATAAAAGGTCAGTTTTAGGAACTGAAAGTGCAGAGCCTATTACGAAAGAGGTAGATGTGATTGCTGGTATTGATGCAGATAATGCAGGACTTTGTGATCTTGATGATGCCACTTACACTCAAGCTGGGGAAATTGACAAAGATTCAGAGAATACAGAAGAAATTTCTGATTACATTATTGATGTTCCTACCACTCAAGCTGGGGATATTGACAATAATACAGAGAATACAGAAAAACTTTCTGATTGCATTATTGATGTCCCTGACACCCAAGCTGGAGAAAAAGAACCTATTAAGGAGTCTGGTACTGGCAAAAAAAGAACCAAAGCCTGGTACTGGCGAAAAGAAACCTACTAAGGAGTCTGGTACTGGCGAAAAGGAACCTACTAAGGAGTCTGGTACTTGCAAAAAAGAACCAAAGCCTGGTACCGGCGAAGAAGCTTTGAGAGAGCTACTTTGTTACGATACTCTATTGGAAACTCTCAAAAAAGGAATCTATCCGTTTCAAACAAGCGGTGAAAAAAGAAATATGAAATTAGGAATATGTGATGCTATTATCTGCCATGGAATAGGTGATTTCGATAAATGCAATCACGCAAGATGTCGTTTGTTAATTTTAAAGGTATTAAAGAAATTAACACGCTGCCAAAAAGTTTGTATTTATGCTAAAGAATTCAGCCAGATGCAAAAAAACATGCTTGATAAATACGACATTGAAATGATGGAAATTTCAGAGATAGAAAGTGGATATTTGCATAGAGGTAAAACAATATTCTTTCTACCAGGATCTCCTGTAGATATATACGAGGAAGTTGTGAAAGCGAATCGGACAAAGAAAGGACTACGTGACATTGCCATGATTGGAGAGGATGTCTTATCCTTTACTTTAGAGGCCACGAGGTTCTATCGTTACCTGCAGCTACTTCGAACTCAGAAGTGGTATGTCAAAATGGGCAGACCAACTAGACCGAAGATGGAATTACTCGTAGATTGCCTGGAATTGTATTACATCCAAACCTATGACGAGCTCTTCTGGGGTAGAAAGTTAGTCCCAGTTGGAAAAGGCACATGGCCAAAATGTGTTATGAGGGATGTTACTGATAATGGCGGATCTTATGTTTATAGAATTGAACAGATTTCTGAATATAGGAATCCAAATATTGATCATAGAAAAAATTGGTCTTATATTTCTCCTAGAACGAATAAAAAGGAAATAAATATTTTTGATGCTTTCGGAACCTTACAAGGTAGTGCTCAAGCCAATCTTCGTTATCCTAAAGATTTTTGGATTGTTCGTGATTTGGGATCTAGATGTTTTTCAAATATTATTGAAGATAGTGAAAAGAATAATAATTTAGATTTGAATGATATGAATTTATCTCATTTTGTCGTTTTCATCCTGAATATGGAGGGAAATCTCTAAAGAAAGTATTGGAAAATGGAAAACTTTCGCCAGAACAATTAATGAGCATTCTTTGTCAGATTTGTATTTTGATGAGTCATGCTGGGCAAAACATCGGGTTGGTTCACAATGATATAAGTCCCAGAAATATTCTGATACGACTGACTGCTCAAAAGGTTTTGAACTACGACATTGGAGGAGAGAATTATGAAATCCCAACCAACAACTGCATTGCCAAGTTGAAAGATTTTGAGATATCTGGACTTGTAAAGAATGATAATCCTAATCCGAATGTTTTTTACGAGAATGTTTCTCAGCTAATTTGGACCCATAATGAAATGCGAGAATTTAACTCTGCTTGTGAAATACATACTGAATTCATTAAGGAGTTAAAGATGAGCTCTCCAGATAGTCGATCTGTTGGGGTGGAAGAGAATATGCTGGACTATAAGGGTGTTTCAGAGTGGAATTACAGGGTATTAGCTCGTAAAAATATCTGCAGGAAACTCTATTCTGATGTTGAACAAGATGCTTACCATTCTCCCGGTAAACTCCTTCGAAAAATTACAAAACGGCCTCAGATATCTATGGGTTTTCTTTGTATTCCAAAGTGTGTGTTGCTAGTTTGGATCCAGTGCTTACTACGCCACTTACGAAATTGGCTTTGTATTGTGATTTTGAATATATTGAAGTCCGAACTTATGAAATTGGATTCAAAAATCAAATTAATTTATGTGAAGAAGTCTGTCGATGGCCATTCCTATAGTTTGCCGAAAATCGAGAATAAATATGTAATTTCCTTTTTGCAAAGTGATTGTGACCAATTATTGCAGCTGAATCACGAGATGGAGATGGCTCTAAAGATAGTCCTATACCTACTAACAATGGAGATTCTACGCTATTCACAAGATGAGCCTTCGAAATGGAGGTTTCTTATTAGCCAACAAAATTTCCTTTACGAGAACTGCTTCAGAATATCATTGGAAGATATGGAAGATAATGTACAAGAAATTCGAATGGAAACTACAATAGAACCCACTAAGGAGTCTAATACTGAGGAACAAGGGCCAGAAATCACTGATGTAACCTCGACCCCCATCAACTGGAAGCAAGATATAGCCATCACCAAGTGGCCGGAGGACAATTTCATCATAGACCACCCGGAGTCCCATCACAGGAGTGATGAGAGGTCATGGAGGGGGAGTCTGTCGCATACCTCGCGACATTTGCATGATATTGATTTGTTTTGTATATTTTTACTTGTATATTTGCATGTCCGCGTGAAGCGCGATATCTATATATAGGTCAAAGGATTAATAAAGTCAGAGTTTCTACTGATTAGAATCGTCTCATTGTTTCTTCAAACTCGTTCTTTTTGATTGGAACTGTACAATAGGATGGAGGGAAACAATGGCAATGTATTATATAGGAATGGAGGACAACAATGATCATGTTTTATATTAATGGGGGACAACAATGATGTTGTAATCTAGGAATGGAGGTAAACAATGGCAATGTATTATATAGGAATGGAGGACAACAATGGCCATGTTTTATATTAATGGGGGACAACAATGATGTTGTAATCTAGGAATGGAGAGAAACAATGGCAATGTATTATATAGGTATGGAGGACAACAATGGCCATGTTTTATATTAATGGGGAACAAAAATGATGTTGTAATCTAGGAATGGAGGGAAACAATGGCAATGTATTATATAGGAATGGAGGACAACAATGGCCATGTTTTATATTAATGGGGGACAACAATGATGTTGTAATCTAGGAATGGAGGGAAACAATGGCAATGTATTATATAGGAATGGAGGACAACAATGGCCATGTTTTATATTAATGGGGGACAACAATTATGTTGTAATATAGGAATGGAGGGAAACAATGGCAATGTATTATATAGGAATGGAGGACAACAATGGCCATGTTTTATATTAATGGGGGACAACAATGATGTTGTAATCTAGGAATGGAGGGAAACAATGGCAATGTATTATATAGGAATGGAGGACAACAATGGCCATGTTTTATATTAATGGGGGACAACAATGATGTTGTAATATAGGAATGGAGGGAAACAATGGCAATGTATTATATAGGAATGGAGGACAACAATGGCCATGTTTTATATTAATGGGGGACAACAATGATGTTGTAATATAGGAATGGAGGTAAACAATGGCAATGTATTATATAGGAATGGAGGACAACAATGGCCATGTTTTATATTAATGGGGGACAACAATTATGTTGTAATATAGGAATGGAGGTAAACAATGGCAATGTATTATATAGGAATGGAGGACAACAATGGCCATGTTTTATATTAATGGGGGACAACAATGATGTTGTAATCTAGGAATGGAGGTAAACAATGGCAATGTATTATATAGGAATGGAGGACAACAATGGCCATGTTTTATATTAATGGGGGACAAAAATGATGTTGTAATATAGGAATGGAGGGAAACAATGGCAATGTATTATATAGGAATGGAGGACAACAATGGCCATGTTTTATATTAATGGGGGACAACAATGATGTTGTAATCTAGGAATGGAGGGAAACAATGGCAATGTATTATATAGGAATGGAGGACAACAATGGCCATGTTTTATATTAATGGGGGACAACAATTATGTTGTAATATAGGAATGGAGGGAAACAATGGCAATGTATTATATAGGAATGGAGGACAACAATGGCCATGTTTTATATTAATGGGGAACAAAAATGATGTTGTAATATAGGAATGGAGGGAAACAATGGCAATGTATTATATAGGAATGGAGGACAACAATGGCCATGTTTTATATTAATGGGGGACAACAATTATGTTGTAATATAGGAATGGAGGGAAACAATGGCAATGTATTATATAGGAATGGAGGACAACAATGGCCATGTTTTATATTAATGGGGAACAAAAATGATGTTGTAATATAGGAATGGAGGGAAACAATGGCAATGTATTATATAGGAATGGAGGACAACAATGGCCATGTTTTATATTAATGGGGAACAAAAATGATGTTGTAATATAGGAATGGAGGGAAACAATGGCAATGTATTATATAGGAATGGAGGACAACAATGGCCATGTTTTATATTAATGGGGGACAACAATTATGTTGTAATATAGGAATGGAGGGAAACAATGGCAATGTATTATATAGGAATGGAGGACAACAATGGCCATGTTTTATATTAATGGGGAACAAAAATGATGTTGTAATATAGGAATGGAGGGAAACAATGGCAATGTATTATATAGGAATGGAGGACAACAATGGCCATGTTTTATATTAATGGGGAACAAAAATGATGTTGTAATATAGGAATGGAGGGAAACAATGGCAATGTATTATATAGGAATGGAGAAAAACAAATGGTAAAGTTATATAAGGATAGAGGACAACAATGGCAATATTTTATAGAGGAATGGAGGACAACAAATGGTAAAGTTATATAAGGATAGAGGACAACAATGGCAATATTTTATAGAGGAATGGAGGACAACAAATGGTGCTGTTCTAAAAGGTTCGAGCACAATTTTGCGATGTTCTATAGGAATGGAGAAAAACAACGCCATGTTTTATATAAATGGAGAACAACAATTGCGATATTCTATTTTTTTTAATAGCAGATAAAAATGGTGTTTTTTTTGCTCTGAGACTTTGAGAAGTACAATACTGGTTTCCTACAGACCTACCGCGGGGTTGGCCGAGCCCTTAACTCCCAGCCCACCTCCCTGTGGACCTCCCGAGAGCTTGACCGCCACCTCGGCACCTGGTGTGACCTGGAGCATTACTTCCTGGGTGAGCTCTCTTTAGCTATTCTCTATATCTTGTTAGCACAGAACATCCCGATTTCTTCGTAATACGCATAACGGCTCTATATCTTCTCAACATAAAACTTCCTGGATTAACTTTCCATGTCATATTGCTCTATATATTTTATGTGCACTACTACTTGTACTTTGAAAAAGATTTCCTCCCCATATTCTTTATGCATTTAACTCATCTGGTGAAATTTTAATTTTTAATGGATATTTACTCTATATATTTTTAAAACATTTTTCCTATTTTACAGCAATAAAATATTCAAAATTTTGAAGCTCTTTTTCGTAAGACCCAAATGTCTATCGACCCTACTACGATGGAAAATATTGGAAGGGCCTGGTTAATCAGCAGTGAACCCTTCCAGCGTTTTCTTCAGTTTAATATACCATACCGTTCAAATATTGTATTGGGCTGTTCTGCTTATATATCCAGCACTTTGAGAGGAATGAACAATCAGAATAGTCTAATACAGCATTTAGAGCGTTATGGTAAGTTTAAACTGCTGCGAAGTTTAACTAACGTTGAGCTAGATCCTCCCAATATTTCCCACCACAGTAGGGAGAGTAGAAAGTAGGAATTCGTTTATATAAATAAAAATATCTTTAAAATATTCATATATCTAGATATCGTGCTATTTATTAAATCAGAAGTTCCTAAGTTGTTGTGAATTGTGCATGTATAAGAGATAACTTGAGAGTACTTGGTTCGTAGTGGTCTTCAGCAATATATCTTACAATTGTTGCACGACTTACCCCAACATCCACGGTGTGCCTAGATCCCCCGGATTCTGTGTTCCCCCTCCACCAGCTGTCCGTGCACTGCAACGGCCACCCCAGCCGCTACTACGACTTCCTACCCCTGAGGTCCGAGGACCTAGACGCCGACTTCCAGGTATACCGATTACTTGCCGCCCACTTGACATCTAACTCAGACAACTCACAGCTGCCTCCCGGGACCTTTTGTCAGAGGAATGGCCCGGGATCGCCTCCTCGACTCCCAGGAAGTTTCGTGGTAACGGCGGAGATCGTGAAGCCGAGCCAGACCAAGTACCAGCGGGTAGGTTGAAGCAATCAGAGACGTGGTCAACAGTCCTGACGGCGGGGCAGGTGTGGCTCGACAGGGAGGCTGGGGTGGTGAAGAGGGAGGACCTGTCCCTCTCGTCCTTCACTGTGGTCACGGACTTCAAGCGAGGTGGGTGTCTGCTGGCACGTACAGCCCGAGGTCGGACGGTGGATGTGTCCAGGGGTGAACTACGTGGTGGGGGCAGGCAGGCGGGCTCGCTGTACGGCCCAGAGCATCCGGCCCGGCGGCCCCGACCTGGGCGACGTCTGGCCCTGGCAGACACGGGGCGCGGCCTACTCCGGTCAGGTAGCGGACAAACCTTCTATATATGCATATACATACTCACATATATATACATAGTTGTACATAGTATGGTGGTGTCTTGTCCATGGAGCAGATCAGATCGGTCCATGCACCCTGATAACAATACCGGCCAACTGAAGTGCCTTGTCCGTGTGGTGTTGCTCCATGGAAAGGAGGGGTGCCATTGCCCTATCAGTCAGCCACATTTCAGCCTCGTTTCACGGTTACCGTAGCGACTCGGGGCTCACGAAACTGTACTTCACCCTACAGGGCGGCAGTCCCTTACTTGTGCTGCTTCTCCCGCCCGCCACGTAGAGGAGGACTTCTGTACACAGTATCAATATTATATTACCTACACGTTTGAATAATCTCTATGCAAAACAGAAACGCATGCGATGTAAACAAACGCATCAAGATAATTTAAGTTGAAAAACCTATCTTGGTAAATTGCAAACATTTTATATGAAATATTTCACTACTCTGCAATGTGTTTTCGCTATTACTTTATAAAAATCAAGGCGGTAAGCTTTTGAAAATATACAGAAATATTCTCTCTACGGACCTATTTAATCAAATTAGTAAAGAAAAATCATGAGCATCAAGGTTCGTTTTCATTTATCTAGTTGTTTTCATATAAATATGCGAATAATAATGGAAAGAGAGACGTACATTCAACAATGTACTTCAAGGACTTAAATTACAAGAGAAAGAATCTCCAGACATCATCTTGAAGAAGGAATCAAAGTTTACAGCGACGTGTTTCTTTTATTTGTGCTGTATAATCGGCAAGCTTTAGGACTATGACGTCCTTCAACAGGTAACTATCCAAGAAACTAGAGGATAATGTATATTTACATCTAAATATTTATTTACATTATTAGAAATTTTCTTAATGAAATGAATGACTTATATACAAAAATATTTTCTTATTATCTATGTAAACAAATAGTTTTGAGGATTGGAATTGAGAAGACGTGTCGATGTTCAAGTTCCACTGTATGTTTGGATAGGCAAGGCACAAGACGCGCCATTGAGGAAAATAACAAAGACCTAAGAATTAAAATGTACTGTGGATAAATTAAGAAAATAGGCATTTCCTGATTGTGAAACTAAAAGTTGCTGATGACTTGCGCCATTTATTGGAATAAATATAAACTTGAGCAATCAAGAAACGGTATTTGACCGATTCTGGAATAATTAAAAATAAACGATTAGTTTAAGTCTATTGCGATAAATGGTACAAGCCACCAGCAACTTTTAGTTGTATGATCAATAAATGCCTTTTTTCTTAAAGTCTTAAGAGTTCCAAGAAGAGGCAGCCCCACTAACCACATCCTCTGACAGCTTTTGCCTCCAAATCTCAAAAACAAAATTGAATACCTACATTGAATTTTTATGCCATAGAAATTTACTGAGAAATTAATGATAATTTAGAATCAATCTGTAAAAAAAATAAATGAATTCGCTCGTTAACTTTAATTTTTAAATGTGTTTCAGAGTATAAATTAATGAAAATCTTTATTAAATCGGGATCGTTAAAAAAGTAAAATATGCTGCAGATAGCAATAATTTTCTCTATAGTATCCTAGATTTAATTAAAGAATTTCTCTGAAAGATTGCAGTGGTTCTGCGCTGATCACGGCTCCAAACTGTCTTATGCTTTAATTTTTCATTTTATTAATCAACCAGGCGCGATATTGAAATATTTGTGCCTATTACAGAGTAAACAAACAAAACAACAAACAATTAGAACTTAGAATTAAATATTTCCAAATTTACATGTATTATTCGACAGAGTTCATAAAATTTATATAGACAAAGTGGCAGATGTAAGAAAGGTAAAGTGATTTAGATCAGAGAACAAACGATGTCTCACTTCTGTAAAGTTCGGACAGTCATAGATAAGGTGAAGAGCAGTTTGTTCAGTTTCTCCGCAGGAAAAATTTGGTGTTTCTAATAGACCTCTTTTATGTAATTATATGTCTTATGCTTTCGAATTTCTCCAAGTTAGATATTATAGCCAATGTTCCGAGTCCGTTGAATCTGACCAGACCTTGTGCTGTGTGAATCCAGAGGACTCTGGGTCCCGTGCGCTACGAAGTGTGGACGACACGTAGACAGCTGGCGGACTTCCAGGAAACCACGGACTTTTACTTCCAAGAGGTGGAGTCCCATCTCGTCCCGGCCATGGTGGATTTCTTCGTCAAAGACAAGGACAACAAGGTACAATAGACTCAAGGCAGCGGGGGTTAAAACTTATCAAATAGGCTGAGAATAGTGGTCCGAGCTATTGATTATGGAAATCGGTATCCAGGTTGGACACACCAGTAGACTTTAAATAATAAATTACTTTACTGGTTTTTATTGCGCCACTTCAAACCATCAGTTAGTGCAAAAAACCAAACATATTTTTAGACACTAGTATTATAAAGGATCTCTCTTTCTACATAAGTAGACAAAGTGGCGTGCACTTATGAGTTTTAAATCCCTCTCCATCATGATTATATCATTGCCTGTACTCTATATGTACTTGGCGAAATAATAAATAAAAACAAGTATGTATGTTGAGAGTGGCAATTGACAATTAACATCTTTTTCGACATCTTGTCAATATACTTTTATAATATTGATATATATAATTTAATATTTATTTAAAATGTAATTACTAATTATTTTAAAAAAATTGTCATTAAGTGGTATTAACCGGGTTTATCTGATGACAAAAGGAGAATGCTAGTGATGTATTTTAATTATGAAGACACAATGTTACCGTGGTTAGTACTCCAGGATGTCACACGATGTGAGTGTGGAACAAGGATGCTACATAAGATGTCTGATCAAAATACACCGCAGTGCAGGGACACTCTCGTAATTTGAATTTTATTTCTCGAACATTCAGAGCTATCCCCGCTTTCTTGGAATTGTCAAACAGGATAAATCATATATAAACCCATATATATGTTCAAATCAATATGCTTGAGGGATAAGTCTCTTTTAAAAGAGACTTATCCCTCAAGCATATTGATTTGAACATAATATCATGGGATTACCTATTAATTGTAAACCCATATATATAGTATATTTTAAACTGTATAATAATGACACTTTTAGTATATATCACATATATTCCAATTAGTTAAAGCCGATACCTTAAAAATCCTGCCCTTCTTTTGGAATGTACACCGTTTCTGTTTGCTACCACCCCCATATTTTGTATATAAACTATTTGTATTTAAAACCCCTATTTGTATGTAACACTAAAAATGTTGACGTCAAAATAAAGATCCAAAGAGTGAGCGGTCAGCTGGTGGCAGGGATATAGGGGAGGAAAAGCCAACGCCCAGCCCATGTGGGGCCCCAAGGGACTCTTTATAGACGACCCCTGAAAACAAGACAGTTTTGGCAAGGGGTCCGCAGATGGTTCTAAGGTGTGTCTCTCGGCAGTCCGCTTCAGGCTGTCTCTCTCACAGTCTCTCTCTCCATGTCTCGGGGATAAGCATCCAAGTTTGTGTCATGGCCTCTACCTCTGTCCCGTGGGCTGTTCCCGATCACTCTCGGTGTTAACATCTAGCCCTGCCTCTGCTTCTTGTTGTCCGCGTGTGGGAAGAACACCAACACTCGCCTCACGTACACGACTGCCAGCTTATCCATACGTCGGCACATTTGCAACAATATTACATATATATATACTAGACGAATGGCCCGGGCAACGCCCGGGTTTTACCCGAGTGCGTATATATTTTAAAAACGTTTTAATTCAAATACTATTCGTTACAATTATAAATTGGCGCCATGGATGTCACTCTTGTAAAAAGTCCCGTTCCAAACTGTGTGTTTTTAAAATGTTTTAATTAAAATACTATTCGTTACAATTATAAATTGGCGCCGTGGATGTCTCTCTTGTGAAACGTCCCGCCCCAAACTGTGTGTGTCTTGAAAATATAAAAATAAAAATGTGAATTTTCATAAAGATTTCATCATGTCGGTTTTTTTTTTTTTTTGCATTTCACCTACTAAATCGATAGAGATAATTACATTTGCAACATGAACTTAGGTAAATTGACTAAATAGAAAACTGCATAGTAATAAAGATCATTTTTTAAAGGCACCATATCGTTTTTTTTTCAATAAAATCGAAACAAAAATTAACGATAAATAACGATAATTGCCTTAAAAAGAAATTGCCTTAAAAAAATGAAACATTCGCGGTGATTTTGTCTTGCATTCGTTTATACAATTATTATATACGAATGACCCGGGCAACGCCCGGGTTTTACCCGATTAAATGCTTTTATTCAAATACTATTCGTTACAATTATAAATTGGCGCCGTGGATGTCATTCTTGTATAATATATAAATGAGTTTTAAAAATTGTAAAAAAAATGCATCGGCCGGGAATCGAACCCGGGCCGCCCGCGTGGCAGGCGAGCATTCTACCACTGAACCACCGATGGTTATGAAAAATCCCATCCGTGAGCTTCAAACAGACAAACGGACAGAATAAGGCAAATATATAAGTAGATTATTTTGGAATTATTAGAGACTTAAATAGTCAAAGATGAGGATAGTAGTCAAAGTACCCTTGTTGTGGAAAAATACGTTATGTATGGATAAAGTATTCATATTGTTGGGAATAAAGTATGGTCATTGTCAGGAAATATATTCATGTTGTGGATAAGGTAGTCATTGTTGGAAATAAATAAGTTATGATTGTCGATAAAATCATTGTTGGGGATATATTTAATAATATTATTATAATAATAATATACTTTTTGATATACAAGTCACTATGTTATTTTGAGTGACACAGTCTGCACTAATTAAATAATGATAACAAGTAATTTACAACGATGATGATTGTGTTTAAAATAATTGTATGTATATGCAATCTACAGTGAATATTTACATGGCGCGTCTTCCACCGCTGCAGACTTTGATGGAAAATCGTCAGCGGGTCTCCAGCGACACCTCGCATTTCGCGATTACGAATAAAACGCCTATCGCGTGCTTCGCGGCTGAAGAGATGGTGATGGCGTTGTCCTCGAGACCAACTGGAAAGATCCAGGGCTGCAGGTCCGGAGGCCGCCCGATGATGGAGAACACCTCTAGAAATAGAGGGCAGACTGCGCTGCAGGATCAGTAGCGGTGGGCCAATGACAAGTCGCTGGAGCCGCAGGCGATGCAGATGGGCTGGCTCGACGCCGGGGATATGTGGCAGGGCGTGCAGGGCCAGTCGAAGAGCGATTACATCACATAGCCCCCGAAGGAGCAGCGACGGTGGGATGAGAGAGGCATTCTGGTGGAGGCACGTCGACGACAGGCGATACGACGAGATGGGAACGGCGGCCAGGCGGGAACGCTCCAGAATGCGACGCGCAATCCGTGTACTGATGCGCGGTAGTTCAGGCCCAGGATGGAGGAGGCCTGCTCCCACAGTTCCAGCAGTCGATAGCGACGAGGAACACGAGGACAAAGTTTCCACACCCCTCCAGGCATGAATAGGCATTCGTTCCTCCAACTATGCATGCAGCCTTAACCCCCTTGAAGCAGGCGAACTGAAGTAGGGTCCTGATATCCAGCAGCCCTACGCCACCGACGGACACAGGACGTGCCAGTAGACCTCAAGGAAGCCAGGCGGCGCGATGTCAGAACCCCCAAGCGAACCGCGTTAGCCTGGCCTGTAATTTTGCGATAGTGGCGTCGCCGGGCAGGTAGCCTCGCTGAAGCACAGTGGTCAGTTCCAGCGAGATAGCCCCTCTCGCTTCCCCGATCAGAGAGAAGCCACGGTCGGATAGGGATCACCTGGAGATCATCCTCTTCAGGATGCTCAGCAGGAGATTTTCCTGGACAGTTGTTTCATGGCCTGATTAAATTTCACAGCCCAGCACCGTGATGAAAGATTCGGACCACGAGATGCCCAGTGGAGAGTCGGGGCGGTCCCTCCAGGTGCCATTATAGGTGCTCATTACCATTAGAAAAGTTCACGCATACTCCTGACGCACACCGGAATTCGTCAAAGATGGCCTTGACTTTCTTGAACTACAAATCCTCGCGGATCAGTAAGAGAATATCATCGGCGTACGCCAGGACGTTCCCTCTTCCGAGAACTCCATTTAGCGCAGTAGGGAACCGGTGTAGATAGAGAAAAGGGTTGCGCTGCAGGAACAACCCTGCCGAAGCCCTCTGCGCATTATGAATGGGCGAATGAAGTTTCCATCGACCTTTGATAGTAGAGTCGACCTCTGCGTATAGCAAGTGGAACCATTCCAGGAAGGGCGAAGGCAGGCCGATGGAGAGCAGCAGGTGGCCAGGAACTCTCGGCCCACATTGTCAAAGGCGGACTGCAGGTCGGTGGAGTTTACTGCCAACGGCGACTTGTTCTTAAAGGCCAGGGCCGCCTCGTCAGACAAGACCGCGATGTTCCAGGAAGGACATATTTCCGGAACGGCGTATGCCTGTCATTACGGCACAATGGCTGGTAGCTGACGACCTAGAAGAACGCCGCTGACGATTCTGTAGTCCAAGATATAGGTCAGTAACCGCTTAAGCCCGGACCACCGTTTGCTTTGGGGACGAGGCAGATAAAATTTCTCCTCGAGGATTCCGGAAGAACCTCGCTAAGCTTGGATTAGACGAGGACTCGATGAAAGGCTCCCGCGAAGAAGTCATCGAAGACCTTGACAAGCTGGCAGAGCGCGCTATCCCAACCAGCCGCTTTCTCTTGAGGCAAACGGCTGTTGGTAACTTCCACCTCACTCAGGAAGATATCTGCGCGATGAAGCGGGTCGCTGACCTCCAGAGGATGCTCTCCGTAATTCCCTCCAGGAACCCAGCGATGTCATTCTGGTTGCAGGTAGAGCTGTCAAATTCTATCTGAAGGAATATAGACGGTGCGACTCAGGCTCTCTCCCTTGAAGCGGTTCCCTCGGCCGTTGAAAACAGTCGTCAGTCCTGAGCGATGTAGTCGAACGCGCAAAGCGCGCCCAAGTTCAGGCAGCGAAGGATAGTTCAGCGTCTACAGTCTCTGCCTTTAGCCTAGAGCGCAGGAACTTGCTTTCTCTGGCAATATAGGCTTCGTATTCATCGCGGGGAATGGTAAGACACTTGATGTTTTCAACCAGGTCCCACTTTAGTTTTCCCTAATATATACATAGATATCTAGGAGGAACGTTTCCGATCTTCAGCGAAGCTTCGCCTAAAAGCGCTTCAGCTATCTCTATGACAGATGCAGATATGTATGGCGCAGACGGTAAAGGGGGATTCCCCCTTGGAGAAGAATAACACGGTGGTCCGAAGGGCGTAGTTGAGAGTCCAGTAACGGATGACATGTCCGAAGAGTCTTGATAAGTCTTGATTAATAAGACTCAGAGGGGTGGCGTCTACCTGGTTTCCGTAACTGGAAATCTTCGTAGGCAGCTGCGGGGCATCGAAGAAGGCCGCGGTGTCGACGAGGGCGGTTCGGTCCAGGAGTTCCGCTAAGGTTTCTACGGCTCCAGACCTGATGTCGCTCGGAGATGTTGAAGTTACCGAGGGCCCACGCATCTTCTTTGATGGATTCCTCTGCGATGACCTGCAGTTGGAAATGCCGTTCTTCAGGAGTGTGGGTCAGGTGGCAGTTGATAACGCGGGTCTCGAGTCCCCGGATGTTGATGC
The DNA here is from genome assembly GCA_030710605.1 of Cordylochernes scorpioides. Lineage (NCBI taxonomy): Eukaryota > Metazoa > Arthropoda > Arachnida > Pseudoscorpiones > Chernetidae > Cordylochernes > Cordylochernes scorpioides. Next base: position 64,313,679 of record CP092876.1, on the reverse strand, counting down.
TGGCGATGTCGATCTTTCCTGGCCACAGGATGCGATGCAAGATGACGGCGACTCTAGGCGCTACGATGACGGCGAGGCCGGATCCCATGAGTGTTGATGATGGCGCGTATACGGCGCCGTAGCAGAGGCAGGGGTCCCGGATGTTGTTTAGGGCCATAACATTCGTCTTCTATAAGAAAGTGACATCAAATGTGTGATGCTTCAAGAAGTAGCACTTCTTCACACTTCTAACGCGCAAGGTAATGATGCAGACATTGAGACACGTCATGCTGAAGCTCATGGCATAATCCTTGCTATTGCTGCTCGAAAGGTGGCAAGTTTCTTATGGCGGGTGCAGGTCATGCCCCCTACAAGTGCAATTATTCTGCTGAACAGGGTGTGCAGCGTATTTGATTGCCCACCAGTGATGGTTTCAGTGAAGGGCCTCAAATGCTTACTGGATACAATGGCCTTGATCAATACCCCGTTGAAGACATATTCCTATAGGAAAAAGAAAGAGAAGTCTTCAGCTACGAGGATGTCACAGAGGCCGTGAAACCCTACTGCAAAGTGGTACCATCACTCAGCCACTAAGAACGATGAACAGCTACCGCTGGACCTCCTGTAACAGGATGGTCTTTGTATTCTTAACGAAGGCCTAAAAAGATTTATCAAATTTCACCAAGGTACGACATCAAATCCAAAGTACTTATCACTCCCGCATATCCCGCGTTTAGCGTAAAATGCTCCAAGTGCAAGAGCCAGGGACAACGGCGAGTTATTCCCTCCAGGTCAGTACTCTTAAATAGGGAGTCTGAGGAATGTTTCAGCACCTCGTCGAGTTGCAGGTGATCCATTGTTTTTCCAGTGATGAGATCCCGAGAGAACGCTTCTTCCTCCTGGCTCTCAGGAAGATTCTGGTTGATATCTTCCGCTTTGGAGACGGTTTTTGAGCCTAAACTATAGGGGCTGGGTAGGACGCCGCTAGTTTCAACGTGGCATTGTTGAAGGAGGGCGTTGTTCGAACTTTGGATATATCATCGGTATTGTGCTCGGTTCCCAAGAAGCAGCCTCAGGGGCTGAAAATTCCGAAGGATGCTTGGAGTGGTTCGCCTATGATAGGGCTGTAGTAGGCTTCAAGGAAAGCTTGGGAAGGACTTGTGGAGGAGACCCTAATTGACCTCGCGGGACAGTTTTAGTGGCTGAGTGATGGATGCCACTTTGAAGTAGGGTTTCACGGCCTCTGCGACATCCTCGTTGCTGAAGACTTCTCTGTCTTCTTTCTATAGGGATATGTCTTCAGCCTATGGTCTGGACCTCTTCTTCCAGGTGATCCGCCTTCTCTATACTTGCGAGTGCCGCCATTATTTGGCCGAAAATTTTCATAAGCTCGAAAACCGACCTTTTCCCAGCAGCGCTCCCAAAGCCTTGACATATTCTAGGGGCCGAAGTCTGCGCAGTGCTCGATGAAGCAGTATTGATCGAATGTGGCAGCGTCCGTCCGAGTTTTACATTAGGCTTGTTGCTGCCTACTGGTGCGGATTCCTGTAGCCGCATCTCTCTACCTAGACACTTGAGGTGCCGACCTTGGTGGACTTTTTCTTGCTTTTGAAACCTTAGAAGGTTGGTTGTTGTTTGAGAGGCCATTAACTTTCCTCTTTGAAACCCTTGGATTCTGAAAGGCTTTCCAAATGGATGTTTTTTCCGAGGCTTGTTGAATTGTTCAGTAGGAAGAGTTGCAGGTGATCCATTGTTTTTCCAGTGATGAGATCCCGAGAGAACGCTTCTTCCTTCTGGCTCTCAGGAGGATTCTGGTTGATATCTTCCGCTTTGGAGACGGTTTTTGAGCCCAAACTATAGGGGCTGGGTAGGACGCCGCTAGTGTCACCGTGGCATTGTTGGAGGAGGGCGTTGTTCGAACTTTGGATATATCATCGGTATTGTGCTCGGTTCCCAAGAAGCAGCCTCAGGGGCTGAAGACTCCGAAGGATGCTTGGAGTGGTTCGCCTATGATAGGGCTTTAGTAGGCTTCGAGGAAAGGATTTGAGTCTTTGATTTTTCTCCTTGTTGCCTGGCAAACTTTAATTTACCATTGAATTTTCTCAGACAAATCGATCATTTCTTGTTCTTTTGTAACAAGAATTTAATTATTCGCTAACTCATGACTTACGATTTCTGTTAATATGGAATATCGATTAGATATCTCCATATCCTCTTCCTCAATCCGAAAAAAAAACCGCGAATCTCGCACACGGCGTGGCCGCACGGCCGAGAAAGAGAGAGAAAGTGTATATCTGTGTGTTTCAGACTGTTACATCTTCTGGAGAGGTTGGCGCCCTTTGTGTACAAGGCCGTAAAGACCGGAGTGGGTTGTCTTTAACTGATTCGATTTATTGAAGTATAAATCCCAATAGCTACTAGGTATAGGTTCAAATGACGGGGGAAATAACTGTCTATGTAGTCCGTGAGAGGGGATATCGCATCCCCGTGGTCATCGGGGAAAAACTACGTCCAAAAACATTATTCAGGAGGAGTCAGTTAATGCGATAAAACAGAATAAGAGAAGAAAAGTTTCTTTATTAGACAAGACAGTTTCTTTGTCTAATAAAGAAACTTTTCTTCTCTTATCGCATAAACAATACCGAGAAGATTATCACTGTCGTTATTCGCTAAGGAGTCACAGTTAGTCAAGTAGAATGTACCATGACAATACTACGACGTGTCGTCTATGAGTGCCTCCAGTGAGTGAGATGTTGCAGACCGTGGAGCGCTCCCTGCGCCGCTTGTTCCACTTCCAACAGTGGCGGCTGTCCGCCGGTGACGTCGACATATCGGCCTGCTGGGCGCCAGAACGCCGCCGCACGCTGCGACTGTCCCTCCGCGGTAAGTACACCGAGCCTCTCGCCCGCCCAGCTGACAGATGGCCCAGGTCCCGCCGGCGCTGTCCCCTCCCGTGAGCTGGTCGAAGCGCTGCTCGAACATCTGCCCGGCCTGTCGCCCCTGCGGCTCATCCACCTCCAGGTGATGTTGCCTCGACATTCATGTGCCTGGGTTGACGCAGATTTAGGAAGCTTTTTTGTTACCCAGCATGCTTACTCAACGTCCTAACGTCTTAAAACAACGATGTTCATTTATTTATATTCACAGAGATATATATATGTGCTAACACCTGCAACAAATTATCATGCCCAGCAATGGCCGCAGCCTTGCAGAAAATTAACATGGAACCAAAGCAGCAGCTTTACACACCCAAGATAGAGGACATTGCGACTGCTGTGATAGAGATGCATGGATACATCTGAGACTCTTCATTAGACACGACAACAACAACAGAGATATGCACAAAACCCTTTATTAAAACATATAATTTGATCATTGGATTCACCATAACGCAGATATTATATACACAAAAAGCAAGGCAATTACTATCATACACGGATTTGTATGATAACACTCCAAGGGAGAAAAAAAAGTGATTTAAATAATAAAAACATTGGTATTTACCTATGATACATACATAAGTTTTTATCAAGACCTTTTATCTTATATTCTTCAACTGAAAATCGCGGTATTTAAAAAGAAAGAACCAGCCATTTATAGTGACGAAAAGAAACGTTGACATTACATCAATAGGATGAACTAACTAGTGTTTTGTTCCAGAACATCCTGTCCACAGACGGACAGACCATCTTTGCCATCATCCTCCTGCTAGAGAGTACTGCAGTACTTGGTAAGCTACATCTTGTTTTCATCAACATTCCTGTCAGGTATCCAGGTGTCGCACAGAGAGCATGGCATCTTGAAATAAAATCTTACAATTGCTCATGTAATTTCAAAAAGGATTTACAATTAATGAGAATTCGAAACTATAATAAACGGGTATATTTTTTGTATTATTATTATTAAACAATTTTCTACTGTCCTTAGTGCAATGAAAAATTAATGCGAGGGCTATAATAGTTTCGAATTCTCATAGCTGATGACGCGCGTATCATTATATTAATACAAAGCAATAACGCGCCATCTATAAATAACATATGAAAATATTAAGACCCAAATGTTTCTTTTCACAAATAAATCAAACTTCTACTGTCTTTTCTGCGATGAAAAAATATTAGAAGGGATTGGCTTATCAGTGGTGAACTCTCACAGCAGTTTCCCCAATTTAATCCACCAGACCGCTTCTTCAGTGCTCTAATACTGTATTGGATCATTCTGCTTATATATGTTACACTTTAAGTGTTGACTCACAAAAGTGTGGATTTACATGTTCAGTCATATAACAGAAAGGTTTTCTCCCGAACTATCTTCCAGAAAAGTCTAAAGATAGAAGCCTACATAGATAATGATCCATGGTGAATGCAGGGTTGGGACCACCGGAAGAAAACCTTCAGTCAGTGGTCAGCAGACTGGAAACCGCGGTGTCTGGAGGTGTGCTGACCTTCTCAGTGCCGGGGGAATCCAAGGTAACAACAACCTTTGTAAACCTAGGAATAGGGGATGTGTGTGGTATAACTCATTGTTGATTAATTGTAAATAGAGAGGAGAGAGATTTGAGATTGAAAAAATTATTGACCACATAAGTCAATGGTAGGAGAGAGAGAAAAAAACTTCTCTCTCTCTACCGAGGCAGTGAACCTAACAAGTGTGGCGAAGGCTACCATCTACAAGTACCATCTTGGTCTTGAGGTGGGAAACGCCAGCCATAACATCGACCTGTCCACTCTGTGGGAAAGAACTCTTGCAGTCCATCGGTGGGGGAGTCTTTCCCGCGGTGGGCGCCTCCAATGACGACATTGTATATACCCGTTTCTTGGTTTCTCAAGAAGCCTCTGGGACCAAAATTATTGTTGGTCGCTGTTTCAAAGTTTCACGGCGTTTGGATAATCTTACCTTTTAAAAACATTCATTGTGTAAACAAACTACCGTGTAAAATCATTAACTAATCAAATTCATTTATCGTCGCGACCAGTGCTGCGCCAAGCGGTAAAAGACTGGAACTAACGCTTTTTGGTTTTACATTTTAAAAAAAAGCACATAAAGTAGTTTCCATCTCAATCTCTCTAAGTTACAATACCGACTTGGCACTTTGATTGAGGATTGGTACTTTGATTGATTGAGGAGAGAAAGAAAAATATAAAACCCACTAAAATGAACCTGGGATATAGCGAAACTTCCCTTATAACCAACCTGAAATATAATCAGCATTTTATTTTATAATACATTTTGAGAACTATGGCTATAATGAACCATGGTGAACCATAGTGAACTACAGGTTCAGTCCTATTGGGGTTTTAGCGTATATATATATTCATAACATGAAGTTGTGGAAGGATGCTATTCATGTATCAAAAGTGGCACCTCTCCCTTTAAACATGCATTAAAATAATGCATTATATGAATAGGAGTAAACACACATGGATTCAACATCTAAAGACATAATTCTTTGATTTCCATTTAGCTTAGGATCAATAATCTTCTTTGAATTCATAGGAGTTAACAATTTTTTTTTCGTTAAAATACAGGTATATTTTTAATTGTTGTGCTAGCCATTCTTCCACACAAGCCATATATTGGTGAAGGTCTATTGTACGCCCAATAGTAAACAATAGAGCTTCTTCATCAATCTTGTGAAAAAATGGTTAGCACAACAATTGAAAATCTACCAGTATTTTAGTGAAAATGTTAACTCCTATGAATTCAAAGAAGATATAGGGGGTCAGTGGAAGGGTAGTCTAAACCAGTGGTTTTTCGACCGCTACGACTCGGTCCAACCCCACCAATGAGTGCAAGTAACCAAACGGGGCTCTGGCACATTTGTAAGTGCAAAAGTCGATCTGCTTTTCACATGTGTAGACATGTGGTGCACATGTCTACTAACTACCACCATGATTATCACGGCCTGTACCACATGTACTTGGGATAAATTTTAAAAAATAATAAAAAGAAGATATTATTGTGACATGAAGCTAAATGGAGATCAAAAAATTATATCTTTAGATGTTGAATTTATGGGTAGTTCTTGCAATATCTTTGTACCTTCTTATTATCAGAAAATCTTTATTGTCTTTATAATGTCTGATACATCTTTTGTTGTTTATTTGCAAAAAACGCCAAAGTGACAAAAACAAATCAAAAAAGGGATGATGATAACCTGCGTCTTGCAGAATAACATTTTCATAGAAACATATATATACATATTTATTGCTAGCTATATATCAGTTCTATACCCACAATTATGGGTGCATTGAACCATGTGATAAAATGATGTAATTATGTTTATCATCCCAGTGTAAAATGTAAAGGTGATGATAAACAATGAGCCACAACACCACTGTTTTATTTATTTGAAGTTTCCTCTTTAACTAACAGTATATACACTTGTACGGAGGGTGTTTCCTTTCAAATGAAACGATTTCAAACGTCCGTTAGAACTTTATTTTTCGAACGTGAATTTTTTTCATGTGTTCTATGTGCTTCCCCTTCTTCTTGGCTATCTCCCTGCATCGGACTTTCCAAGCTGCGAACACTTCCTTGACTTTGGAGAGCGAAACATTCGACCACTCCTCTTGTGCGGCTTTCCAAAGAAGGAAACAGTTATAGCGTCATAGTGAAAAAGCTAAAAGCAGAAGGACTAGATGTTGGCAAAGCTACAATATGTAGGGTAGTAAATGGCATCGGAAAGAAAAGGGAAGCTGAATCCAATGGGCAAAAATTTCAAGTCGATCGACCACGTCCGGTGCGGACCCCCGCCACGGTTTCCAAGGTAAAGCGGCTAGCAACTACTGAAAATCCACCATCTCAGCGCCAACTTTCCAGAATGTGTGGAACATCGCTAAAAACGATAAATAACATCATTCACAAAGATTTGGAACTGGATACCCGACGAAAAGGCAAGGTTCACAAGCTCACCCCTTTCCACATGAAAAACCGTGCAACGAATGCCCGGAAGCTCTACGAGGAACACCTGGCCGGTTCCAGATCGGAATATACTGCAACATTGGACGAAGCATGGATGTATGTGACGTATTGCAATGGAATCCGGAAGATCTGTTACATCAAAAGAGGCAATCAGGTCCCGGATAATTGGGTTCACCAATGCTCCGAAACTTTCCCTAAAGGTTTCATGGTTGTCGGGGTAATGACTGGCCGTGGAGTCCTTCCGCTCATAAAGGTTCCATCGAAGGTGAAGGTGAACTCAGAATTCTATATAGAATGCGTTCTGAAGCCTGTCATCGAACAACTGAAGGACCTTTACCCAGGGGAAATGGACAAAGTGTTCCTTCATCACGACAAAGCCTCTTCCCATACCTCCAACAAAACCCAACAGTTCCTACAAGAAATGAAGGACACCCTAGGCCTAAATTTTATCAGGAACTCGGACATTCCAGTGAAGTCTCCCGACGCCAGCCCACTGGATTTTTACGGGTTCGGTATGTTGAAACAACGGCTCTTCAACCGACGTCCCAAAACTGAGGCCGGACTTTGGAAAGCCGCACAAGAGGAGTGGTCGAATGTTTCGCTCTCCAAAGTCAAGGAAGTGTTCGCAGCTTGGAAAGTCCGATGCAGGGAGATAGCCAAGAAGAAGGGGAAGCACATAGAACACATGAAAAAAATTCACGTTCGAAAAATAAAGTTCTAACGGACGTTTGAAATCGTTTCATTTGAAAGGAAACACCCTCTGTATATTGCCATTGTTTCCTGGGGTTGGCTTGTATCCAACATGTTTCTTTCTTTTCTCTAATTACACTGGCCTACAAAAATAGTTTTTCTTTTTCCCAAAGGAACAATATCTGATCTTAATGTAACTTTTTGTCCTGATTCCAAATACAGTATAACCTCGTTAATTCGACACACGCAAATTCGACACTGTACCTTAATTCGACCATATTCTGATGTCCCGACCTCCGGCCTATCAAATAACAAACCGTAATTCGACAGTATCGATAATACGACAGTTCCGATAGTTCGACCATTTTAAAATTCGAATTTTGATAGTTGATTGTTTTTTTACATATATATAACTTTACCGCTAAAAAGGTATTACGGCGGCGACAGAATCGCGCATGCGCACTTTTGGTTTCTGTTAGTTTAAGTTTCACTTTGCAGTGCCGTTGCGCAATGTCACGAGTGTTATTGTTTTTTTTAGCTAATCATCTAACCTTAATTCAACACTTCCTTTAATTCAACCGAAAGCTCTGATCCCTTGGGGTGTTAAATTAAAGAGGTTGTGACTGTATACCATTAGTTTTTTTTTTTCTATTATGCAAGGTTTTTGAGTTAGAGCCTTTTTTCATATTCGGTAATACAGGCAGTGATAAATGCAATTAATGTTACGTAGGTTTTTGCCTAAACCTCATTACATTAGCTAGTGGTGATAGATTTGCTACAGGTTTATTTTTGCTTGGACAAGTTTATATGTGAACCAACGATTTTTTTTTATTGGAGATGACAGATTTAATCTATGTTGTTGTCATGTCCAATGAAGAGCCTCAGATGTCCCAGTGCATCTTTATCACAGCAGTGATTTGCATTTATCAAAAAAACAGAGTGGACACTTTTAGCTTCTAGGCTAAAGGTTGGAATCTGCTGCATAAGGACACAAAAGTATGGCAAATTGATATTTTTTAAATCAGCACAAAAAGTTACCTTAAGATAAAATGTTTCTTTTGGGACAAAGAAAAATATTTTTTTGGTCAACCAATGTGATTTAATAAGGTTTATGCAAAAATGATTGCATAACATTGTTTGCATTCATTACTGTGTTTATCCCAATACTAAATAAAAGGTTCACAAAAACCGTGAGTGATGAAAAATTTCCGATTAGATTATTGTGTTAAGCATGAAAAGTAACACTAGAAACACCATCAGGTTCTCTTGGGGAAAAATGTTGTTGACCAGGGTTATTTTAAAGTTAACTCTCAATATAAGACTTAGCTGTATGATCAGAGATTTCTGGTCTTAAATCAAAATGTTTTTTTTTTTCCATTATTATTAGGCCTTAACAACCAAGGTGGTGGTCAACAGCTGTGGTTTGATGGGAGATCTGTTTTCAAGGTGAAAACCAACGTATCAAAAAATGTGTGAAAACTAGTACAAAAGTGAAATTGTACTTGGATAAGGTGGATAAATTTTGAAAAAGACATCTCCTTATTGTGTGACTGAAAGTTGCTGATAGCTTGCACCATCTATCAGAATAAAAATCAACAGAAAATTTGATATTTATTCCAACAAATGGTGCAAGCCATCAGCAACTTTCAGTTGCATGATAAGGATATGTCTTTTTCTTCATTTTAAAAATGATTATTTAAAAATACAACTGAATTTGGACTTTATAAATAAAATCTTGGTACAGTAGAACCTTCCTGTAAAGGACACCTAATTGCAGAGCCAAAGTGGAGAGGTGTCCTCTAGCGCGAGTGTCCTCTCTTGGAGGTTCTACTGTATTGAATCAATTTGGTTAAAGAAGAATATAGCATCATCAAATGTTCTTGATTTATTTACTTTTCTACATTTGGCAGTAACTCACTGACTCTCCTCCTCAGGGGACTGAATTCTATCTTATTTCCATATACATATACATATATATATCCATATACTCGAGAAGTAAATCAATCAAAAGAAGATAATTATCCTTTTATAAAAAAGCTCCCAACCAGTAAATGTTTTATAAATAAACCAATTTGGTCTTAAATGTAATAGATCTCATTATAGACCAGAAAAACTGGGTTTTAAATGAGATCTGAGAAACTATTGAACCTATTGTTGTTTCTTATCCCCTTAGCTACTGTCTCTATTTCTTTAAAAGTAAGTTTATTTTTCTGTGGCAAGGGTTCTCTTGTGCCTTTTTTTGCTAGCGCATCAGCAGCTTCATTGCTTTCAATGCCAACATGTGAGGGGATCCATTGAAGGATACTTTTGTTCTGCAACTAGGTGGTATCCTTTACAGAGAGGTGTGTTGCTGTTTCTTATCCCCTTGTGTAAAGATTACACAAATTCCATAAGTTCATGCTCCTCGAGCTGTTTTATGATGAGCAGTGGCCTTTCCTAAAGGTCCTGTTTAGTACATCTAATGCAAGCTAAATTGTATTCTGGAGCTGCAGGTGCCAAGCTACATTTTGGGCAAGTGGGGTAGATTTTATTATTATTTTCTATCTTCAATGGCAGAGATGACCTGTTCACAGAGAGGTGCACGTGACAAAGAGTATCAGTAGACATTGTGGCAGGCCTATGTGGTGGAGAAGGTATCCGAGCTGACCACTGGGGAGCCCCAGACCAACTCCACCACGGTACAATGTGGAAGTCCAGCCACCACCAAGGAAGCTACCAAGGACAACACCATAGGTACAGTGTGGTCACTAGTCCAACACACACAAACACAGATTGTGGCAGCAGGAGCCGGCATGGCCTGGGGTCTACTAGCAGTTGGCATCCTCCAGTGTGCCATCGTCATTGTGGTGTACGCCAGCTGCACACCGCGCAAGCTCCACGCCAACAAATGGCCTCAGAGAAACAAGCCTCTCATGGCCACCTCATCTCAATAAAAAGTCTCATCACACTCAAGTTAAATGTTTATTTCCTCTAAAAAGAATTTATAGTAAAAATGTTGTACAATTAAAAAAAAAAAACACGAGATATTAACACTAATGTACAATATGATGATCACTCAATAAATAACCATGAAGGAGGGAAGGAAGAAGGAGGAGTCCCCAGACACACTCAGGACTAATGCCAGCTGTTCTCGCTCCCAAAGTCCTCGTATTCCTCTTCCTCTTCTTCTTCCATAAAGTCCTGGTGGTGGGTGAAGCCTCCGCCGCCGCCGCCGCCTCCGCGGTGGTTGTGGTGGCTGCGCTGGGAGGAGGGGTAGATGACCTCCTGGGGCTTGGGAGCCTTGGGCTTCTGGAACTCGTAGACTAAAGGGAAGATATGTTCCACGGCGCTCTGTACCTTGCTGACACTGGGGGCTGTGATGGTGATGCTGCCGGTGGAGAATATCTTCAGTGTTGCCCCGAACTCCTTCACCTTGAATGTGATGCCGGGGTGAAGCTCTGGCTCATAGCTGTGCACACATATTTTGGATTAAATAAATGCACTTTATTGTTTTTTAAAACTAGTGAGTGAACATTTTTGTTTGTTCATGTAAGCTCTCACAACTAAGTAACTTGCAAAACTTTCCATATGGCTAAAAATATATTGTTCCTTCATACCCTACTCAATAAGATTTTGTTGAAATATCTTGAGAGTTCAAATGTGTGAAACTTTCAATATAATGAACAGTTTTTTTACTGATTTAACAAATTTAAAAGGGCAGTAAATATATATAATTAAATATATACACTCATGGACCAAACTTGAGGAAGTGGAAAAGTTTTTGCTATTTTTTTTTTTAAGGAGACAGGCAATTTGGTTCACACTTGGTTATCTCATGTCTTCAATAAAGGGGTCACTGCGTATCAAATATATAAAAAAAGGTTATTGTCTGATCCCGTTATACATGCTAAAATGTACAACTTCCTTATGTCCACGAGTGTATATATTTATATGTATTCTGAGTACCCTCAGAGCATATGTCCATAGTTCATTTAAAATTCCATTTCCAAGAGTTTAGCTTCAATATCAGATAAAAAGCAAACAGCCCAATACAATATTAAAGCGGTATGGTAGATTAAACTGGTGAAATAACTGGGAAGGTTCACCACTGATGACCCAGGCCCTCCCATTATTTTTATTATTGCAGTAAAGGGAGTAGTAAATATTTTAAAAGAAACATGATAAAGCACAATTTGGATTATAGATTATAAACACAAGGTAATAAGACCAAATCCAAATAAATAAATAGTGTGTGATGTTTCGGTAACAGAGAGCGCTGTTACCATCTTCAGACAAAATCTGTAGTACCATTCAGAAAAGTACCATACAGTACTTTTGTCTGAAGATGGTAACAATGCTGTTACCGAAATGTCACACACCATTTATTTATTTGGTCTTATTACCTTGTGTTTAAAAGAAACGTGTGTCATAAAAAAATAGCTCAAATTTCTAATATTAGTTAAAAATTAGATACAAATAAATTTTGTCCAGAGATTTGGCCTAACCACTTTGCCAGCTAAACATCTCTTTGGCAAAAATTGTGAGAATTTCATGAATGTGGATCCCGTGAAATCAAAGCCTACCCTAGGCTAATAAGGGTCATTACCCTGAAATCATGGTCTCCACGTGGACACTCTGAATTTGCCAAAGCTGGCGGATTGCCTTTGTCACTGACCTGAGTCCATTAAGTTGGAAGAGATGGTCATTTAAACATTTTCTTTATGGGAGAGATGGCCTTCATTTTTATACAAGAGCTTCAGTTATTTGGCAGGAGGTGAGTTACCTGGAAATCTGGCTGTGTTTCTCTGCAAAGGCAGGTAGCCGGATGTCAAAGGGCATGGAGCAGGTGCCCAGGACATTGACCACGCGGTAGTTGGCAAACTTCACATTGTGGCCCATCTTCTGGAGGATCCGGCAAAACTTGCGAGCAGCCAGCTTGGCGCAATCCTCGCTGCAACCAACACAAACCTCTACAATGGGAGCAGAAAATTAATCCTTTCGTAGCCTCCACTTTGTGTAGCTTGAGAAATAATTGATAAGAGTACTGTCAGCAACAGAATCCTGAAAATTGAAGTGGCCACCAGCATATATACACTAATAGACAAACTTAAGGAAGTTTTATCTTTTAACATGTATATTAGGATTCAGACAATAACTCTAGAAATATATTTGATACATAGTGGCCTTTATTCAAGACACAAGATAACAAAGTCTGAACAAAATCACCTCTGTCTCCTTTAAAAAATAAACAACCGGCAATACAAAGACTTTCCACTTCCTCAAGTTTTGTCCATGAGTGTCCATAATAATCTCCCTATAGAAACAAAAGTTCTATGAGAATCTAACTGGACCAGACAGCAACAAGAATCCAGGTTCAAAGCACCAAGAAATATATATATTTTTTTGTAAATGATAACTTTCTCTTTTATAGACACTTCGCTAAACAGTGAGTGCAAAGTAACCAAATTGGGTTCTGGCATCTTTCAAGTCCAACTCTTTATGAAGCTATGTGGTGTAAACTTCTTGGGATAAGTAACACCGTCACCATGACAGTACAAATACAATAGATATGTGGCCAAAAAGAATTTTATAAATACTTTCGATATACAGTAGAACCTCTCTGTAAAGGACACCTAGCTGTAGAACCAAAGTGTCCTTTAGGGAGAGTTGCTAGGAGAGTTGCTAAATAGTATTCTTCTTTCTTATCTTAAAGCCATGATAATCATGGTGGGTAGTTAGCAACTGCTTTTACTGTAAGCGCACCACATGTCTACACATGTGAAAAGCAGTTCGACTTTGCACTTACAGATGTGCCAGAGCCCCGTTTGCTAAATAGTAAAAATGGTAATTTTAGCGATGAAAACTGTCCTTTATAGAGAGGTTCTACTGTATATATTTTTTGTCTCTACAAGACTGCAAGCTGTGTGGTTACCTGACACTCATAGAGGAGGGTGAATGGTAAAATGGCAGAGCAAAATAAGTATCATATACATATCAGTAACTACACCTTGAAAATAATAAAGGTGAAAGGATTAGTTTGATAATCTAATAGAAAGTTGTAGAAATTAGAAGAGAACGGGATGAAATGATGTTCCATGATGGCCATTAGTGTGAGTGTCCTCTCATGGAGGTTCTACTGTAGTATGCTTTTTTTTAATTTATGAATTTTTTATTAATACAGTAGAACCTCCCTGTAAAGGACAACACCTAATTGCAGAGCCAAAGTGTCCTTTAGGGAGAGGTGTCCTCTTACAGGAGAATTGCTAAATTGTAAAAATGGCAATTTTGCAAATGAAAACTGTCCTTTGTGGAGGTGTCTGCTAGCGGGGTGTTAGCTAAAGAGAGGTTCTACTGTAGTGTGTTTTAATAGAAAAGAGTGACCATTGAACCATCCATGTATGTATTTTGACGTCCCAGGAGCAAGAACGGAGTAGGTAGTGAGAAATTGGAGCCAGGCACACAGCAGGATGGAATAAGCTGGTGAGAGAACAGAGATATTGAATATGACTGACAAAACAGTAAATCTGGGAGTGAGAAATGTGTTTGAACTGTGCTAAACACCTGGCTGGTTCCTCATGTCATCACCAAGAAACCTCTTAGCACCAAAGAAACCTTGACCAAGAGATGGAAGAGTCTGTGCAGCTGGTGTAAACTGAAGAAGGCTGGACCCAGGCATCAACAACCAGAGCAAGGGAAGACTGTACCTGGTGGCGCCTGTACAGGTAATTTTGCCGGATGACCAGATGCTGGCAGTTGTGTAAGGCTTGCGGAGCTTCATGGTGAGCATCTGGAACACACGCGAAGTCAACTCCTGAGCAATCGCATCCCGGGAATCTACCGCCTTTAGAAAATAACAACTACCTAACTCAATGACCTACTCCAACTATCTCACATGGGAGGCCTCAAACTGGATTACCCATTGCTTCCAACTTTATTAAACTATATAAAAATAAAGCCCGGTGTCTCACTAAAGACATTGTGGCACTCAATGAAAAATAGAAACAAGAGAAAGAGAGAAGAAAAATAAAATTATCTATTTATAGAGGTGTTGTTGTTGTTGTTTCTTATCCCCTTGTGTAAAGATTACACGAATTCCATGATCTCATGGAATGGGGTGTAGGGGTGCAGCTTTCGTTGATCATGGCACCATGATCCAGGCACACTTTATTTATAGAGTAAAACCTCTAGTTGCAGAGCAAAAGTGTCCTTTATGAAGAGGCGTCCTCTTACTGGAGAGTTGTTGTTACATAGTAAAAATTGTTATTTTGACAAAAAAAATTGTCCTTTGTAGAGAGGTGTCCTCTAGTCGGAGTATCCTCTCATGGAGGTTTTACTGTATATCTGAACATATATTTGCTTCCCATTTCTCTAGTTCGATAGTTACTCCCACTGGATTCCCAATTCCTTTACATTTGTCTATTTCAATAGTCACTTTCTTAAGATATATAAATATTGTTATGATCCCCTCTTTTATAGGAGCAATTTGGTCATAACAGGAAATTTTCCAACTTCTAAGTTTTTAGAGTCGCCCATTGTTTTAACCATGGCTATAGCAACACCCATGTTTGAGATAAATATAATCTTGGTCCCAAGTAATGTTGTTATAACCAGGCATGGATATAGGAGTGTAGATGTGCAGTATTGCCAAAATGACCACTTTTTTTTTTTTTTTGCTTATCCCTAGTACACGTGGTACAGGCCATGATAATCATGGTGGGTAGTTAGCGACTGCTTTTATTATAAGCGCACCACATGTTTACACATGTGAAAAGCAGTTTGACTTTGCACTTACAAATGTGCCAGAGCCTTGTTTGGATACTTGCACCCGCTGGTGGGGTTGGACTTTTGCAAGAATCGGGGGCTATTTGACATTTTTTTTTTTAAACAGAAAAAAGTGTCCCATGTGGGAATAGAACCCGGGTCGTAGTGGTCGAAAATCAAACGGTTTAACCAGCCTTCCACCGACCCCCCAATGACCACTTTTAACAAATAACAGCTTTCAGGCAAGGGGAAAACTCTCTATAAAGGACACTTTGGCTCTGCAACTAGGGGTCTGTTATTGTATATTGCCTGTTTATCATTACAGGTAGTGCCTTCTCAATGGTCAGCCATCGTGGAACACCATTCCACTCTGTTCTGCACAATTCTCTTCACCCTATTATCTTCTAATTCCAGACCATATTTTATCCAACCTCGGCCTCGCTACCTTAGAATGATCTATAAGGGCTACAAAGATGGTGCTTCAAATTCAGTCGGAGCAACACAAGAGAATGACTTGTGGGCAAGTGAGGCCCAAGTTTTTATACACAAGAGTTGGGGAAACTGATCCACACATACACACTCAATCATCACAGAATGGAGAAAAGCTCTCAACTTTATTTCCAAGAAAAAAAAAAAACTTTCACAATAACTCACTTTAATATATACAGTATAAACCAATTGTATAATTCACAACACTATGAATCAAACCTACTTTAAAATCCCAATGGAATTATCTACTTTAAGCAACTGTAATCCAATACCGAATTCACTTCATCTGGAAGCACCTTGGGGTGTTGAATTTGACGACATCAAACTAGCTGAGGATGGGCTGCCAGAGCATTTTGTTGTTGTTTCTTATCCCCTTGTGTAAAGATTACACGAATTCCATGAGTTCATGCTCCTCAAGCTGTTTTATGATAAGCAGCGGCCTCTCCCAAAGGTCCTGTTTGGTGCAATTCAGTCTGTAAATGGAAGTTGAGTAAGAGCAGATGGAATGCAATCAATTCCAGCCATCAGCAGTGCTCTTTGTTCTGTAGCTTAACCTCTATTAAATATAAGGCATCTGACTATGTAAAAATTAATTTAGTTTTTTTTTTTCCATATACAACTACTTCCTACTGTTCCTACTGATATGGAAAAATATTAGGAGGGGCCTGGCTCATCAGTAGTAAAGCAACCCAGTTTAATTCACCAGACCGCACTCTACTATTGTATTTGGCTGTTCTGTTCATATAAAGCCAGTAGGAATTCTGTGTAAAGATATGTAAGGACGGAGACAGTAATAGACACAAGAATTGCATTGGATGATATTAAGGACTATGTGACAAGAACTCTCCGACAATAAATTGCTGCCAACATTTAGGATAAGACACAGAGGACATTCATGGTAAACGGATTGCGGATTTCGACAATTTAGAAAGAGGGGATCATATATCGCCGCAACTCTTTTTGGGAGGACAGTTGAAATAAATACATGTGCTTCAAGCAATGATTTCCCATAAACAATTCACATACATGCCTGTGAAAGCATCAATTGAATTAAGGTCATTAGCCAACCAATTTTTGATCTGACCTTTATGTGATCTTTAAATAGCATGTAAATAAAGTGTATTCTTATTAATAAGATGGGAGAAGAATATTTAGAAACCTTTGGATTTAATTCGAAGGGAAAAAAAAAAATGAAATTTATGCTTAAAGGCCAAAGAGTTCTCAAAACAAAGGAAGTCCAGTATCTCCAGTTGCCACCTGATTTGCAACAGGGAAACTAAAAATAGAATTGTGACTTGGTTCTGTTCACAAAACATATATTTTGTTTATAAATTTATTTATCTTCCCACATACACACAATGGGGATGAAATTTCCATCTTATATAAAACATTGTTTATAACACGCACATCATAATTCAAAGATACAGTACAACCTCCCTGTAAAGGACACCTAATTACAGAGTCAAAGTGTCCTTTAGAGAGAGGTGTTCTCTTACTGGAGAGTTGCTAAATAGTAAAAATGGTAATTTTGCAAATGGAAACTGTCCTTTGTAGAGAGGTGAGCAGGGTGTCCGATAAAGGGAGGTTATACTGTATCATCAAGTGTCAATTATTTTAAGTGTGATTATAGCAACAAAATGGTTATAACATTATACATCAAAGATCCCAAGTTTCTATTGTTTTAACCTGTAAGCACATGTGCTCATGGTCAGGATATGCCATTTTTATTTTTGATTTCAACACCTGACCTTTTTATCTTTTTTTTTTTCTTCTTTCATTTTTTCATGTGTTAAGCGTATTTACACAAGTTTGACCTTAAATACCCATTTCTTGGTTTTTCAAGAAGCCTCTGGGACCAAAAATATTTTTGGTCACAGTGGTACAGCCTACTCCACGCTAACGAGCGCCAAAAGGACAAAACGCGTTCGTGGATGGCTTTTCTTGATTTATCAAGAAATTGGGTTGGCCAAATATCAGGGAACAGGCTAAATCAATGTTTAGTTGATTTCTGTTCCACCAGATGGTGCTCTGACTTCTGTAAAGCACATGTGCTCATGGTCAGGATATGCCATTTTTATTTTTTATTGTTTTAACCATGGTTATAGCAAAAATAAGTGTTGTAGCAATTAGAAATCTTGGTCCCAACTGGTGTTATTATAGTGAGTTGAACCCACATTTTCACACAAGAAAGTCAAATCTCGCTATAACAACATCGTCTAGGACCAAGGTTTTAAGTTGTTATAATCACATTTGAAGCAAATGAGACCTTAAACTGGACAAGAATTTACCTCCTTACATACCGAGTCTCAAGCCTGAAGAAAGTGAAATCACGTTCTAAATATCTAAAAATAAATAAAAAATTGTCGGTGGATGACACAAATTTGCATCTACCGAGATCTTGTCCCATACCTTCTTGTCTAAATATCAGTGGGTTGGGGGGATGTCAGCTGACCTAATGTACCTGTAAAATGTTATGTGTGACGGCCATTCCAGCAGCCCCTATTGCCTGCCTATCTCTATTCCTTATTTGTTCATTTTTCTTTGTTCGCACACTTTTTTTTATCACTTTCCTATAACTTTTTTAAAAAATAAAACCAACTCCGCCTTTGCCGTTCCCAAGCCTGGATGAAAAAGGAGGAGGGGGAGCAGTAACAAGCTCACTAAAAAACCTGGGCTCAGCTGGCCCGGCTGATAGTACCCTGTAAGGGCTCCTGATCCAGGGATACAGGATGAGCAGCGTTTGTGCTCCATGTTAGGAGCAGCTGCACATGGCGTCTGTTCCTGATGTCAGAGGCGGCCATTTCTTTCGGAGCTAAGTCGGCCTGCCACTGAGTAGCGCTCCCAGTCTTAATGACAAAGGCAGACGCATAGAACTTCACCCAGTACCCTAATATGATTGAGTGGAGATAAGAAAGAAGAAGAAGAAAAATGAAACCTGTACATTTACCACTCAATATTATTTAAAATCTGAAAGTTTGTTAGATGATATAGAGTATACAATTGATGCTAAGTTCCTCTCTGTGTGAAGACTGCTTCATAGTTTATCAGATAAGCTATTGGCAAGTAACTTTTATCTTTTTATCTTAAGATAAATATTATAGAAATGTGTAAATAGCTTATCTGATAATATTTACCTTTTACTCTCTACCTGCTGTCTAGTGAATTTGTATTTTGCACCATTTCAATTAAAAAATTGAGGCAAATTTTAAAAATAAAACACTATTTTTATATAATTTAGAGAAGTCCAACCACACCTCCCTGCAGTCCCCTCTGGACCCTTGGAATATTTGACCAAATTATGGTCAGTTACCAAGATGACTAAACATGGCAACAACATCCATTTTCCAATGAACAACAACAATCTGTTGATAAAATACTTTGCCACAATACATTTCTCCCAAGATGACAAAGCACAATTTGGATTATAGATTAGAGCTACCAGAAAATAAATCCAATAAAATCCAAATAAATTAATAGTGTGTGACATTTCTGTAACAGCGTTGTTACCATCAACATACAAAAGAATAAATGATTTAATAATAAAGGATTTTAAAAAAGACATTTCCTTATCGGGCAACTGAAAGTTGCTTGATGATGGATTTGTTGATATTTATTCAGATAGATTGCACAAGCCATCAGCAACTTTCAGTTGCCCAATAAGGAGATGTATTTTTTTATTTATGACCTTATCCCAGTACAAAATCACATTTGTACTATTTTTTCACAATAAAGGATTTATTCCTTTGTCTGATGATGGTAACAAGGCTGTTGAGGTGTAACACCACACACACTATAAATTTATATGGATTAGGTCTTTTAATTTCTTGTAGGTATTTCTCTGGTGTCCATTTGAGACAGTAGCATCAACAATGTTAGCCTACCTAGCCCATTGGTTACCTCATACATTAATTTGGCACTGCCAATCCCTGCATTGTACTAGTGACACATTGTAATAAAAGAAAATAAGACCTTATACAAATAATTTATTAGTGTGTGACATTTCGGCAACAGCATGATGGTGACAATGCTGTTGCAGAAACGTCACACACTAATAAATTATTTGGATTAGGTCTTATTTTCTTTTATTATAATCCAAATTGTGCTTTATCATTAAAGGAGAGAAAGAACTGTACCTTCTTAAATACAAGGCAATAAGACCAAATTCAAATAAATAAATAGTGTGTGACGTTTCGGTAACAGTGTTTTTACCGAAACGTCACACACTATTTATTTATTTGGTCTTATTACCTTGTGTTTATAATCTATATCATTGTACATAGTGAGGACAAAGAGAGGAAGAATTTAACACTCACTCCGTTCTCCCTCCGGTACTCCACATTGGATCCGCTCAGAGCAATCTTGTGGAGGTCGAGATGACAGCGGACGCTGAAGGTACACACCACGTTGCTGATGATGATGTCAACTGTGGGGTCCTCTGCTTCTGTGGCATGATGCTGCTGGTCACCTGGCGGCTGCAAGTCCATCACTGCAACATCCACCCCTGGTCACACTCTCTCCACACACAATGGTTGTCAAACCATCAAGGGTCACAACTTGATACCCTAATTTATTTTGGATTCTTTTATCACATGGTTTAATGCATCCATAATTGTGGGTATAGGGATTGAAGAGTAAACATGGATTCAACATCTAAAGATATAATTCTTTGATTTCCATTTATGTTCATGTCAATAATATCTTCTTTGAATTCATAGGACCCAAATATATCTCCAAATGAAAGGTTCAACAATGGGTAGTCCAATATCCCCAAATGCAGCTTGTATTACTATAGGCCAATTGATACCCTAATGTGATTGAGTGGAGATAAGAAAGAATAGGATGGCAAATACAACAGCTATTGGGTCGGTGCATTTGTTATAAGAAATTTAAACAGGCTCCAATGGCACAAGTATTGAATTATTGTGTGTCGAATTAACAAGGTTATACTGTGATAAGGCACAATTTGGGGATTTGGTCTTATTACCTTAAGGTTATACTGTATATACATTTCTCAACCTAAAGTTTTAATTCAATGATTAAACTTTTTTTTCATTAATATTTCAAACTTTAAAAATTGTATATTAAAAAAACTCCATCAATCCACATGAAGTAAATAAGTTATGAGTAAGTGGCTTCCAAATCTTACAGCCGATCTTAAAGTGCTCAGAATTTATCCTTTTTGCTTAAATAAAAAAGCGAAAAGTTTTTATAACCACAACAACAACAAATGATGTTTCCAACTACTTCCAAGGGTTTTTTCTATTTCTAACAGAGAGAATCCTGAGTCCTCCCCATTTAAATTGAGTTAACATGATCCATCATTCCTTGGCATCTTTGTAGCAAAGAGGTGATGAGAGGTTGAAGATGTGAGGAACCTAAATTTAGGGGGAGGGGGGGTGTGGGGGGAGTTCTGGCTGATGGCCCACACTGGGGGGGGGGGGGGGGGGGGGATTGCTGTTGATAATTCAGAAGAGGGGAGGGAGAACTGTACCTTCTTAAATACAAGGTAATGAGACCAAATCCAAATAAATAGTGTGTAAAGTTTTGGTAATAACGTTGTTACTGAAAGGTCACACACTATTTATTTATTTGGATTTGGTCTTATTACCTTGTGTTTATAATCTATAATCCAAATTGTGCTTTATCATAATAGCCATACCTTCTTCTATTAAACACTAAGATCCTTTTATATTATGATACATTAGCACACCATCTGTTATGAAAATTCAAAACTATTATAGACGTGTATGATTCTTTTAAAAATTAAACAATTTCTACTGCCTTTACTGCAATGGAAAAGCCTGGCTCAGCGCTGGGAAGGTTCACCACTGATGAGCCAAGGCCTCAAATTAATTTTTCCTTTGCAGTAAGGGCAGTAGAAATTGTTCAATTTTTAAATCACACTCGTCTATAAGTTTCAAAATTTCACAAAGATGCTTTATTTTCAAAAAAAGGGAATTAATTTTAAATGGGAGGGAAACTATTATCAGCAGCTATATACATGCTCCCAATGACCTAACATACTGGCTTAACTTTACATGACACCTGACTATACAAACAAAAGTACCATACATACAGTCTAACTTGTTTAATTCAATACCACAAGAGATTAGGAATTTTTGGTTGAATTAAAGCCTGTGTTGAATTATAGTCAGTTAAATGGCCATTACAATGGTCTGGGAAGCAAATATTCACATAAATATTCCCACAATTACTTCCATCAAAACAATTATGTGAAATGATAGAAAAAAAAAAGGTCTGCAGTTGGATTAACTGGGATTGTCTTATATTAAAGGTCCTTCCTTGCTTTTACACTTTGACAAAATCAAAAAAGAATCTAAGGCTAGATAAGGCACAATTTGGATTATAGGTTATAAACACAAGGTAATAAGACCAAATCCAAATAACTAAATCGTGTATATATAAAATAGCACACACTATTTATTTGGATTTGGTCTTATTACCTTGTGTTTAGAATCTAGGGTTTGGTTTCTTTTTACATTTCTTTATTTCTCGTGCTTTCAGGCTAACATGTCCTTCAACACAGAGACCTAGAAGTATTACTTGATTGAAGGTAAAATTATAAAATATTTATTCATTATTTAAAATATATTTATAGTATTGAAAAACCTTTTCTATTTATGTTTAGGAGCATTTGCATATGCACTAAGGGGAAAACCCCAGTGTGTTTTAAAATAATGACAACACACCATAGGACAAAAATTTCAAATCAAAGGTTTGCAAGTCCCAATCCAAATAAAGTAATTCATATGTGATCTTCAGACGTGATAAAGCACAATTTGTATTATAGATTATAGGTACAAGAAAATATGACCTAATCCAAATAAATTAATAGTATGATGTTTCTGTAACAGCGTTGTTAACGAAACATCACACACTATTAATTTATTTGGATTAGGTCATATTTTCTTGTAGTGATCTTCAGATACAAGTACTGAAAATATCCCAGTTTAAATCATTGGAGAAATGTTATCACCAAAAGAAACAAGACTAAAGAACTGATAGGGAAGATAAATAAACAAGATACAATTTTTCTATTCTTGTGTTTTTTCTATTGTGATAACAGTGTATTTATAAGATATGCCGTGATATATTTTCTCATTCAGTTCTCTATTCCGAAGATGACTTGTTACTGAAAAAAAAAAATCACACACATATATCAATTACAGTAAGACCTCTCTGTAGAGGACATCTAGTTACAGAGCCCAAGTTAGAGAGAGGTGCCCTCTGACATATGGAGAGCTTCTAAATATTAAAAATGATAATTTTGACAATGCAAACTGTCCTTTGTTGATAGAGAGGTGTCCTCTCATGGAGGTTCTACTTATTAGAAGACTATTATCATAAGGTGAGGAGCTGGTTCTATTGTATTTGCAGGGATGATGACACCATCCAGGTGTCTGCCAAGACCCACATCTATAAGTACTTCCTCGGCGTGGAACTGAGGAGTGAAGACATTGTCTGGAGGA
This sequence comes from Cordylochernes scorpioides, assembly GCA_030710605.1. Classification (NCBI taxonomy): domain Eukaryota; kingdom Metazoa; phylum Arthropoda; class Arachnida; order Pseudoscorpiones; family Chernetidae; genus Cordylochernes; species Cordylochernes scorpioides. Next base: position 64,290,370 of record CP092876.1, on the reverse strand, counting down.
GAACTCTCTCGGGGTGGGGCCTCCCTTGCTGAAGAGATTTGTACATATATATGGCTGTATATATAGTAGAACCTTCCTTTAGCTGACACCTCTCCCACAAAGGACAGTTTTCATTTGCAAAATTATCATTTTTACTATTTAGCAACTCAGAGGTAAAGAGGACACCTCTACCTAAAGAACACTTTGGCTCTGAAATTAGGTGTCCTTTACAGGGAGGTTCAACTGTATTTTCCTACACCTATTTGCACATTATTTATTCCTTTATTATATATTTACTTTATTTGATCTTAATATTTTTCTGTAGCAATTGATTGGAAGAATCAATTCAAGGTAATAAGACCAAATCCAAATATATAAAATGGTGTGTTTACATTTGGGTAACAGTGTAGTTACCATCTTCATGAGTGAATGAGAGTATGAAGATGGTAACAACGCTGTTACCCAAATGTAAACACACTATTTATTTATTTGGTCTTATTACCTTGTGTTTATAATCCAAATTGTGCCTTATCAATCACTAAAATTGTATTTGCTTGACTTGCAGTCAATGCACCCAGAAACATAGAATGTTTTAATTAGAGGGAAGACATATTGCAGAAGCAAGGTGAGTGGGGAAATGTAGATAACAAATTAGAGAGAGGGGGGAGGTATCGTTGCAGGGAGGGCTATCTTCAAGGCTAATTCCCCCTCCCCAAAAGAGTTAACCCCATTCTATAGATTCCCTTATTTTAATCCATCAATGAAACCTTAGGACAAAAGTAATACAGAAATACATTAGAAGCTCCACACTCCCGCTAGAGGACACCTCTCTACAAAGAAGGACAATTTTCATCTCCAAAATTCTAATGTACCATCATTTTTAAAAGGTGTAGATTTTTTATTTTTTTCATTTTACAAACCTTTGTCAACACAATAATGTGAAATACACCTTGAGACATCAAAACCAAATAGAAGAAATTTTGTGCTTTGGTAAAAAATTCAACAATTTAAAATGATACCAATTCCAGCAACACCTCTTGTTAGGAGAACAATCTGTGTCCTGTCTTAAAGACTTCTTTCCATTACACAAGTCTTTAAACCTGATACATTTGGATAATAAGACATACACCAAATCCAAATAACTAAATTATGTGATGTTTAAATAACAGTGCGGCCATCATAGATTAATTATTTGGTGCTGTTACCTTATGAGTTTTAACACCTGCTTAAAATCAGAGAGGCAGATATAAGTTTGAGTCAAAAGGCGATCCATCAATTAAGTTTATATAAAAGGGCGTACCTGGATCTGTAAAGAAAAAAAAAATTCTCAAAATATTTCAAGAGATTGCTTCCTCTTTATCAATTTATTGCATTGGTACAATAAATTGATAAAGAGGGAGCAATCTCTCGATATATTTTGAGAATTTTTTTTCTTTACAGATCCAGGTACGCCCTTTTATATAAAGATAAAAGTTCATTACATAAAAATATATTTATAGATATTAAATGTCTCAATTAATCCTAAACACATCAAGGAGAGTTGAGTCTTCTCCAACTTGAAGGTAGAGTTGATACGATGATGGGCTTGTGTAAAAAGTAGCAAGAAATTGCTCAGAGAGCTTTTCTTGTAGCCATAAACTGCAGCTGGTGGTGAGTGCATGTTATTTTAGGGAGGCGCAATATAAACATGGGCAGTGTTGACAACCCAAGATACAACGGCCCTGTAATGATAAGGCTTGGTTAAATCTGGCCACACACGAGCTTCCACAAATCTTATATCCAAGAAATTCTTTAGCTACATCAAATATATTTTTACAATAGTGTAGGTACATCAAAGTACAGGTTAACTTCTACTTATGCCTATACATGATAAAGAACAATTTGGATTATAGATTATAATACAAGAAAATAAGACCTAATCCAAATAATTTAATAGTGTGTGGCAATGCTGTTGCTGAAACGTCACACACTATTAAATTATTTGGATTAGGTCTTATTTTCTTGTATTATGCCTATACAGTAGAACCTCCATGAGAGGACACTCACGCTAGAGGACACCTCTCTACAAAGGACAGTTTTCATTTTCAAAATTATCATTTTTACAATTTAGCAACCCTCCGGTAAGAGGACACCTCTCCCTAAAGAACACTTTGGCTCTGCAATTAGGTGACCTTTACAGGGAGGGAGGTTCTACTGTATATAATTCGTACAATCCTAGAATTTTTCCAATATTTCTCTAAACACCTCAATCATAAATTCTTTAAAAGTTGCACACTACAATAGACAGACCTTAATACAATAGAAGTGGAGAGTATTGAAAAGACTGGAAGGATTCACCACTGATGAGTCAATAGAGACAGTCACTTCCCTGAGTGACCACTTTTGTAATATCAACAATTAATTATCCTGATCAAATCTACCTTCTAATAAGAGACCAGTAGTATTCTAATGTGTGTGTTTTAAGCTATGGTCACTCAAGGGAGGTTCTGCTGTATTGCACACTTCTAAAAATGGATTGACCTTGTAATGAGGATATTTCTGGCTAAAGACTACCACTCACATTGGCAGCTTTGAAGTCGAGGGTTCCTCTAGATCTTTCTATGGAGATTTTGTTGAGTGTAGCTCCTATGATTTAATTTGGTTTAAATGGATATATGGTGCCCCACTCATTGATTGGTTCTCATCATTGGTTCTGCATCACTGATAAGGTACCATTCAGAGATTAGCTTTGTTATCACCCTCAGACCAATGTACTGAATGAGAAAAAATTATATATCCCAGCATGTTTTTAAATATTTAGTAATGTTATCTCTTGTGTAAATAAGATAATTGCTAAGAAGATTGAATAATTTCCAAGAACCCTATAATACTATTTTTTTTTAATGATAAGGCAAAATTTGGATTATAGATTATAGCTACAAGAAAATAAAGACCTAATCCAAATAAATTAGTAGTGTGTGACATTTCAGAAAAGCATTGTAACCGAAACGTCACACACAATTTATTTGGATTAGGTCTTATTTTCTTGTAGCTATAATTTTTTGAAATTAATAAGTGTGTGGGGGGTGAATATCCCTCTTTCTCTTCCATTCTGTTAATCCAAATGAGAATTCTGAACCCCGTTGAAGTGTAGTTACCACCTCCACCATTCTGTAATGGACACAATGAGGTCAGGGCCACAATGGCCGCCAGAACAATAACTCCAAAATGTGGTGAGAGAGTTCAATGTTGGCTGGTCGGGCCAAAGGGGGGAAGGGGAGAGAAAAAATCCAAAATGAGGTCACACCAGGAGTCTTCTAAAGAAAGAAAGGCCAAGAGTCTTCTGTGTCATCAGCAGCAGGAGTGGTCACTCTTCTCATGTCAAGAATCTTTCTTTCCACAATTTGCTTTTTTTTTTTAAACATGGACTAATTAGGGCCAATTTTTATTTTTACTTCCAAAGTAAGGTACAAGAAAATAAGACCCAATCCAAATATATTAACAGTGTGTGAGGTTTCGGCAACAGCATTGTTACCATCATCAGACAAAAGAATAAATCATTTATTATTTTGTCTGATGATGGTAACAATGCTGTTGCCGAAACATCACACACTGTTAAATTATTTGGATTGGGTCTTATTTTCTTGTATATATAATCCAAATTGTGCTTTATCATTCCAAAGGAAGGTCTTAATTAGACATTGGATGATTGAGATTATAGACAGAAATCACAAAGTAACAAAAAACTTTATCCAGATAAGTAAATTATGTACAATGTTTCAATAACAGTATGTCCACTAATTATTCTAACTGTGGTTTTAACATCAATAAATCTTGGTCCCAAGTGATACTGTTATAATAAAGGTCAAACTGGATTTCTATATTTGAGCCCCTCAATGCACAGATTGATTAACTCCATAAATAATCGGGAAAAAAATGTTTAATTTTTGTTGAAAGTCTAAAAATCTATATGTCATATAGATTTTTAGACTTTCAACAAAAATTAAACATTTTTTTCCCGATTATTTATGGAGTTAATCAATCTGTGCATTGAGGGGCTCATTTAAAAAATAGGGATGGCTGACATCATAAAAGAATGTCTGATGACAAGGGCACAGTGTGAAGATTACCAGTGCTATCAGTATAGCAACTAAACATTGAGAATATCTTTCAAAATACTGGAGAAGTGGGACAATGCCTTATATACTCTAAGTTCCAGTCTCCTAGGGATCTCTATCTGGTACCTCTATGTGAGGATAGATGGATAACTTCTTAAAGTCAGGAGGGGATGAGCAAAGACTGGGTTAAGCCATAACTCTATCTTTATATAGAAGAAGACACTCACCCTTGAAGTTGGAAACTGCTTCTAGAGGTGAATGGATGTACTATTATAGCATGGTTTATTGTTACAGTACAACCTCCCTGTAAAGGACACCTAATTACAGAGACAAACTGTCCTTTAAGGAGAGGTATCCTCTTATCAGAAAGTTACTAAATAGTAATTTTGAAAATGAAAACTGTCCTTTATAGAGGGGTGTCCACTAAAGGGAGATTCTACTGTATTTACATAATTTCAAGTTTCAGATTGTATTAGATTTTCACAGTTTGGCATGAATTGTGTCAATGCTATATAAATGTGGGTAGCTACAATTTTAGCCCATTGTTACCGAGAATAAAGATTCATTTGCACACTTACATCTTGCCACTATTTTTCAACACAACACTAGTAAGTCAACAGCACATGGATGGCACAGAGAGAAACCACACTATTTTCCCCATAAAAATGAATGGACCAGGGCAATGTCTTGCCACCACTAGACTATGGATTGATCACCTTGGAAGAATCTGATTGAGAAGGTGCTTCCGTCTTAGGACTTATTCACCTGGAGAATAAAATAAAACATTTTTCATTGCAGATAATATTGAGTGTAAAAGTAAAAATCAAGTCAACCACATGTGTTATTGGGGATGTTGGATCTTGTCACTCACTCCACGAACATTGTTGTAATGTCAACAATCCACTAGATGAAGATCCAACAACCCAAGTTATCAGAATTCTTGGTGGAAGAATTAAAGAGTCGGTGTATGCTGAATTGTAGTCGGTTAAGATGATCCACCATAATATTCTCTGCTAGCGAACACTTTTATTGAACAATTTGTTGTCAACAGTTATTGGGGGGAAAATAGTACAAATGTGAAATTGTACTGGATAAGGTGGATAATTAAGAAAAAAGGCAACTCCTTATCATGCAACTGAAAGTTCCTTTTTTCTCAAGTTATAGGGGAGTAAATTAAAGTCTTTGCATTGAATTATAGTAGGTAAAAGTCTTCTTTTTTATCTCCACTCAATCATATTAGGGTGTCAAGCTTGTAAAGCTTGTTGATGGTGTCTGTCAGTGATGAGTGGAGCACATCAATGGATGAGGGGAGATTTGACAACCATCATGACTGGGTGAAGTAGAATGCGTCTGCCTTTGTCATTAAGACTGGGAGCACTACTCAGTGGCAGGCCGACTTAGCTTCAAAAGAAATGGCCGCCTCTGACATGAGGAACAGACGCCATGTGCAGCCGCTCCTAACATGGAGTACAAACGCTGCTCATCCTGTATCCCTGGATTAGGAGCCCTTACAGGGTACTATCAGCCGGGCCAGCTAAGCCCAGGTATTTTAGTGAGCTTGTTACTGCTCCCCCTCCTCCTTTTTCATCCGGGCTTGGGACCGGCAAAGGTGGATAAAAGTAATTAGGCTGATTGGAATTCACAAAACATTTTAATTATACTAGGTGTTGAATTATAATCAGTTGAGTTACAGATGGTAGTTTTGAGGGGGTGGGTGGAAGGATTTTCGACAGCTACGACCAGGATTCGAATCCTGCATTGAGCATTTTTTTCTGATAAGAAAAAAAAAAATGCCCCAATGGCCCCCGATTCTTGCAAAAGTCCAACTCCACCAGTGAGTGCAAGTAACCAACGGGGCTCTGGCACATTTGTAAGTGCAAAGTTGAACTGCTTTTCTCATGTGTAGACATGTGGTACACTTACAGTAAAAGTAGTCGCCTACTTCTACCCACCATGATTATCATGGCCTGTACCATGTAAACTAGGGATAAGCAAAAAAAAAAGATGGTAGTTTGAAAGGGAAATGGGGTTGGGAGTTGAAAAAATGGGTTAAACTACTGAGGTAAGTGTTGAAGAAACACATCTGCCAGATGTGTGGAAGTTCTATATATATATATATATATATAATAATGAATTTTCACATATGGCTGAGATATGATTTCAACACTAAATATGATTACTGGGCACAGGCATCATACATTTTTGCATATACAATAGAACCTCCCTGTAAAGGACACCTAATTGCAGAGCCAAAGTATCCTTTAGGGAGAGGTGTCCTCTTACCAGAGAACTGCTAAATAGTAAAAATGGTAATTTTGTAAATGAGAACTGTCCTTTGTAGAGAGGTGTCCTCTAGCAGGAGTGGAGGTTCTACTGTATAAATCAAATTGTGAGAGACCATTAAAAAGCACAAGACTTGACGCCTTTATATTATTGAGAGTGGAGATAATCATCAAATTGATATGGAAAAGAAGCTACATAAAAAGCTGCCAGACAACTAGTGGAACTCTTACACAACTTTTCTCTAGATTAAATCTTATATAATGAATGTGTATTGATATATTTATATGTACCTTTTCAAGTCAACTGACTCAGCACTTAGGTAGGTTCAGGTAAGAAAAACTCTTCATGTGTGTGTGTGTGTGGGAGGGGGATATTTAAAGAAAAATAAACATATCTTCACTAATTTTCTTGTAGCTATAATCTATATTCCAAATTGTGCTTTATCACTTTACTAATTTTTGCCCATAGAGAGAAGAGAGTTTTCCTACTCTGCCTTTATTTTATAATGAAGAGACTTTGCTACAGAAACATGAAATATTTCAGGTGAAATGGCTGAAATTTCCCAAGATTGGTTTTTAAAAAGCAATCCATGTTGGCTGAAGAAGTAGATAGGACTTCTCTAGCCGCTAGCTGTAGGACAGGACAGGTGATTCCATCACAAAGGGAGAGGTAGATTACGGAAGGGTTGGTCTGATAGCCTCTAGAACCAGGCTGAGGTACAAGAAGCAACTTGCTCAGCTCTCTAACAGGGTAATAATGGCCAACCCCACCTCTGCATTGCACTACATTCCGGGAGTAACAACAATAACTGTAGTTAGAAACAAATTTAAAAGTTATATGAGGAAAAATTATTTAATGAGCGAGGCCTCTTGAAAACTCCTAAACTCTAAAATTGGGAAACCATTTTAAAGAAAAGTTTCTTCTTCTTCTTCTTTCTTATCTCTGGGTAGTAAGCGGCTGCTTTTACTGTATAGTGCACCACATGTCTACACATGTGAAAAGCAGTTCGACTTTGCACTTACAAATGTGCCAAAGAAAAGTTTAAATGCATCAAATTGTAGCTATCTTGTTAACTAGTACCTCTGTCTCATACCAGACAGTGTGAGAAGGCCAGTTGGAATTTGATAAAAGTTTTGCTTGGACTCTACATAGTGGTGAATCACTTTGTAGCCCCTGCACAGCTGGGGTTGGCCACTCCAAAACTTGGATTATTCAACTCCTTGATTTTTTTTTTTTTGCTTATCCCTAGTACACATGGTACAGGCCATGATAATCATGGTGGGTAGAGGTAGGCGACTGCTTTTACTGTAAGTGCACCACATGTCTACACATGTGAAAAGCAATTCGACTTTACATTTACAAATGTGCCAGAGCCCCCGTTTGGTTACTTGCACTCGCTGGTGGGGTTGGACTTTTGCAAGAATCAGGGGCCATTGGAGCATTTTATTTTTTAATTTAAAAAAAAAAAGAGCCCAATGAGGAAATTGAACCTGGGTCGTAGCGGTCGAAAACCAAGGGTTTAGACCATCCTTCTACGGACCCCCTTAAAACTCATCGATGATAAGATACAATTTGGTTTATAGATTAGACAACACACGGTAATCAAATCCAAATAAAGTGTGTTACATATAATTCTACTGTCTTATAAGCTTTAGTCCATAGTTTTCTTAAATACCATTTCTGAGATTCCATCCTTCAGTGCTGCATATATAAGCAGAATCGTCCAATACAGTATTAGAGTTCTAAGAAGTGGCCTGATAATTAAATTGGTGAAACTGCTGGAAGGGTTCACCACTAATGAGCCAAGCCCTCCCAAAATATATTTTTATCGTAGTAAAGACAGTAGAAGTTGTTTTGTGTATATAAAAGGATCATTTATGCTTAAATCCTTTCATTTTCTATAATGTGTTACGTTAGGGTAACAGCGGTGTTACCAAAATGTCACACACTATTTATTTATTTAGATTTTGTCTTATTACTTTGTGTTAATAAAACTCATTACATAGTAAACGTTGGAATCACAAGCCTTACAAAATGTTGCGCGAAAAGAAAACTTTTTGACAATATAAATATATTTCAAATATATAGCAGAACCTCCATGAGAGGAGACTCTCACTAGAGGATACCTCTCTACAAAGGAAAGTTTTCATAGCTGAAATTGCTATTTAGCAATTCTCATGCAAGTGGACACCTCTCTCTAAAGGTCACTTTGGCTCTGCAACTTGGTGTCCTTTAGACAGAGGTTCTCTACTGTAATAATTTCAAAATAAGTGTAAGTAATTGTTATTATAATCTCAAATACATATGGTAAAAGACATTATTGTATCATGCTTTATCCTGTAGAAGGGCTCTTGTGCCCGAAAAAGCTAGAGATGGAAATTAAAAAATATTTGGATAAAGTCCAATTTTGATTATAGATTATAGCTATAAGAAAATAAAACCTAATCCAAATAAATTAATTCAGTTTCAGTAACAACGCTGTTACCAAATGTCATACACTATTAATTTAATTGGATTATGTCTTATTTTCTTTTAGCTAAAAAAATATTTTAAGAAACATATCCCTTGGAGGCCTGGTATTTTCAACTTTTAAAAAGTCATGATATCATACCACTCAAAAAGAGCAGCCTAGCTTATGATATTTACAACAATGAATTATATGTGATGGTTATTCATCATATATTAAAACAAAGTTTACAATAAGTGATTCGACACCGGTTCATCGCTGTCGGGAATGGAGGGTTTTACCCACTCATCCACCGACTTCTATCTAGTCAGACTTGGCTTCAAACTTGGGCACAATTGGCCAGCTTCAACAATGGCAAGCAATTTAAGAAATAAAGATAATGTTGCCGCAAATTATGCCAAAAAAAACTTTCCCTCACATAAACACAAAGTAATAAGACCAAATCCAAATAAATAAATAGTGTGTCAACACTGTTACTGAAACACCACACACTATTTATTTGGATTTGGTCTTATTGCCTTGTGTTAATAACCTATAATCCAAATTGTGCCTTATCCTTTCCTCACATATAGTCTAACCTCTTTAATTACAGCACCTCAGGGGATCAGAGCTTTGGGATGAATTCAAGTGTTGAATTAAAGTAAATTAGATGATTTCATTACACACAACCTTCACTGCTAGTGGACATTTTTCTCTCTCTGATATAACCAAATTTATAATTAAAATAATATTTTTAGAGAACAAATATGCTGTGGTAATATATTTAAATTAATAATGTGAATTGTCATACCTCATTAGGACTTTTTTATTAATTTTTTTTTTTCAGAATGTTTCATGATTAACTTTTAGTGACAAATAAAATTACATTATTACATAACTCTGCCTTTGCCGGTCCCAAGCCCCGGATGAAAAAGGAGGAGGGGGAGCAGTAACGAGCTCGCTAAAAAATCTGGGCTTAGCTGGCCCAGTTGATAGTACCCTGTAAGGGCTCCTAATCCAGGGATTACAGGATGATCAGCGTTTGTACTCCATGTTAGGAGCGGCAGCACATGGCATCTGTTCCTCATGTAAGAGGCGGCCATTTATTTTAGAGCTAAGTCGGCCTGCCACTGAGTAGTGCTCCCAGTCTTAATGACAAAGGCAAACGCATTCTACTTCAGCCAGTCATGATGGTTGTCAAATCTCAAGCTTTACAAGGTTGATACCTTAATATGATTGAGTGGAGATTAGAAAGATGACATTATTACATTTTTGAACAAAAGAAAAATTACTAATACAGTAGAACCTCCCTGTAAAGGACACCTAATTGTAGAGCCAAAGTGTCCTTTAGGGTGAGGTGTCCTCTTAATGGAGTTACTAAATAGTAAAAATGGCCATTTTACAAATGAAAACTGTCCTTTGTAGAGAGGTGTCTTCAAGCGGGAGTGTCCTCTCATGGAGGTTCTACTGTACTATTTGAATCTAAGTAAATAAATACAATGGGAAGAAAGTAAATTTGGAAAATTAAGAAAAGGCAAAAATTGTATCTAATAAAAATCAATATCTTTTAAGGAAATCCTTTGTTTGTCTAAATATAGAACCCTATTTAGTATTCAGTCTAGCTGATCAGTTTGCGCAAGGCATGGGTGTCTTTCCCCTTCTGTATGTTATATCAGATAGCTGCATTGCTCTCTTAGACACCTAATTGTTGTTTAGCACCTCAGTGACTAGCAGTCACTGAAGTTTGGCCGAAATCCTCCACGAGGAAACAACAAATGATTGTTGGGGCCAATATTGCAAAACCACATTGCAACACTTTTAAGCTTGATCTGTATACGGTAATTATGGTCACTGTGCTCTGAGTGTCAAAGTATTGCATTTTTAGCAATATTCAATTTTAAAAATCAGTTAAATTATTGATGTTAAATTATCGTTTAGATGAATTAATGTTCTCGTTATGATAGGCTGGAGGTCAGGTCATGAAAACATGGTGTTATAAGTGTTGAATTATCGATTGTTGTATAAACAAGGTTATAATTGTTATATACAGTAGAACCTCCCTGTAAAAGGACACCTAATTGCAGAGCCAAAGTGTCCTTTAGGGAGAGTTGCTAAATAGTAAAAATGGTCATTTTGCAAATGAAAACTGTCCTTTATAGAGAGGTGTCCTCTAGCGGGAGTGTCCTCTCATGGAGGTTCTACTGTACTTCCAAAACTCCTCCATTAGGTCCAAGCTCAGATGAAAAAGGAGGTGGGAGATCTGTAACAAGCTTGCAAAAGAAAAAAAACCTGGGTTCAGCTGAGAGTACCCTGTAAGGGTTCCTGATTCGGGGACACAGCAGCACCTATACTCCAAGTAAGGAGTGATTGAATTGGGTGTCTGTTATATACAGGAGCTAAGTCAGCCTGCTCCCTGTCTTAATGACTAAAGCAGACTTATGATAAGTCACAATTTGGATTATAGATTATAAACACAAGGTAATAAGACCAAATCCAAAGCACACACTATTTATTTATTTGGATTTGGTCTTATTACCTTGTGTTTAAAGCAGACTTACTTTTCTCAATCACATGATGGTAAAAAATCTCACAGAGCTGACACCTTAATATGATTGGGTAGAGATAAGTGCAAGAAGATGCACAGGATTCACAATCTGGAGTCCACAATGTCATCAGATCCAGGAAATATTTGCCACCTAGAGGTGGGGTACATGTGCTAAGACTTCCCATTTACCCTGACCTCACAGGAAGGTGTTAAAAAAAGGTGAGATATAACAAGGCTTAATTAGGGCTGCCCCAAGGCAAGATTTCATATGGCACCTCTCCCCTACCCTGTCTCTTCAAAAAATCACTACTAATGTTTCAATATTAGTGACTCAACATTGATAATAATATAATAGGGAGTTTAATAAGGCACAATTTGGATTTTATATTATAAACACAAGGTAATAAGACCAAATCCAAATAAATAAATAAGCCTGTGACGCTTCGGTAACAGCGTTGTTACCATCTTCAACAAAAGTACTTTTGTCCGAAGATAGTAACAACGCTGTTACAGAAATGTCACACACTATTTATTTATTTTTTTTTATTATTATTATTTTTTTTTTTTCTAAACGGTAAAATCTTCCCAATTACATGCGTGGTAAGGACGAAATATTCAGGAGATGAGTTTCTTTCAACACTTTATTTATTTGGATTTGGTCTTATTACCTTGTGTTTATAGGGAGTTTACTTTGGCATCATTATGATTGTTTTCCACTTTGCTGCCTTCTTGCAGCGTCCTCTCTGATTGAGTGCTTGGGCATCCCCTAATCCAAGTAAGAATGTGTTAAAACATCTGACCAACAAGTGGTTTGGAGCTACCTCACAAAATCCTAAGTAGTGATAAAACATAATTTGGATTATAGATTATAGCTACAATAAGACCTAATCCAAATGAATTAATAGTGTGTGACATTTCAGTAACAGCACTGTTAACCTCATCAGACTAAAGAATAAATAATTTATTATCATATATCATTTATTCTTTTGTCTAATGATGGTAACAACACCGTTACCAAAACATCACACACTATTAATTCATTTGGATTAGGTCTTATTTTCTTGTAGCTAAAATCCCCAGCAGGTTGGTCATGAACCAGGATCTCACATTTATCACTGCCCTCAATTCTTGCACAAGTCAACCCCCACCAGTGAGTGCTGATAACCAAAGGGGGCTCTGGCCTCTTGTAAGTTGAAAAAAAAAAAAAGTTGAATCACTTTCTACATGATGAGGTACAATTTGGATTAAAGAACTACAAGACCCAGTCCACCTTCTTTAATCCCACACCCCATGGGATCACAATTTCCACTTGACTTGAAGTTGAACAAGAAAATTGACAATTAAAATAATTTTATTGACATATTGTCAATACATACAAAGTGCACAGTCTGCACTATTTCAAAAAAGATAATTATATATATGATACTATGTACAATGAATATGGCGCCTCTGCCATGGCAAGTTTAACACAGTTATAAGATTATTATCAGGGGGTCGGTGGAAGGAAGGTCTAAACTGTTGGTTTCCGACCACTACGACCCGGGTTCAATTCCCGTATTGGGCACTTCTTTCTGATTAAAAAATGCTCCAATGGTCCCCCCGATTCTTGCAAAATTCCAACCCCACCAGTGAGTGCAAGTAACCAAACGGGGCACTGGCACATTTATAAGTGCAAAGTTGAACTGCTTTTCACATGTGTAGACATGTGGTGCACTTACAGTAAAAGCAGTCGCCTACTTCTACCCACCATGATTATCATAGCCTGTACCAAGTGTACTAGGGATAAGCAAAAAAATATATATATTATTATCAGTTCAGGGGAAAATTTGGTTGAAGTATCAACCAATTTTCCATGAACTGATAACACTTACTAGTGTTGAATTATAGTTGGCTGAATTAAAGATGTTATTGTACTGTATCTCTCAAAAGGTAACATGGCCAAATCAAATTATTGAAATATTTGTCAATTTCAATAACATTGTTGTTACCATAATCAGACAAAGTACTAATTCAATAATTTGGTCTTGTTACCTTTGGATTCTAATCTATAATCCAAAAATTATCAGGTTAAACTGTAGTTATACTATAGGAATGTAAAGTTTCTGTAACAGTGTTGTTACCATCATCAGACAAAGTACTAATTCAATAATTTGGTCTTGTTACCTTTGGAATCTAATCTATAATCCAAAAATTATACTTTATCAGATTATACTGTAGTTATGCTATAGGAATGTGAAGTTTCTGTAACAGTGCTGTTACCATCATCAGACAAAGTACTAATTCAATAATTTGGTCTTGTTACCTTTGGATTCTAATCTATAATCCAAAAATTATCAGGTGCAATTACTGTAGTTATACTATAGGAATGTGAAGATTCTGTAACAGTGTTGTTACCATCATCAGACAAAGTACTAATTCAATAATTTGGTCTTGCTACCTTTGGATTCTAATCTATAATCCAAAAATTATCAGGTTAAACTGTAGTTATACTATAGGAATGTCAGGTTTCTGTAACAGTGCTGTTACCAAAGTGTCATGTATAATGTAGTTAGTTGGAGATTTTGTTGATTTCTACATGTGTAGATACCTGGTTTACTTACAGTAAAAGGCAGCCACTAACAACCTACCATGATCATCATCATATGTCCCTGCTGATGATCATGGTAGGTTGTTAGTGGCTGCCTTTTACTGTAAGTAAACCAGGTATCTACACATGTATCACACTACACTACACACAGGTATCTACAACCGTCTTTGATTTCCAGACTTAAGTCTGGTCATCTACGGACAATGACTTTCCAGAATGGTTGCAGGGTTTCCCACTATGTACTAAGTGCAATTCTCAGCCTGCAACCCCAAGACATATAATTGACTCATCCATTGATGAGCTCTACTCTTCCCCGGCAGACACCCTCAAAAGTCTCAAGCTTTACAAGCTTGATACCTTAGTGTGATTGAGTGGAGATAAGAAAGAAGAAGATATGTGTAATGCTCAATTAATTTAAATTCTTTATCACGACGGTTTGATCCAAGAAGGAAGGGCCCAGCTGACTGTGCTAAGCACAATAAACAAGCCTCCACATCTGGAGGCATCCTACCTACCGCTACACTATGGATCACCATTCAAATTATGCAAGCCATTATGCAAATGTGGATCCATACAAAACCTGGCAATAAAGTTTTCAATATTTTGACATCAGCCGTAAAAAGAGCATTAACTGAGTAGTGGCCTACCAATCAGGATTGCCTTGCGTCTAGCAAGAGCTAATTCACAGGCAGACAATAGCTAGATTCCAATTTCTCAACATAACTAGATTGCAAACTTAATTATACATGTTTTAGTAACAATGCTGTTACCAAAAGTGTCACATGTAAAATTACCTACAGTAGAACCTGGACAACACCTAGTTACAGAGCCAGAATGTTTTTTTTTTAGGGAGAAGAGAATCCTCTTACAGAAGAGTTGCTAATTAGTGAAAAATTTTGGTGGTGGTAATTGTCCTTTGTCTGGTAGCAGGATTGTCTTTTCATGGAGGCTTTACTGTTTTTGTATTTGGCCTTGTTACCTTAGACTCTAACTACAGTATAACCTTGTTAATTCGATATTTTTACCATGTTTTCATGCCCTGACCAGTAGCCTATTAAATAATGAACATTAATTCGACCAATTTTTAAAATGAAATTTCAACAATTAGATAATAATGGAGACCAGGACCTGCTCAAGAGAAGAACTGAAGTGAAGAAATGGACTGATGGCCTGGAGAAATAAAGAGAAGAGATCAAGAGAGAGAAACATGGCTCCACTGGAGACCAGGACCTGCTCAAGAGAAGAACTGAAGTGAAGAAATGGACTGATGGCCTGGAGAAATAAAGAGAAGAGATCAAGAGAGAGAAACATGGCTACACTGGAGACCAGGACCTGCTCAAGAGAAGAACTGAAGTGAAGAAATGGACTGATGGCCTGGAGAAATAAAGAGAAGAGATCAAGAGAGAGAAACATGGCTACACTGGAGACCAGGACCTGCTCAAGAGAAGAACTGAAGAAATGGACTGATGGCCTGGAGAAATAAAGAGAAGAGATCAAGAGAGAGAAACATGGCTACACTGGAGACCAGGACCTGCTCAAGAGAAGAACTGAAGAAATGGACTGATGGCCTGGAGAAATAAAGAGAAGAGATCAAGACAGAGAAACATGACTCCATTGGAGACCAGGACCTGCTCAAGAGAAGAACTAAACTGAAGAAATGGACTGATGGCCTGGAGAAATAAAGAGAAGAGATCAAGAGAGAGAAACATGGCTCCACTGGAGACCAGGACCTGCTCAAGAGAAGAACTAAACTGAAGAAGATACCACCAAGTACAAATCTAGTCTGTTTGTGAAAAACCATCACATTTAGTTAACTTATTCAGTCTTAATCTACCTTAAAACCCATCTCTCTAGCAATAACACAATAGCATAATCATTCAGTACTTTTGTCTGATGATGGTAACAATGCTGTTACCAAAACCTCACAAACATTAATTTGCATTTGTCCTAGATACCTCATGTTTCTAATCCATAACCCAGACTGTACCTTATCTCATAGTACAATCAATTTAATTGGAACATGCTGCAAAGACATAAATATTAGTCTCAAAAATGACAGCAGAAGTCCCAATTAACTAACATTTATAGAAAAAAAAAAAGGCATCTTCTGATTGTACAGATGAGAGTTGCTGATGAATTGTGCTACTCTATCAGAGTAAATATCAATTAATTGTCCATTTTTCCTTTGTACTCAATATTGGTCAAATACCATTTCTTGATAAAATCAGGAAAAGCCAACCACCTAAGTTTCAGGCTGTTAATTCTCGTCCGAGTGGTGCAGGTGATATCATTGACAAAATATCTTTAAAAGCTGGTTCTGAGGTTTCCTGAAAAAATAAAAGAATGAAAGAATATTGTGGAAAATGTTTTGAAATATCAATAATTAGTTGCTATTTATAAATACAATAAAATAAGACCTAATCCAAATAAATTAATAGTGTGTGATGTTTTGGTTATCAGCGTTGTTACCATCAGAGAGACAAAAGAATAATAATCATTTTATTATTTTGTTTGATAATGGTAACAACACTGTTACTGAAATGCCACACACTATTAATAATAGTATAAAAATAGTAAGGGATATAATAGTAAGGGACTGCCCTGTAGTACGGTGTCGTGAGCCCCGAGCCGCTACGGTAACCGTGAACAGGGAACTCTGAAATGTGGCTGACTAACGGGGCAATGGCACCCTCCTTTCCATGGAGTGTTGGACAAGACAAGACTCTCCGATAAGAGGACACCTCTCCTTAAAGGACACTTTGGCTCTGCAATTAGGTGTCCTTTACAGGGAGGTTCTACTGTATATGTCTAATTTGTTTTTAATATCTATATACATTTGTCTTATATCTCCAGAATTGTTGGCTCTCACCAGACCTATTCAGACATCCTGGAGGGGACAATGTATAAACACTAGAATCCAGTAGAGTGAAAGATGGGTGTCCACTGGTAGTGGGATTGATGAAAATACACAAATTATTTGGATTAGGTCTTATTTTATTGCATCTATATTCCAAATTTATCATATTTGCTATATATTCTGATAGATGCCAGCCAGCACAAGTCATCAGTAGCTTTGGGTGCATGATCAGGAGATGATTCATTCTACACCTGATCCTTTTGTTCTAGCTTACATGTAACAAACATCTTATATATCAAATGAAAGGATTTAAAAGCACGTTTCTTTTAAACATAATACAAACTTCTACTGCCCTTACTGCGATGAAAAAATATATTGGGAGGGCTTGGCTCATCTGTGGTGAACCCTCCCAGCTGTTTCGCCAATTTAATCCACCAGACCACTTCTCAGAGCTCTAATACTGTATTGGACAATTCTGCTTATATACGCAACACTGAAGAATGGAATCTCAGAAATGGTTTTCAAGAAAACTATGGACATAAGCTTTTAGGACAGTAGAATTACATTCAAATATTTGCATCGAGCAATGCTCTTCCCCAAACAATAAAGACAAGGCCAGTTAGGCATAAATTAACACAAAGCAATAACGCGCCATCTATACATATCAAATGAAAGGATTTAAAAGCACGAATGTTTCATTTAAACATAATACAAACATCTAATACATACATTTGTGATAAAGCAATTTATTCTTTTGTCTGATGATGGTGACAATGTTGTTGCTGAAACGTCACACACTAATAAATTATTTGGATTAGGTCTTATTTTCTTTTATTATAATTTATAATCCGAATTGGGATTTATCATTTTTGATAGACTTCAATGGACATTTTATTCTTTTGTCTGATGATGGTGACAATGTTGTTGCCAAAACGTCACACACTAATAAATTATTTGGATTAGGTCTTATTTTCTTTTATTATAATCTATAATCCAAATTGTGCTTTATCATTTTTGATAGACTTCAATGGACATTTTATTCTTTTGTCTGATGATGGTGACAATGTTGTTGCCGAAACGTCACACACTAATAAATTATTTGGATTAGGTCTTATTTTCTTTTACATACATTTGTGTATTTTCATCAAACCCACTACCAGTGGACACCCATTTTTCACACTCTACTGGATTCTAGTGTTTATACATTGTCACCTCCAGGATGTCTGAATAGGTCTATAGAGGAGCAACAATTCTTGGGATTAGACGACTGTATAAACCAAATTTTGTCATAGAGGTACAGTCTGCACCATAGTGACGAGGGACAACAGCCCGAAACATAAACAAGGTTGACTTTTCTTGATTTATCAAGAAAATGGATTGGCCAAATGTCAAGAAACAAGTTAAATCAACGTTTAGTTAATTTTTATTCCACTAGATGGCGTTCTGCCATCTAAAATGCACATGTGATCAGTCAGGATATGCCTTTTTGTTTTTTTAATATCAGCATCTGACCATTTTACATGATATTATTTATATCAAGAGTATTTCCAATAAATATTTGTTAACTGAAAAAAAAGTTGGCTTCATAGTTAATATAATAATTCATAGCTCCAGTTAATGGGGGTCGGTGGAAGGATGGTCTAAACCCTTGGTTTTCGACCGCTACGACCCTGGTTCGATTCCCGCATTGGGCACTTTTTTTATGTTAAAAAAAAAATGCTCCAATGGCCCCCAATTCTTGCAAAAGTTCAACCCCACCAGCGAGTACCAGTAACCAACGGGGCTCTGGCACATTTGTAAGTGCAAAGTCGAACTGCTTTTCACATGTGTAGACATGTGGTGCACTTACAGTAAAAGCAGTCGCCTACTTCTCTACCCGCCATAATTATCATGGTCTGTACCACGTGTACTAGGGATAAGCAAAAAAAAAAAAAAATGAATGAACAAGTTTTCATGTCATTTTAACTGGTTTCCATCAGCCAATGAGAAAGGAACATTCCTGTGGAGGGAGGTTATAGAATGAACAGAGCATGGATAACTTATTGACCAAACTACTGGACATATCAGTGCTCTGCAGCTGGTGTGACTGTAACAATTACTGAGAAACATATACAGTAGAACCTCCCTTTAGAGGACACCTCTCCACAAAGGACAGTTTTCATTTGCAAAATTACCATTTTCACTATTTAGCAACTCTCCTTAAGAGGACACCTCTCCACAAAGTACAGTTTTCATTTGCAAAATTACCATTTTCACTATTTAGCAACTCTCCTTAAGAGGACACCTCTCCACAAAGGACAGTTTTCATTTGCAAAATTACCATTTTCACTATTTAGCAACTCTCCTTAAGAGGACACCTCTCCACAAAGGACAGTTTTCATTTGCAAAATTACCATTTTCACTATTTAGCAACTCTCCTTAAGAGGACACCTCTCCACAAAGGACAGTTTTCATTTGCAAAATTACCATTTTCACTATTTAGCAACTCTCCTGTAAGAGGACACCTCTCCACAAAGGACAGTTTTCATTTGCAAAATTACCATTTTCACTATTTAGCAACTCTCCTTAAGAGGACACCTCTCCACAAAGGACAGTTTTCATTTGCAAAATTACCATTTTCACTATTTAGCAACTCTCCTTAAGAGGACACCTCTCCACAAAGGACAGTTTTCATTTGCAAAATTACCATTTTCACTATTTAGCAACTCTCCTTAAGAGGACACCTCTCCACAAAGGACAGTTTTCATTTGCAAAATTACCATTTTCACTATTTAGCAACTCTCCTTAAGAGGACACCTCTCCACAAAGGACAGTTTTCATTTGCAAAATTACCATTTTCACTATTTAGCAACTCTCCTTAAGAGGACACCTCTCCACAAAGGACAGTTTTCATTTGCAAAATTACCATTTTCACTATTTAGCAACTCTCCTTAAGAGGACACCTCTCCACAAAGGACAGTTTTCATTTGCAAAATTACCATTTTCACTATTTAGCAACTCTCCTTAAGAGGACACCTCTCCACAAAGGACAGTTTTCATTTGCAAAATTACCATTTTCACTATTTAGCAACTCTCCTTAAGAGGACACCTCTCCACAAAGGACAGTTTTCATTTGCAAAATTACCATTTTCACTATTTAGCAACTCTCCTTAAGAGGACACCTCTCCACAAAGTACAGTTTTCATTTGCAAAATTACCATTTTCACTATTTAGCAACTCTCCTTAAGAGGACACCTCTCCACAAAGGACAGTTTTCATTTGCAAAATTACCATTTTCACTATTTAGCAACTCTCCTTAAGAGGACACCTCTCCACAAAGGACAGTTTTCATTTGCAAAATTACCATTTTCACTATTTAGCAACTCTCCTTAAGAGGACACCTCTCCACAAAGGACAGTTTTCATTTGCAAAATTACCATTTTCACTATTTAGCAACTCTCCTTAAGAGGACACCTCTCCACAAAGGACAGTTTTCATTTGCAAAATTACCATTTTCACTATTTAGCAACTCTCCTTAAGAGGACACCTCTCCACAAAGTACAGTTTTCATTTGCAAAATTACCATTTTCACTATTTAGCAACTCTCCTGTAAGAGGACACCTCTCCCCCCTTCATGGCCATGAAAGTTAGAGATATGAATTAAATTTTTTTTTTAAAGAAACCTATTCCTGGAAGCCTGATATTGTCACCATAATGTAAGACTACAACATAAAGTTGCTGGAGGATAATATTTATGTACCAAAAAAGGCACCTCTCCCTTCAATTGTGCATCATTCTGATGTACAAAGGGAGAAGTGCCCCTCTTTTGGTACCTATATTCAAAGTGTAAATTATAGTTGCATATGCACACAGTGTCCTTTAGAGAAATGTGGCCATTTACTAGAGCAGATAATGGATAAAAATGGTAATTTTGGCAAATTAAACTATGTATAGAAATATCCGCTAAGGAGTGTTGCTCATGGAGGTTCTACTTTACTCTAATAAAATTAACAAATTCATCTATTTTTAAAAAGACAAAGGTCGCCTCTCCCGTCAAATTAAATGTCAAACTAGACGCCATCTATTGACCGTCGCCGCAAACTAGCGTCCTCGGGTAGGTGACAAAGCCACAACATCAGCTTTGGTAAACTGAAAGTATATTTCACGTATAAAGAAACGTATTGCTATCGTTTATTTTTAATTTTTCAATTTTATTTCAAACTGAAAAGTGTCCACCTAGAGACAATGGTTTCAGGCTAATGGCCCTCGTCAGCCTAAGGCGGACTTTATTCCATGAGATTCACAAGGGATCTAATGGAATCTTGACAATCTGCCAAAGAGGTGTTTAGCTGGTAAGTGGCTTAGCCAAATATTTGGCTAGAATATAGATTGATGTTTAATTTGAGGGGAGAAGCAACCTTTGTCTTTTTAGATAAATATCCTCCCGTAAAAATTTCCATCATTTATTTTTATAATGTATTACAGTAGAATCTCCCTTTAGCGGACACCCAGCTATCGAACACCTCTCTATACATATAGTTTTGACGTCTATTTTGACGGGAGAGGCGACCTTTGTCTCTTTATATCAATATCCTCCCGGCAAAATTTCCATCTATACCTCTCTATATAGTTTTCATTTGCAAAATTACCATTTTTACTATTTAGCAACTCTTCAGTAAGAGGACATCTCTCTCTAAAGGACACTTTGGCTCTGCAATTAGGTGTCCTTTACAGGGAGGTTCTACTGTATTGTAAAATTCCTATATTTCAGAATTTATCCAAGTTTAGAAATATATGTAAAGGTACCATACAGGTATATATAAAGTTGCACCATAAGTCCTAGATGAACAAATCAGCAAATGTCATCCAATATATTGGGAAATTTGTTCTAAAAATTGTTCTAGTTAGTCAAAAAACAATTGTCATTGAAGTTCAACAAAATTTAGATAATGAATATTAAATACACAAGGTAATAAGATCTCATATCAAAATAAATTCTTATATAAAATCTTATTTTACATTATGTTTCTAATCTAAAATCCAAAAATTGTGCCTATTATAATATATTAAATATATGTTTAATAAAAATTATATATTTATAATTTAGTTATATTATTATTATTTGTGATGCTGTTTTCATTATATTTATATTAAAAGGTATTTATGCTCATTGAATAAAGGTCAAGGTATAATAGTGTTTTTTTTTTTTCATCATTAATAATTTTATCATATATAAATATATATATCACTTTTAAAATAATTAAAAGCTTCTTTTTTACTGTTTATAGAGATATATTTATATGCACCGCTTGATTAATTTATAAATTTAATGAATTTAAAATGCCGTCAGCAAATTTTATTTGACAGATATTATGTCTAGTAAATAATCGTGTGAAGTGAATTTGCTAATACATGAAGTTCGCTATAAAATTATTGTATATTTTTTGTATATACCGCAATTTTAACTATCGCATCTATATCATACACTCAGGTGGTTGTCTTAAAATTCAAAGATATTTTAAATATATTTATTAACTATTATGGATAACTTGTCCTATTTTATTTATTTTTCTAGCATATAAATGGCAGCATGTAGGATATATTTTGATTAACATTATATAATAGCACTATCAAATTTGGTCTATTGTCGTGATTAAACCATTGTGTAAGAAGCGTGGTTAGTGTTTTAAAGTATATATCGTTTGAATATTTTTTTAAATTCTAATTTGAGCCGCTTTATAAAATTTAACAAAATTTTCAATGTACTTAGTTTTCTTACCTCATTAATGGCTTAGTGTTTAAAATAAAAATCTAAACAAAACTTAAAGGTATGACAATTGTATAAATCGAAAAATACAGCGTAGTTAAATAAGAATTTTAAATTTGCAAGAAATAAACAAAAAATAGTGAGAAATCTAATTTAATATTTTGATTTTTATTGACAGGATGTAAAAGTATTGTGAATAAGATTATTTTAAGATATGGATATTAATAAAGGCCGGTTTTAATATCATTTTTAATAATATTTGATGAATTAAATGTGATCAATAAATATTTTATTCCCCTCTAAATGTTGGTTAAAAAGAAAAGCATTCATTTTTTAAGGAAATTAAATATTAAAGAATATTTAAACAAAACAACTTGTTGATGCTCGAAAATATAGATTTGCAATAGTTTTTAAAATTTATATTTTTAATCAATATGCACAATTTTCATACCTTATAGCATTTAGTATCACTTATTAACCCAGGGTAATTGGCGGTCTACGCTCAAGGAACCTGGGTTATAAATATATCTCTTACTCATTATGTCATTTTTTATGTAATAAATAATACATAAAATATAATACCACAAACATGAAATACTAGTTCAAATTTTAACATATAGGCATAAAATAATACACATATGATTTAAAGCTTATAATAACTCAATTGTATAGGTATATTTCACATTTGTTATATATTTTTCATATTTAAAATCAAGTCTTAGGTTAGATGTTATTCAAATTGAAGCTTTTCTTTTTGTAAGATAATTTTTCGTTTGATACAAACGAACCAATATAATATTTAATTATTTATTTTAGTAAAGAGTCCAAACTTTCTAAACATTTTATAAACTACTATTATTTTATTTGCTTCAAGTCATATGGTGAGATAATTCTTCTTTTCAATACATATATTAGATTTATCAATTTATCTAATTAATGATTGTATATAGAAAACTTGTGTTTTTATAGATTAGAAAAATAAAATTTCTCCCAAAGATTGAACTAAATAAAGTAATTATTTTTGAGTAAAAAAAAAATATGTTTTCATGTAAATCTATTCTTAATGTTTATTTTTTAGATTTATTTTGGTGTGGTGCCTGTAGAAACATAGTCGATACCCCTCTTTCAACGTCTGCTTGTCTACAGCGCAATTGAAGGTGCTGGGCTGTTTAGTGACTACAGGACAAGGAACATCAGTCCAGGAGAACCATCTCATGGAGCTGATGGAGAGGGCCGTTGCAATATGGTCTCCCTTCGTCCGCAGCCGTTCTTTCCTAGGGCGTGCGAGAACTGCAAACTTCTTTGTGCTCTCCTTAGTGGTATATCATCTTCACGATACCTTCCAACTGAGTTCACTATCTCCAAGCTCCAAGCCCGACTAATGCGTTTCGTCTAAGAACCTGAGCGCACCGCCTGGCTGCCGAGAGGAGTCCTAGCACTTCTGGGTTTCTGCGGGTGACTTCAGCCTCCTCGACGTCGGCAAGCAGGCTGAGACTGGCGTTTATGAAAGGTGTCCAAGCTGCATATCGTGGAAGTCTCAACGCCTATTTTTGGCTCATTGAGAGTGGGGCCTGGTTAACCCCCTTCCATCCAGAACATGGCTTCCATCTCGACGTCGCAGACTCCTGAAGATATGGGTAGCAGTTTTTTGACTTCTTAGGGCTGGGCCACGGATAGTCTCAACACACCAGCTGAGGTACCTGGCTATAATCAGAGGATGCAGGTTCCTGCGGCCACCTGACCTCCTAGCTGCTCCTGGCCCTGTGGCACCCCTCACTCGTCCGACGCGATGCGCTCTTGCAGACGCCACAGCGTTGGCTAACTTTTGTAATAGGCTGCTAGCAGAAAACCTCCGTGGGTTCCACCGGGCAAACAAACCTAAGCGAAGCAGTGGTGCTGTACGGGACGGTCACTCTGTTCATGCGCTAATCACCAGTACCATCCGCCCTACACTTGAGAAACCACGTCTGGCTACCCTGCCCATCGTCTAGCTTCTCTACAGATGGCAATAATTTGTGAACATTCTCATCACAATCGGCTGTCCGTCCTTTCTATGTTACGCCTTCTCAGGACACAATTTTGACATTGCAGTGCAGCTGTCCCTGCACGCTCTTCCCCATCCTGCACATCCGGCCTCTGCTTTATAGACCTGCATTGCCTTTGGTTCTAATGACCTGACGTTGGCCGAACGGTATTAATCCTAAATCTCCATCAGACCCTTCATATGGAAGGCCTTCAACATCATTTAGAGGCCACCCGACCTGCAGAGCTTGCTCTTCGGTCAAGGGATGGATGACGACGCCCTTGCCATCCTCGTGTCTGCCAAATCATCCATACACAGGTTATTTCTGTGTCTTGAGGTGAGTGGAGAGCGTAAACCCCCCCCCCTGTCGTTGGGGGAACCTCCTGGGCTTTCCCCCCAACTGTAAATAGTTTCCTATTTTATTTTTAATGTATCTTTTCTTTTTTTTTCTTCTTTCTCTTTTTATATATATTTTATTTTATCTATGCTACCATATTGACACTTGTATGATGTCAATAAAATATGTTTAAATATCAAATCTCCCTCTCCAGGAGTAAAGAAAAATATTTAAACCAATATGGATTAGGAGTGGGGTTTTGGAGAGGGTAGCTTAATATGGAAGCCAGCCATCTATGGCATATAAATGGCAAGTGTATGAAAGTTGAATGTCATTACAGCCTCGCAGAAAACCAATATCTACTCTCTAGTTGAAAACACCTGGCTAAAATGAGGCTTCTACTTAACACCGCCTAAAAACATTATTGAAAATGTTTTAAAAGAGCAATTTCTGCCCCATCAATATCATTTGTGGTAGCAGAAAAGTTAAACTGAGCAAGTCTACCCTTTTTAAAGACTAGAGGAAACATCTCTTTAGAGAAAGTGACTCTATCATTTGAATCCCACGTCATCTTGAGAGGTTGAAAATCCCAAAGCCAGGAAAATTCTTAATGATAATACCACGAGTTTCCTAACAACCTTCAGGGATTCTGCCTTTTCAAGGTGGGAAAGGCGGTTCACACAAATATTTTCTGGCTATCAATTCATCTAAGTTATTGCTTGAGAAAATAGAATTTACAGGCCACATTTAAATTTTGACAACATTCCCAGACATGACCGGCAAAGAGGCCAATCATGTCTGAATTGAATCCTTATTCCATCAAGACACAAGTCATTTCTCAATTATCCTTTCTTCCATATACCATAAGACGCTGAATATATGGTATCCTCTTACTTCCATCCTGCAGGCAGCCTGCGACTTTATGCGAGCCATTCTCTCTCTTAAAAACATTCAAAACAAGATAGAATCCCGAGATGATTCATCTGAAAAAGCTTATAGTTACCCTCCTAAGCTGCAGAGTAAGCGGAATCCTTTTGGGATTTTTTTTCTGAGGACTTTATCGAGCAGATCACAATCAGCTAACAATTGCTATATGAAGAGCCAAGCATCATTTCTGGTTTAATCTATCCTAGAGGTTTTAATTGCGTAGTGGAGCGCTATTAACAATTGTATTGCCTGTGACCATTTCTTCCCAAGTAGTTCAATTCTTATTAAATTTGATGAGAGTCTCTTTTATCTTCTGACAAGAAATTTCAGGCATTCTGGATAATTAGTAAATTAAATTTTATTGCCATCTATCGTTAAAATTTTACACATTCTGGATAATTACTTTCCGCCTGATAATCACATACCCAAAGTTATCTTCAATTGCACTCAGATTAACCTAACTTAAACCATAGAGGATCATGAGAACAATACGCCTCTTTGACAAAAGAAAATATCCAAGACCTGATGGCTTAGGTTTCTTTTCAATCTCACTGCTCGAAGAAATATTCACCAAGTGCTTCAGGACCGGCAATTTCACATGCCCGTGGAACGAAGGCCACTCTCTCCTTTCTCTTCTTACATCTACTCAAAGTATAAAATTCTGCCATTAGTCAGCTGAAGAAATAAATACATAACACCCTCCTTAATAATATGCCTGGAGCTTATGAAAGGTGCTTCATGGCTAGAATACAATGACTTACAAACCCTCATGGACAATGAAGTCCAATTTGGATTTGTACATGGTCAGTGTAATATTCTCTGTGTCGAATTACACGGTTTCTTGATGAAAGGCAGTCCCATTGAAGGAAAATACTTAGCATTAGTTTGGACAGCAGCGCATCTAAACCATCTGGAAGCCATCACCATTCAGAGTCGATCAGGTTTTCGAGGCCTTGCTCAGACGTGTGAAAAGCTATCTTGAAGAAAGGAAGATGTCATTATTTGTGTGGTCACCACTGGCCTTCACATAATCATAGCTCCGCACGCCCCAAGGATTTGCGCAAAGCCTATTCCTGTGGAAGGTTATCTTTCAATTCATTTTAGTCTACTTCCCAATCAGAAAGAGCTTTTTGATTGTTTTGCAGACATCAGCGTTATCATTCAAATTCATGGTCCACTTCCAATTAGGAACATCAATTATTTCTTGGGAAATTGTTCTCTTGGTTAATTGAAAACAGTCTCATTGATAACATCAGGAAGACGCAAGTCTGTATCTTCCAGTAGAGGAGTATTCGCCCAAATCTGAATTAGGGAATCAGAAATCCCGACCGATCTATCAATATTGGTAAGTTGAAAAAGTTTTGGTAATAGAATTCGATCAGAGACACGATCTCTCTCGATTACACAAACTCACTCGTAAAAGGCAAGCAAAAATTTCAAACTTTACTAACTGAATTTAAGGAGATTTTAATATTTTTTATATGCAGCTGGCAACAAAATTCTCAATTAGTAGTGATTCCAGCCTTCGTCTACAGAATGGAATCGTCAAGTTCTCTCCAGGAAAGGCATTAAGAATCTTTGGAGCTTCCATTTCATGTTTTCAAGACTTTTACAGTAGAACTTGGATAATTCTAACGTCTTTAATTCAAATATTTATCTTGGTCCCTAGAATTTGTTTCCTTTCATTCAAAACGTTTTTATTTCGAATTTTTAAATAATTTGAAAAATATTTTGGTCTCTTGGGTTTCGAATTATCCAAGTTCGACTGTATTGAGAAAGATGCCTGGCACAATCAGAATAGAATAGAAATTTGGCTCAATCAAAGACTGAGCCAGGGACGATATAGGCATAAAAGCCCTTGCATCCCCTGTCGATCACACAGCCAGAAAGGGAATGATGCATTCTCCATGCACCGAGCGGCCATTGGTAGGCCCCTCGCGCCCGCCATTATGGTCTGGCTACAATGGGGTTGACCATTCACCCACAGGCGTCTCCGAGAGTTCATAGCAAGGTTGCTGACCGAGCCCTCTCGTTCGGACTTAGTTAAACCCGTCCTAAAATTCCAAAAGGACTCCCCCCCCCCCTTTGGCCCTCGAACCCTTAGTTCCCAGTACTCCCTGAATCTGCCGTCGAATCAAGGACCTCTGAGGTTCTGAGGTTTACGCGGGGAGCCGACGCGGAGGCGGGGGGGGTGGTACTACTGTGTGCACCCCTTGGTTTTTCAACACCAGGCCTAGCCCTGGTGCAATTTTCGCGCACGGCAAGGACGCTCCCAATGACGCACACACAGAGCGAAGACCCATGAGTTTCAAGTTGCCTCTCCACTCCCCTCTAGGTTGAATGGTGAGGGCGGGAATACTTCTTCCCGCTTGGCACAATCAGCCCCTCTCTCAACAACAACATCCAGACTCGACTGGCCTCTCGAGGGATTCAAAGAGAAAAATTATGGAGCAAAACCTTGCCCAGCCGCATTGCCATATCGCTCATTCATACGATCTCTCATTTCTGCATCATGAGGATGTAACGTGATCGTTAACATCTAAAGATCGGTCAAAAGGGATTCAGGAGTTGGCGATGTAAACGTCCTCCCTTCCCAAGAACATTCTTCTCTAGCTCCATCCAGACTACAAAATGCCAAGCTATACTCCATGCAATTCTCAGGTCTATTCACTTTCCAGTGACATCTAAAAAAAACAATGGAGTGAATATTACTTCAGACAGCAGATGGGTTCTCGGATGAGCTACTCTCAACTTTATCAAAAAGGGCCTACTCTTTCCTCAAGTAACATTGATCCCTATGTCGCTAACTTTCCGTCTTCAAAGTTTCATACCTCTCACTAAGGGGTCGTTGGAAGGATGGTCTAAACCGTTGCTTTTCGAATGCTACGACCCGGGTTCGATTCCCGCATTGGGCACTTTTTTACTGATTAAAAAAATGATCCAATGGTCCACGATCTTGCAAAAGTTCAATCCTACCAGTGAGTGAAAGTAACAAAACGGGGCTCTGGCACATTTGTAAGTGCAAAGTCGAAATACTTTTCACATGTGGTGCACTTACAGTAAAAGCAGTCGCCTTCTTCTACCCACCATGATTATCATGGCATGTACCACGTGTACTAGAGATGAGAAAAAAAAAGCTCTCACTCCTTTAAGATAGTGTTCTTTTTGTTTTTTTCACCTAGAATTTTGTTTACTAGGCATTTATTTAAACTTTTTTTGTTTTCTTATCAACTATCCCCTATATATAGAAATTGCAATTTCACTTTTATTTTCCCCTACCTTTTAATACTTCCCCTTTTCAATCAATCAAGGTATCATCATATCTTATCTTCCTTCCAACTACAACTTGCATACTCTTAATATATCACTGTACTATGCAAATATACATTAGTACACATGCAATAATAACTTGACCTCATAAAAACTGTTATATAAGTTACGAGAAATACCCTCAAGACGAGCCAACTTTTAGATAAAAGAATTCCGAGAAAGTTGAATTGCATCTTCAACATAAAAAAGGGGATCCACTGTACATATCTTCAAACATGCACAATACATAGAAAACAAACGAATTATTTAGTAGTAGCAAGTACACTTTTATAGCGGTATGATAGATACTGATACATGATAGATAGAACTGGCGAAATCGCTGGGAGGGTTGATCTCTGATGAGCCAGGCCTTCCCAAATATGCTTCTCCTTGCAATAAGGGAAGTATTTTTGTTGACTTTGCTTAGACCTTTTAAAGAAACTGATGCCAAGGATATTAATCAAACATTACCTTTATTGATTTACAAGAGAGAGAACAAAATAAAAGAGAAACTTATAACATAGTAAACAAAGAGAAACTTTTCTTCTTACGGTTAGCGTCTATTTACTTGTGATCTTATACACATACTCTGTGAGAACAATTAATTGATTAAACTTAAAATATATATACGACAGTATTGAACTGCTTTATTTGAAAATCAATATACAGTTAAACCTGTCTATAGCGCCCCCTCTTGGGACTCACCAAAATAAGGTGATATAGAGAGGGGGTGCTATAGACAGGTCACTTTTAATGTAAATCGCATCGTACTACGTATTTAAAATCGGGCGCTATAGAGAGGAAGGCGCTATTTAGAGGGGGCGTTATAGACAGGTTTAACTGTATATATCGCTAAATAGTTTCTTATTTCATAATAATATTAATTACATATATAATATTTATGCAAATATTCAACCATCTAGTCAAACGTGTTATCAGCAATTCACACGCTACATTTATTTTTAAAAAACCTTTTTGTTTGAAGTAAAATATTTAATTTTTGAAAGTAACTGCTAAAATTGGTCCACATTTTTGCCTAACTCAATAATTGTACAAAATATGATAAATAATGAAGATAAATTGATAAAAATTGGCATCAAATTTCACAACCGCTACAAATTAACTATAGATTACAACTGCATTAATTACTCTGTAATTTTAATAATTCAGAGAATATTTGTTTGAGTGTAATATATAATATGTATATATGGTTTTGACCAAGGACTTGATTGTTGTTGCATGATGTAATCAATATATAGCGTGAGATATTGGGGCTCAAAAATCATTCATTTTGGTTAGCAGCCCCGTAAATAAAGATATTTCCGTTTTTAGTTCTTATGATAATTCTGTAATAATAAAATATTATACAAATATATAACAGTAGCATACAATATCTTTTAATAGAAACTACACTACCTAAGATTATTGAATATTAGGTAGAAGAGTACATAACATAGAGAAAAAATTTACTAAAAATAAAGGGAAAATGATCTTTTATAATATGATGTATTAGCATGCCATCTGTTAAGAGAAATTGAAACTATTTTAAACGCGTATGATTCTTTAATAAAATAAAACATGATAAAGCACAATTTGTATTATAGATTATAGATACAATGCTGTTACCGAAAATTCGAACACTATTAAATTACTTGGATTAGGTCTTATTTTCTTGTATCTAAAAATCAAACAATTATATACTGTATATATATACTGCCCTTACTGCATTGCAAAATTGATCTTTTGAAAAATGATTTTGGGGTAAAAAATGCAATTAATATCAGAAAGGAAAATTCTGATGGAAGATCTATTAGTGAAAATATCAAAAACTGATGTTTATATTTGAGAAATAAGATTCATTCACACTAATCAGGAAGAAACTTCTGATATTAGTAACAAAGTTATTAGTAATAAAATATGTTTATAACTGTTTCTGTTTAAAAAATGTAAATCGACGCAATTATATAATAAATCGCAGCCCTAGCCGGGATATCGCGTTTTGTGTGTTGAAATAAATAAATAAATATTAGCAACACAAAGGATTACATAGCTATTGGGTAGGGAAAATACTTACCTACCATTAGAATCCTTATACACGATACCTTACCACAAGGATCAAAGTGTAAACTCTTTGCTATGAATAAAAATCTTGTTTCGAAGGATATATAGTAATTTGAAGAAAGCGTCTTTCTAATATATTAGTGATCTTGAGTTCGTGAGATATAAAGTCTCCAAATATTTGGAAATTATTATTTGGAATAAGACCATCTAGTCTCGCCGTATTTGGATTATTTGGTTATTGTTGATAGATGAACAAGCCATAAAGTGATGCTTAATTAATCGATGATGTTGAGTAATCAATTTTTTTCTCTAATGGGTCAAAAAAGGAATAAGCATTGAAGTAGAAAGGGTCGAACATTAAGATTTCATCTTGAAAGTGGATGGAGGTTGAGCTGTTAGCGACAGCATAAGGTTCACGAATTATTATAAAACAAATTCTTGCAAGGCAAGTTGTTCATTCAAACTGATTTGACGTTGATACCTAGCAATGGAGATAAAGTTAAATAAGACCTTGTTTTTCTTTCTAGCATGCTTTCTTCGTGCTTTCCTTTTTAGATTAGCTTGCATTACATTTTCAATAAGTGGTCTCATCCTGGTTTAGATTTCCTCTTGCAAATGGAAGAAGGTTGGGCTGTTAACGACAGTATAATACTTATACGAATTATTATAAAATAAATTCTTGCAAGGCAAGTTGTTTTTCCAAACTGATTTGACGTTTATTCAAAATGATTATACATAGCAATGGAAATAAAGTTAAATAAGACCTTGTTATTCTTTCTAGCATGCTTTCTTCGCGCTTTCCTTTTTAGATTAGCTTGCATTACATTTTCAATAAGTGGTCTCATCCTGGTTTAGATTTCCTCTTGCAAATGGAAGAAGGTTGGGCTGTTAACGACAGTATAATACTTATACGAATTATTATAAAATAAATTCTTGCAAGGCAAGTTGTTTTTCCAAACTGATTTGACGTTTATTCAAAATGATTATACATAGCAATGGAAATAAAGTTAAATAAGACCTTGTTATTCTTTCTAGCATGCTTTCTTCGTGATTTCTTTTTTAGATTGGCTTGCATGACATTTTTAATAAGTAATCTCATCCTCGTGGTGAGTGAATATTAATGAGAAGGCGAAGATTATTTTCGTTAAGGAATACAAATGTAGTTGTCTTGATTCTTATAAGCAATTGTTACAGAAAGAAAAATTAAGATCAAATAAAGGATCTTTCTGCAGTCGTCTTGATGTCAGATATTATTGAATGGAAGCTTGAAGCCTTGAAGATATCCTGATGATCAAGCAGCTTCCAGATCTGGTACGTTTGAAATCCTAATTCGAAGGATTCGGAGTTTCTTATTCGAGTTAGTTTTGGCCATGGAGGATTCCTATCTATTCAATTAATACCATCCTCATGGTGAAGTGAATATTAATCAGAAAGCAAGATTATTTTCGTTAAGGAATACAGATGTAGTTGTCTTAGAATCTAGATAATTGTTACAGAAAGAAAAATTAAGATCAAATAAAGGATCTTTCTGGAGTTGTCTTGATGTCAGATATTATTGAATGGATGCTTGAAGCCTTGAAGATATCCTGATGATCAAGCAGCTTCCAGATCTGGTACGTTTGAAATCCTAATTCGAAGGATTCGGAGTTTCTTATTCGAGTTAGTTTTGGCCATGGAGGATTCCTATCTATTCAATTAATACCATCCTCATGGTGAAGTGAATATTAATCAGAAAGCGAAGATTATTTTCGTTAAGGAATACAGATGTAGTTGTCTTAGAATCTAGATAATTGTTACAGAAAGAAAAATTAAGATCAAATAAAGGATCTTTCTGGAGTTGTCTTGATGTCAGATACTATTGAATGGATGCTTGAAGCCTTGAAGATATCCTGGTGTAAGAAGCATCCAGATCTGGTACGTTTGAAATCTTAATCCGGAGGATTTGGAGTTTCTTAATCGAGTTAGTATAGGCCATGGAAGATTCCTATCCATTCAAACAACCCGTCCTTCAAATCTTAATAGGAGGGACAACGTTTTTAAAGACCATTTCCTCTTAAATAACACAGGTCTACAAAACTCAAAGAAGTTGTACCTTATATCATATATATATCGGGATTCAGAAAAAAAACTCTGAGAGATATTTGATGCACAGGGATATTTATCACTGTGCATCAAATATCTCTCAGAGTTTTTTTTCTGAATCCCGATATATATATGCTATAAGGTACAACTTCTTTGAGTTTTGTAGACCTGTGTAATTTATGAAAGATGTATGACGAAGAGAACTCATTGTTGTTAAAAGTTAAGTTTCTATAATTTAAGAATATGCTAAAATATATATTACAGTGGGGAAATAATTTAAACGATTTTAGAGAGTGATTCATAAAGAAACATTTTGTGATTATAAGAATATTATTTGAATGATATAATTTTAGCTTATTTATTATTAAGAATTTATGAAGAACCTTTATAAAACAACCACGCTTTCAACAAATAAAAATCCTTATTTTATCTTTCATCTGAAACTCATTTAGAGTAAAATGGCCATGGAGTAAAAATCACACGATTTAGAGTAAAAGACAATCAATAAAAATACAATACCAATATAAGCATATCAATTTTTTTCTAGCAGAATTCGTGTAGGATATCAACGGGGGACGTTTGTCCGTATAGTTAGTACTTTCAAGGGTTTGGAAAAAGATTGGATCGTCGTGTTGAACATTAAAAATGAGGAAATTAAATACTATACCGTGATATATGTTTCGGAATTTCGTAAACTTGAGTTTTTTTGTACCCAAACCATTCAATTATCTCCTTTGGCGATTTTCTGGCATGAAGGGACTCAAGGATCTCTGCTCTTCTGTCTTGTTCCCGACTCATGTTCTTGCTTGTTTGAACATGTCTATATGCCTCGTGATGGTATGAACTACACGTTAGATATTCTCAAGTATGTACTCAACAACCGCTAGAGGGCAGTTAATAAATAAATTCCGGATTTACTTCGACGGACCTGTATTCATGCGTATTAGTGAGAGATGCTCAGGAGACCGAATAGACAGTATGTGTGTTATTTGCTTTTAAAATTAATCTCGAAAAATGTTCTTCAGTACAATGGTAATGTTTTGTGGGACAACTTATATCATAGAAGAATTTGAATAATTGATGGTTCTCCATTTGTTATTGAAACAAGTTATTTTCCGGTTCATCAATGTACTTATTAGTTCTAAAAGTTCTAAAATACTAAGGGTAAATATTGAAAAGAGTGAAAGGGCTGTGTATTATAAATAGTACCTGTGAAAGATTGGAACTTCGCGAATATGAAATGACCGAACATTTTTAGGGCCTTGGACATCGTCATAGGATGATATATTTCAGAAATTAATGCCCGAGAGAGTAAATAAAGCCTAGAATTCTCATATACGGAATAATAAATCGAGTTTTAGTTATTTTGTGAATAACTAGATCAGGAATTGGCGCAGAACTGCGACACGAACAGAATCCCGCCATAATAGATTTCAGTTTTTCTACAAGAATAGCCATTTTCATAACTATATTTTCAAAAAAATAGATTTTAAAGTAAACATAATAGAGGTTAACATTTCTCTCGAGTGCTTCGATATTCATTCAAGAATAGGAACTAATATTACCATTCGAAAACTAATAAATATAATCACTTTTAAATTATCTTATATATTAAAAAACATTAGCTCATCACACTAACTAGGTAGATATATCTTCTAAAATTCTAGCTGTTTTCATTCAGCATAACAAAGCTATTTAAAATAATGTAGAAAAACAGCCATTTTAAACAATAATTATCTTAACTTAAGAGAAATCTTAACTGAATAATTCTATTGCTTGACTAAACCGATATGCACATATTTTTGAAATAGACAAGTTTCCTTTAAATTAAAGTATTTCGATAAAACTAAAAATATCTTTAGTATAATTGCTAAAATATTTTTAAATATCGAAAATATCGATTAAAATGAGAAAGTTTATATTAAGATGTAAAAAATGTTATTAAAGTGTAAAGGTTGTTATTAAAGAGTAAAATGTTGTCTTTAATGTTGTTAATGAGTAATAAAATGTCATTAAAGTGTAAAATGTCTTTAAAGTGCAAAACCTATATATTATTTCAGCAATAGATTATTTATTAATATCATTTTAGAAAAGTAACACAAATTAAATCATGGAAATGCACCATTTTGCAGGTTAGATTTACAAAAGTCAAACAATTTAAATTATTTTTTACCAAATATATATTTTATAATATCAATGCCTATATCCGCTTTTTAAGAAACTAATTTACAACATTGGATTGTAAATAAATTATGCCACATAAAATGGAGGCCCTAAGGTTAAAAATAAAATATTTATAAAATAAATAAAAATTAAAAAATAAAAAATGTCAAAAAAATTACTAAATATTTTTATAATGTGAGGGTATAATTTTTAACCCAATATAAATAAAATGGAACATCCCATAATCAAAAATTCAGAAGAAGCATTATATACGATGTATAGAGTTGATCCAAATTTTAATGTAATAAAATATCGAGACGCTATAAAAATGGAACAATATCAACAAAGTGCCTTCTGCGCCTTTTATAGTTTCAGCAATGAACCGAATTCTCCTAATCAAATGCCACGGATGCTTTTGCAGATGAACAAAAATGGTACTATCAGTTTTCCTGGAGGCACTTTAGAAATTGATAGGGAATCTACGGTGCTTGCGATGTTAAACAATAAGTTGGAGTCTCAGTTTGAATTGTCACACTATTTAGCATCAGAAGACTATCTGGTGACGTACATCAACAAGGCGGAGAAGCGGTGTATTCACCTGTTCGCCAAATGTCTGGACGACGAGGAACTGGCAAAAATCCAGGTCGGTCCAATTGATTCTGACGAGATTATAGGTCTCATCCGTTTGCCCTTGCAACGTCTCAAGTCTGATCAAGGCCTAAATTCCTTCCTCCGGAATAACTTCGCTGGCAATACACGGGAACAACTTCTTTTTGTTTTGCTTAATAAGGGTATCTTGGGTCCCGAAGAAATAAGAGAATTTTATTCCAATTCCTAAGTAAAGGACCTATAAAGTTGACACAATATATCTTGTTTATATATAAAATTAAATATTTTGATATATATTTATAATTTTTTCCATTAAAATGCTTCCTACACTTTGATATAGCTAGGTGCATGTATTATGATACCTTAGATCATGCTCGACATAGGGAATATGGCGGAAGTCTCCAAACTGAATAGGTTTAAGCAAGATTTGTCACCGACCCGAGGCCGCTAGTTTGCGGCGACGGTCAATAGATGGCGTCTAGATTTGACGTATATTTTGACGGGAGAGGCGACCTTTGTCTTTTAGATCAATATCCTCCCAGAAAAATTTCCATCTATATTTTAGCCATAGATTTGACCCAGCCACTTTGCCAGCTAAACACCTCTTTGGCAGATTGTCATGGTTCCATTAGATCCCGTGTGGATCTCATGGAATAAAGTCCGCCCTAGGCTAACGAGGGCCATTTGCCTAATACCATGGTCTCTAGGTGGACGCTTTTCAGTTTGCCAAAGCTGGTGTTGTGGCTTTGTCAGCGACCCGAGACCGATAGTTTGCAGCGACGGTCAATAGATGGCGTCTAGCTTTAATGTCTATTTTGATAGGAGAGGCGACCTTTGTCTTTATAGATTTAAGTAAGTTGAACAATCATAAAAGGATAGCTAAATACAAGGTATGTCCCATAAGTTCCCGGACTGGGTCCATAAAAAAAAAAGGTAAGATTTTTTTAATTTTTTTTTATTAAAACTTTTCAAAGTAATCCCCCCTTGCTTCAACGCACCAGCGCCATCGTTTCTCCCAATTGTCGAAACAGTTTTTATAGAGCTCTTTTGGAATGCTCTTCAATGCTAACGGCGATTTTTCTATTATGTCATCCCTGGTGTCAAAATGTCTTCCTTTTAGAACTGCTTTAAGTTTGGGGAACAGGAAAAAGTCATTTGGTGCGATGTCTGGGAAATAGGGTGGTTGAAGTAGGATTTGTGTCCCGTTTTTCGCCAAAAAGCTAGTCATCAAGTGCGCTGTGTGAGGGCGAGCATTGTCATGGTGTAGGATCCAGCCACCATTAGTCCATTTTTCTGGCCTTTTTTTTCGAATCGCTTCCCTTAGACGGCGAAGAATGCCCAAATACATATCCTTGATAACTGTTTGGCCTGCAGGAAGATACTCGTGATGAAAAATGCCCTTTTTATCCAAAAAAGCGACCAGCAACACCTTGTTTCTGGATTTCAATAATCTGGATTTTTTGGGTCTAAGCTTACCCTGACATCTCCACTCGGCAGATTGATGCTTGGTTTCAGGATCATAGCCATAGACCCATGTCTCGTAGCCTGTGATTATCTTGTCTTTCCATTCCGGACCCGTTCTTGTCATTTCCAACATGTCCTCACAGGTTGCAAGCCGACACAGTTTTTGCTCATTAGTGAGGAATCTTGGGATGAATTTTGCAGGAGTCTTTTTGATTTGGTTACGATCCTTCCAATCGTTGTTTTAGAGATGCCTGTGTCTTGCTCTAGCTCCAGCAAAGTGGTTCGAGGATTTTCTTTTATCAAATCGGTGATTTTTGCACATTTTCATCAGTCCTTTGAAAATTTTGGGCGTCCTTGACGAAGATCATCTTCAATGGAAATTCTGCCAGCTTTAAATCTAGAATGCCATTCAAAAACAATTGTTCTCTTTGGGGAATGCTTTATTAAGCATTTAAAAAGTTTCGGTTGCAGATATTTGAAGTTTCACACAAAATTCTATGCAAATCCTCTGCTTCAATTTTCGTTCCATCGTAAAATCGCCGCAGCGCTATGTGTAACCTTTAAATAAATTAGAATAACTTTGGGGCGCGTGCACGTACCGCCTCGATATTGGTACCACCGTGTAGCCAGATATTTTTTTCTATAATAAACAGTCAAATTCATTTACATTTTTCATTTATTTATTTTTTTATGGACCCAGTCCGGGAACTTATGGGACATACCTTGTATATTTGCTGAGAATGTCTATATAGTGAATAGAGTTTGAAAGTATTATGAGAATTAACGAGAAAAATATCAGTACCATACTTTATTTGCATAAAAAGAGAAATAGGAAAAGTTATCTAAAACAAACTTCTACTGTCCTTACTGCGATGAAAAATATATTGGGAGAGCTTGGCTCATCTGTGGTGAACTCTCCCAGCGGTTTCGCCAATTTAATCTATCAGACCGCTTCTCTTAGATCTCTAATACTGTATTGGACGTAAGAGTAACAATTATTCCGCCTTCTACATGCTATCAGATAAGCATTTTAAGGCTCTAATACTGTATTGGACGATTCTGCTTATATAGGCTACACTGAAGGATGGAATCTCAGAAATGGTATTTAAGTAAACTATGGACATAAGCTTTTAGGACAGTAGAATTACATATAAATATTTACATCGAGTAATGCTCTTCCGCAAACAATAAGGCCAGTTAGACATAAATTAATATAGAGCAATAACGCGCCATCTATATAAAGGAAATGAAAACATTATATAAAGCACGGATATTTCTTTTACACGTAAAGAACAAGCAAACAAACAAATTAGCTAATTAAGAAAAAGGCATTTCCCGATCGTGTAATAAAAAGTTATTGATGACCAAATACCCATTCTTGATCAAGAATGGGTATTTGACCAATTCTGGAATAATTAAAAATCAACGAATAGTTGATATTTATTCCAACAGATGGCGCAAGCCATTAGCAACTCTTAATTGCACAATCAGGAGATGTCTTTTTCATAATTTATCCACCTGATCCAAGTACAATTTCACTTTTTTTAAATATTTTTTATATTAACTATATAACAATAGAATGAGGTGAATCAAGATATTCCAGAGGTTTCTATCATTGTTTTTTTTTTTTGCTTAACCCTAGTACACGTGGTACAGGCCATAATAATCATGGTGGGTTGAAGTAGGCGATTGCTTTTATTGTAAGTACACCACATGTCTACACATGTGAGAAGCAGTTAGACTTTTCACTTATAAATGTGCCAGAGCCCTGT
This sequence comes from Cordylochernes scorpioides, assembly GCA_030710605.1. Lineage (NCBI taxonomy): Eukaryota > Metazoa > Arthropoda > Arachnida > Pseudoscorpiones > Chernetidae > Cordylochernes > Cordylochernes scorpioides. The sequence continues at coordinate 64,251,083 of CP092876.1, read as the reverse complement.
TTGATTACTTGCACTCGCTGGTGGAGGTTGGACTTTTACAAGAATCGGGGGCCATCGGAGAATTTTTTTTTTAAATAAGAAAAAAGTTCCAAATGCGGGAATCGAACCTGGGTTGTAGTGGTCGAAAACCAACGGTTTAGACCATCCCTTCATCGACACACACTCTATCATTGTGGTTATTTGTATTATTTTATTTGCTCTATTGTTTGCGGTGGTTGAGGAGGAGGACAATGAAGTCCGGGAACTAACCGAAATCTCATCAAAGGTTCATATTAAATCACGCATACTCCCTGAAGTTCACGCAGATGTTAGAGAGACATGTATTTAACAAACAGAGTTTATTGGGGCGGATCACAAGCTTTCGAGCACCGTTCTTCTACTGGTTAGAGGGGAAACGCTAACAAGATTGAGAAGTAATGGGAGATTATGCCTCGTACAGATACTTACTGTACGTCTTATGTTTCAATAAGGCTAAAGTCATGGATATATCATGGTATATACTTGCTGATATTGTTCAAAATTGAAGTGATAGGTCGTTAGGCAGTTTTCTCTACTTTCAGAAAATACGTTGGCTGAAAGGTTAATTATGTTAGGTGAATTATTCCAGAGACTGTGTGTACATCTTCACTCAGACGGTCATTGTTTTTTTTTTTTTGCTTATTCCTAGTACAGATGGTACAGGCCATGATAATCATGGTGGGTAGAGGTAGGCGACTGCTTTTACTGTAAGTGCACCACATGTATACACATGTGAAAAGCAGTTCGACTTTGAAACTTACAAATGTGCCATAGCCCCGTTTGGTTACTTGCACTCGCTGGTGGGGGTATGTGGTTGGACTTTGCCTTGGTCTATTCATTGATGATTTTCATGAGAAAATTAGTTCGGTAGTTTACTCTTGCCTTCCGTATTCATATATCGTTGACCAAATCATATGTTCAGGGGCAAGTGAGAATCTTCCTCCACGTTAGGGTGAAGTTGGGAACTTATCCTGGTCTCTGCTTGGTCACTTCCTGGTTTAGCCGACCTCTGCCACGTGGATTATTCCTTTATAATGTTGCTTTTGTCGTGTCCAACTTCATTGGAAAATAGGTGCCGTTACCACGTTAGTCACCTTGGACCAGAATTTGGTCGAATATTCCAAGGGTCCAGGGGGACTGGCGTGGTCGGACTTCTCCCCCATTCCTTCATAATGAAAACATTAAATAAATATTGCACGAAATATGTGCCCTGAGAGAATAGTGTAAAGAAAGTTATATATATATATATATATATATAAATTCAGAGAGTTTTACGATTTTAGGAGAGATAGTATATATATTTTTTTATTTTAAAATATCTTTCTTTTTCTCTCTCTTTCTTATATATAAATCTCAATAGTGTTAGAAGAAATGATGGGTTAGTTGAGTATGAAGGTCTGTCTCACTAGCAGTGAAAAGATTTGACATATGGCTGCTGAAATATACAATGGTGTGATGGTATCTACGCTGATGGACTTAGTTCTTGAAATAAAGATACTTCGGCCAGTAAATCTTTTTATTACCTCGACGTTTCGACAAAAATCTTTTTTCCTCGTCAGGAGCAAACAAAAATTAAAACATTTGGCAAGGCGTTAAAAATTATTCTCTAAAAAGATTTACTGGCCGAAGTATCTTTATTTAAAGAACTATGAATGCCGGCCAGGCAGCCTTTATCTTTACTGATGGACTTGTCAGACAAGACTTGGAATCGAACCTCGAATTGAACTTCTTTTTTTTTTCGATTCTTGTACAAATCCACACCTAACAGTGAGAATATAATTAACTGAATAGAGTGCTTTGGTATCTTGTTGATTCAAAAGTTCAACAGCTTCTACAATTGTAGACATGTGGTGTACTGAACAATCGCAACCATCTACCCACCGATCTGTCGTATCATGTGTACGCGGGATAAACAACACTACAATAAAATATCCATTGTTGATGTAAATGGCGGCTGTGATACACGAGTGTTGAACAAAGAGGATCTGTAGAAGCCTCGCTAGCCCGGCGGATCGATCGCAGCGGCTGCCCAATTTGTCGTCGTCGGGCCCGCTTCCCCGCGCCGTCAATCATGGCTGCCTGGAACAAATTAATTCATCTCCTTCCGTTTCCGTTGGAGTTATGATCTGTGCTCATCCATATTTACACAACGCGGGGCGGCTGCAGTCTCAGGGGAGCTCCGCGGTCAGCCGACCCAACTGCTCTCGTGGGGCCGGGCGCCTAATTGGAAACCAGATTAAGTGACGCCGCTCAACCGCGAAATGGAATCCTAAATGTGGGAAATCTTTACACCTGGCATTTGTCTCTTGTTCTCCCCGATCTCTGCGTGGTTGTTTGACTTGGATGTGGGATTCCATCTACCAGCTCGGGGGTTGGTTGGCTTGGCTGTGGTCTTGAATCCACCAGCTCGTTGGTTGTTTGACTTGGCTGTGGACTTGAATCTACTAGTTTGCTGGCTGTTTAGCTTGGCTGTGGTCTTGAATATACTCACCCGTTGGTTTTTTGATGTGGCTTGAATCCACCAGTTCGTTGATTGTTTGGATTTGCTGTGGACTTGGATCTACCCGCTCGTTGGTTGTTTGACTTGGCTGTGGACTTGAATCCACCAGTTCGTTGATTGTTTGGATTGGCTGTGGACTTGAATCCACCAGTTCGTTGATTGTTTGGATTGGCTGTGGACTTGGATCCACCAGTTCGTTGGTTGTTAGATTTGGCTGTGGACTTGAATTCACCAGCTCGTTGGTTGTTTGACTTGGCTGTGGACTTGAATCCACCAGTTCGTTGATTGTTTGGATTGGCTGTGGACTTGAATCTACCAGCTCGTTGGTTGTTTGACTTGGCCGTGGACTTGAATTCACCAGCTCGTTGGTTGTTAGATTTGGCTGTGGACTTGAATTCACCAGCTCGTTGGTTTTTTTTTTTTACTTGGCTGTGGACTTGAATCCACCAGCTCGTTGTTTTTTTTTTTTTGACTTGGCTGTGGACTTGAATTCACCAGCTCGTTGGTTGTTAGATTTGGCTGTGGACTTGAATTCACCAGCTCGTTGGTTGTTAGATTTGGCTGTGGACTTTTATCCACCAGTTCGTTGATTGTTTGACTTGGCTGTGGACTTGAATTCACCAGCTCGTTGGTTGTTAGATTTGGCTGTGGACTTTTATCCACCAGTTCGTTGATTGTTTGACTTGGCTGTGGACTTGAATTCACCAGCTCGTTGGTTGTTTGACTTGGCTGTGGACTTTAATTCACCAGCTCGTTGGTTGTTAGATTTGGCTGTGGACTTAAATTCACCAGCTCGTTGGTTGTTGAATTTGGCTGTGGACTTGAATCCACCAGCTCGTTGGTTGTTTGACTTGGCTGTGGACTTGAATCCACCAGCTCGTTGGTGGTTTGACTTGGCTGTGGACTTGAATACACCCGCTCGTTGGTGGTTTGACTTGGCTGTGGACTTGAATACACCCGCTCGTTGGTGGTTTGACTTGGCTGTGGACTTGAATACACTAGTTCGTTGATTGTTTGACTTGGCTGTGGACTTGAATCCACCAGCTCGTTGGTGGTTTGACTTGGCTGTGGCCTTGAATCCACTAGTTCGTTGATTGTTTGACTTGGCTGTGGACTTAAATCCACCAGCTCGTTGATTGTTTGACTTGGCTGTGGACTTGAATCCACCAGCTCGTTGGTTGTTTGACTTGGCTGTGGACTTGAATCCACCAGCTCGTTGGTGGTTTGACTTGGCTGTGGACTTGAATACACTAGTTCGTTGATTGTTTGACTTGGCTGTGGACTTAAATCCACCAGCTCGTTGATTGTTTGACTTGGCTGTGGGCTTTAATTCACTCGCTCGTTGTTGGTTGTTAGATTTGGCTGTGGACTTGAAACCACCAGTTCGTATCTTGTTGCAGACTTATATATCGAGGCATCATCCAGCCTTTCTGACAAACTCATTTCAAATTTTTGTGAAATCATATTTTGTTAATATCGGTTCACACATAGTCACACAAATAATACAAAAAATGTACTAAAATACACACACCATACCTGTTGAAAAAACAACTTCGACTCTCTCTCTGTTAGAATTAAACAATATCACAGGTTTATGGAGATGAGTTCATTTTATTAACGAGTAGTCTCAAGCTTTCGGACATCTCTGTCCATCTACTGGATAACACTACGTATTCTTCGTAGATCGAGAGATGTGTGGTGTCACTGGAGACCTGCTGGTGATTCTCCACCAAACTTTGCAGCGCTGGCAGAGGCGCAATAGTTATTGTACATAGTATTATGCATTATCTTTTAAAATAGTGGAAACTGGGCACTTTTGCATGTATTGACAAGATGCCAATAAAATTATTTTAATTGTGTCAATTGTCTACAGGAGAACATAAAGAAATGAATAAAACGCCGCCTGATGCTGAACTCTGCTAGAATACCAAAACGTTAAAACGTTGAAACCTGCAAACATGCCAAGTTGAGGGGATGGACATGACCGCCATGTTCCACAAAAAAAGCTGCACAACTCCCCGCAGACCGACCGACAGATGGGGTGTCGCGTGGCCCGCGCGGGTTCATTGGAAAATCATCCAGTTCCGCACGTGCGGGTGTATTTACCCCCCACCCCCCGGCTTAGATCTCCCCCGCCACCGCCGCTGGGCCCTTTTTCATTACGTTGATAGCAGGGCTTTTCGAGCAAACACCTGACAATTACTTCATTGAAGATCCATGACTTTTTAATACCTAGAGCCACGTGAGATTATCGGTCCTCTTAAGTAAATTGTTGTGAGTTTTCTATTGAGGCAGTAATTCTTCCCAAAAATTTGTATAAAAATAAAGTAAAGGATTTTATATGGCTAAACCTGATATCTCCTGTTATCTTATCTAGGAATATGTGTTTCGGTTGAAAGACTCCTCATTACATAGCCCGATGTGACAGTTTTTGATAAAGATCACCCCCAGAAGAGACCAGGTTTAACGTGTTCATATTTTAAGGCTATGGCATATCATGCGGATCTATACTGCATGAAAGGATTTAAAACAATACAAGTAGAAATATCGACTTATATTTTCTCGGTATTACACAACTACAAATAAAAGGGGTGGAACACTTTCTCTGACCCACCTTACTTCAACCGGCAAGAAGGCAGACAACAGTTGACAGAAGTCAAGTGACATCCTCCAAGAAGCCAGACAACAGTTGACAGAAGTCAAGCGACATCTTCCAAGAAGCCAGACAACAGCTGACAGAAGTCAAGCGACATCTTCCAAGAAGCCAGACAACAGCTGACAGAAGTCAAGCGACATCTTCCAAGAAGCCAGACAACAGCTGACAGAAGTCAAGCGACATCCTCCAAGAAACCAGACAACAGCTGACAGAAGTCAAGCGACATCCTCCAAGAAGCCAGACAACAGTTACCAGAGGTGCTACCAGAGGTGATGTAAAGTCAAGTGGCAAGAAGTACCTGCGATAAGCCACCAAGGAGGTAATGACGAGCAAACATTAGTCGAGCGCTAATAGCGGCGGTCGATCAGTGAGTGAGTCAGTGAGAAGGAAGAATATGAGCGCCCCTCAATCTGAGAGATAACCGAGTTATCGTCGTCCGCAGTCAGCGCCCCATGTGTCATCCAGCCGCCGCCCCAGCCGATAAACCATAATGGACTCTCCGCGGGGATGAATTGCCGCCTCAAGATATTTTATTAAAAGGTTTCTGGAGTGACGCCTGCCTGGGGTTCCGCTCTATTATGTCCTCGATTTGTCGCCGTTCCCCGTCCTCACGGACACCCAGCCTAGATTTGTAACCACTGTTTTCAACGGATTTTTTTGCTCAAAATATTACATTTATACGTGTTATATCTCCTAATTAAGTCTTCAAAAATTCCTATTTTTGAACATAAAAGTATTAAGTATTGCATTAAAGGAACTAGATGTGCTGGTTAACTTTAAATCAAGATAAACACCTCCCGTATTCATTGAGACACACTGAGACATTTTGGTGTAAATCTGATATGTTAAAATATAGATGTGAGAGTAGCTTAATTAAAAAAATTACGAGATACTCTCTATGTATTAACTGGATTCATCCTGTTACGTGAGTTCTGGAAAATACAATCTCCTGAGTTTGAGGAAGAGGAACTCTTGAATCTCACCATATCGAGGTTTACAAGGGCTCTCCTGAGCAGGAAATGTACAGTCGTCAGAAACTACTGACTGCCACTTGAAAAAAAAAAAAAAAAGATTGAGTTGCATTCCTCCCAGATTTCTGATCAGTTCAACGTTGAAAGAGCAACGACAAGCGATTACGAATCTTGTGATGAAGGAGACTTTATATACCGAAGATTTTTAAGCTTTGGTAAGTCCACTGATAGCGTTTACGATATTTTCTAGCAAGAAAACTTGAAAATATTATTTATTTGTAAAGCAAAAAACAAACAAACATATTTAACGAAATTTGACAACTAAAATAAACACCAGTCTACAAACACAAACACCATATATACACATACAATTATCATCATTTACTCAGTGCAAAACAATAAAAAACAAATATAATGGGGTCTTTTAAAGGACTAATTTGAGGTAAAAAATTAATATAACACACACACACATATTTATAAGAATCGTCATATTGACATCACTAGGTATTGTAAATATCTTGATCTTCAATTGAAAGACTTATATCGCATTTTACAAGCTTCTATACCTATACAGTGCTAAGAGATAACGTGTAGCATCCAGACATTTTGTCTCTGTTTGGAGAATGGCTGCTTGAGATAGCTTTTTTTGCAGTAAATAAATTAAGAAGAAAGGCATCACTTGATATCGTGCAACTAAAAGTCGCTGATGGCTTGCGCCATCTGTCAAGATAAATATCAACTAATCATTGATTTTTAAAGTTTTTAACGCAAAATATGGTGTCTTCCGTTGATTTCAAATTATTTTAAAATATTGGCCAAACACCCTTTCTTGATTAATAAAAAATGCCTATACCATTGAAAAAGGGTATATATATTCTATATAAAAAAGTCGGTGGACGAGTGGGTAACCCCCTCGATTCCCGAGTCATGAACTGGGATTGAATCCCGCGTTTAAATTTTGTTCAATATGTGAATAACCTTCACATATTATTAATTGTTCAATTATCATGAACTAGGTTGCTCTTGCTGAGCGGTACCTATTTATGTGAATTGGAACCAGATATATTTTCTGGAATAATCAGCTGATATTTATTGCAACAGATGGCGCAAGCCATTGGCAATTTTTAGTTGCACTATCAAGAGAGATTTTATTCTCAATTTATCCACTTGATCGCCGCACAATTTCAATTTTGGACTATTTTTCATATAGTGTAAAAATATATTTAATATTCTGAGATAACCTTCAAAATATTTACGAACTAAACTAAGCGGATTAAAGATCAACTAGCGAGCGGTAGATCTGCAGATGAATTATTTTCTATAATGAATCTTATTGAAATAAATAATGCTTTCAGGGCTAAGTTTCTTGTATACATTTTTTATTTTCAAGCCCCAGGACTTATCAGATCTCAACTCCCAACGTGATCCGAATCTAATTCGTACATCACACAAAAATAGAAAGGTATTTATGTAAATAGATATATGTTCAAGAAAACCCAAAACGTTCACTCTTAAAATGATAATTGTCTTATATGTGCAGGCAAAGGTAAATATTTTTAAGGAATCAGCTTGGATACGAGAGTAACAATGCAATAAATACCACTCGAGATTCCGAACCTATCTCTTTTTCAGTTTGATCTGGGGGTCGGTGGAAGGGTGGTCTGAACCGTTGGTTTTCGACCGCTACGACCCTGAATCGAATCCCGCACATTGGATACTTTTTTAATTTAAAAAATGATTCAAAGGCCATCGATTCTTGCAAAAGTCCAACCTCACTATCGAGTGCAAGTAACCAAACGGGTCTCTGACATATTTGTAAGTACAAAAGTCGAACTGCTTTTCACATGTGTAGACATGTGGTGTACTTACAGTAAAAGCAGTCGCCTACTACTACCCACCATGATTATCATGGCCTGTACCACGTGTACTAGGGATAATAATAAAAATAGTATAATCTAGCAGCCAACCGTGTGTGGTTAAGGAAATATTATCATATCAAAAAATATGCAATGGATTCTACAAATTACCTTCCTGATGTCGCCAGAAACTGGTCCAGTAAATGTGAAATAAATATTAAAAACTACTTAAATAACCAGAAGGCAATTCTATATCTAACGAAGCACTTGTGAAACTGCGAAACAAGACTCTGTTCAAAACATTCACCCGATGATGTTTTCCACACTCCTCTTCTCCATTCAGAAATGGAACATAAGCTTCTAGGAAATGAAGTAAAAATTAAAAAGTAGGAAATGAAGTAGGTTTCTCATCTGACAGAGAATGGTGGAAATTAATTGATAGAATGACAGCCAATACTGAATGGCAAGTAGAATTAGCATGGAGCAATTTACGATATTTCGTGTCATATAAGGTTGTCCCAAAAGTTCGTATTTTATTTAAGCGTTGTTTTTTTTATTACTTGGTGAATAATATTATTATTACGGCGAATACATAATAATAAATGATACAATTACTTTATACATAATACAAAGACATTATACATAAGAGCGAATAATATTGGTATTTCATTTTTTTTGCAAGTGTTTACGAACTTTTGGGGCAACCTTGTACTTATGCAGGGTCTAAGATAAATTTCTCTGTATTATTCCAATTTTAGTAGTTGTACTGCCGAACAAGATTGTGTAGCAGACAAGGTGGTCGGTTGCTGTCTCTTTTTCGAAACTAATTTATCACTATATAATTCCACAATTACTAAATAAATTTAAAATTCAGTGCAAAGTCAAAGGCTGATAAAGTGTTGAATTTGAACGTTGAAAAAAAAAAATCCGAAAATCACTCACTGTGTTTCACAATTTTAACAACATTTTCCTTTCTAAATTTAAAATTACGACCTTAATTTCAAAATTAAATCGATAAAGTAGAATCTAAAACACAATGTGGGTCCCAAAAAACAACGTCTGCACAAGAAAGTAGTACAAAAACTTAATGAAGACAGGCTGTAGTGGGGGAAAAGGGGGGGGGGGGGGGGGAGAATATGAAGCATAATATTGGTCTGTAACTGGATTGTACAGTACTTTTAGAACACTATATATTTTGATGTATTTTCCTTATGTAAGAATTTGTCTACATCAACATAGGCTTTTAATTGAACAGTATTAGTATCTAATCACCCCTTATGAAAATGCACCTTGTATTCTCAAAAGACAATCAATCAACAACGAGATACCTTTGTTACATATTGGAATCGTATTTTAAAAGTAAAAAAATCTCACCACCACCACCCACATCCAATCTCCCTATCGCTCCGTCCATCAAGCGCCAGCTCCCAAAGTGGATTTAAAAACTCGCCGTCCCCCGCCATAAACATCGCTCCCGGCTCCCATAAACTGATTTTGGCGCCGACGATAGCCGTGTCACTCGATTGGTTTAAATTTGCATATTTGTGCGGGGAGCGATTGTGTCTCCTGTATATCTCTCGGGTTGTTGGCAAACTGAGAAATTGCCTTTAAAATATGTCTTCAACTCTACGTACGTTTTAGATGGGGCGACGTGCGGCTTCATGATTTAGGTTTTCAATGATATTGTAATATTGCTCTAGATTATTAAATATATATTCATTTTTCATTGATATTATATTTGACAGTGTATTATATTATTATTATGTATAAGATACCGAAACCCCCTGTAATATATATATAGTTAAACCTGTCTATAGCGCCCCCTCTAAATAGCGCCTTCCTCTCTATAGCGCCCGATTTTAAACATTAAAATGTAAACATTTTACATTAAAAGTAACCTGTCAATAGCACCCCCTCTCTATAGCACCCTATTTTGGTGAGTTCCAAGAGGGGGCGCTATAGACAGGTTTAACTGTATATATATGTACACTCTTAGACAAGACTTAAGAAAGTGTAAAGTTTGATGTCGCCGGTTGTCTTCTTTTTTTTTTTTTTGAAGGAGACAGAGGCAATTTTGTTCACACTTAGTTATCTCATGTGTCTTCAATAGAGGTCATTGTGTATCAAATATCTTTCAGAGTTAGTATCTGAATCCCGATATACATGCTAAGAGGTAAAACTTCTTTAAATTTTGTCCATGCGTATATATAATGTGTTTAAATTTGTTCCGCATACATTTCCCCACAATATTTGAACTATTTGGTTCAAAATTCAACAATTTACACAGTCTGGAAGGAATTAATGGACAGCATCACACACGGATAGAAAATATTTTATTTAATAATATTTATCAATTAATATTTTAATTAAGATCTTTAGTTTTCTATGCAGATTTTCCTGAGAGATGCAGGAAAGGAGATGGGGAAAAAAGAGGAAGAGACTCTAATTAACAAAGTTTTTGATAAATATGTACATACATAGTGTGATAAATAATTTCCAGGAATGCTAAATATTTAAAAAACTACAAAATTATAATAAAGTTTTATTTAAAATTTCTCAAAATAATCACCGTCACTATCTATACACTTGTTCCATCTTTTTTACCAGATATCAAAACACCTCTGAAATTCCTCATCTTTCAGCCTTTTCAAAATATTCTTCGTATTCTCCTTTATTTCAGGTGTTGAATCAAATCGACGTTCTTTTAAGATTTTTTAAATTTTAGGGTAAAGGAAAAGTCGTTGGGAGCAAGGTCAGGAGAATAGGGTGGCTGGGGTAGGAAAGCAATTCCGTGTTTAGCCAAATAGAGTTGTACAGTGACAGCCGTAGGTGGCCGTGCGTTGTCATGATGCAAGAGCCAATTTCTGACGCACAGCCTCCCTTAAACGTCGCAATACATCAAGATAGTAATGTTGATTAATGGTCTGACCCTCGGACACGAATTCATAGTTTATCAATCCCTTTACATCAAAGAAAGTGATAAGAAGACACTTAAGCTTCTATTTGATCATCCTTGATATTTTGAATCTTGTTTCTCCAGGCTCTAGCCACTGGCTTAATTGCCTCTTAGTCTCGGGATCATATCCGTACACCCATGTTTCATCTCCCGTGATAACATTTTTGAGCCAATGGGGATCAGAATTAAACATTTCGACCATGTTTTTGCACGTTTCTTTGCGATGCTCTTTCTGCTCATTCGTTAAGAGATGTGGAACAAATTTAGCCGGGGATCGTTTAAGATGCTGATCATTCTTTATGATGGTTTGGCATGTTTTAAAAGAGATATCCAAGTCTTCTGATAGCTCTTTGATAGTTATTCTTGGGTTTTCTTTGATCGATGACTTGATTTTGAGTGCATTTTCGAGGTTTCTTATCGATAAAGGTCTGCCAGTGTGTAGATCATCCTTGACGCTTGTTCGACCAGCTTTAAATCGTGAAAACCATTCAAATGTCCTCGATTGTATAGGGTATCTTCTTTAAAAGCCTGCTTCAACATTTGAAATGATTCGGAAGCTGTTTCCCCAAGTTTAAAGAAAAACTCTATGCAGACTCACTGTTTTTCAATACAGTCCATACTGAAGTTAGAAAATGTTCTGATATACTCGAGCTTATAAATTCGAAAAAACATGAGCGCGTGCGTCTGTGTGATCAATTTTTTTCGACGTGTTGATAAATGTTTTATATATAAGGTTCTTATAAATTAATTCATTATTTCGAATATTTTACGTAGTCCAGTCTCATTTTTGGAAATTATTGAGAGATCACACATAGTATATAATGTGTTTATATTTGTTCAGCATACATTTCCCCACAATATTTGAACTATTTGATTCAAACTTTAACAAGTTACACAGTCTGGAAGGAATTCATGGACAGCATCACACACGGCTAGAACCTGTTTTCATTTAATACTATTATCAATTAACATTATAATTAAGATCTTTAGTTTTCTATGCAGATTTTCCAGAGAGATGCAGGAAAGGAGATGGGGAAAAAGAGGAAGAGCCTCTAATTAACAATTTTTATGATAAATATGTACATATAAAGAGATATTCAAAACTATTATAGACGCGTTGGATTCTTTTACAAATTGTTTAATTTTTAAAAGAATCATACGCTTCTATGATAGCTTCGAATTTTCATAACAGATGACGCGCTAATGCATCATAAAATAAAGAATTATTATTATTTTAATATGATATATTATATAATAATTCTTTGAGTGAATTCTCAGTTCTTTTTTCAATTTTAGTTCTCGAATTGTAGAAATTTGCCTATTACTTAAAAAATACCATTGTTTGAATGTTTCCATCTTCAACAAAAAAGAGCGTTTAAATACAGTATATTAACACTTTCTTGTTATCTCATTATTTCGGGTAAAATTTAGCTGAGAAAGAGCATGTTTGAAAGCTTAATTTAGCTTGATTAAATTTAAAATGTGGCGGCAAAATCTTCTCTTTTTTTTTTAGTACAAGAAGTGAGACAGATTCTGGCACATCGCCTGGTGGAACGAACACTCCACAGGACACGCCAAGAAGAACGGAGCCATTCCATCAGTCCAGTTAAACAGTCCAGACATATAATCCAATGACGTTGTGCCGACTCACTAGCCGCTAAATTAATTAGATCCCCTGGCTAATTGGAACCCCACTAATTGGAGCGATCGTCGCTCGGCAAACTCCGGTCGGCAACAGAGGCTGTTCTCGGCTGTGTTGGTCGTCTTATTAATGATATAACTTTGGCACAATTTGGTCTCCATTTTCTTAATCTATCATTTGATCCAGGAGTCGGTGGAAGGATGGTCTAAACCGTTGGTTCGACCGCTACGATCCGGGGTCAAGTCCTGAATCGAGTATTTATAAATATACTGTATATAATGCTCCAATGACCCCCGATTCTTGAACACATTTATAAGTACAAAAGTCGAACTGCTTTTCACATGTGTAGACATGTGGTGCACTTACAGTAAAAGCAGTCGCTAACTACCCACCATGATTATCATGGCCTGTACTACGTGTAATTGGAATAAATTTATCATTTGATTCATCTCTTGTGCATGAGGACCACAAGACAGTATAATCCTACCCAATTTTAACATGAATCAATGAAACATGAATTTATAATCTCCATTACATTGTATTATTATATATAATATAATAATAAATTATCCTTTGAAATGTTTGTCAGAGATATAAAATTCTCGAAGGCTCCAATGATTTAGCTCTTTGGTACAATTTGATGACGGTCTCCATTTTCATAATCTATCATTAGATCATTATTTCGCACATGAGGTCCACAAGCATTTATAAATCTTAACATAAATCAATGAAACATGAATTTATAATCTCCATGAAAACGTATAATGATAAATATATATATTAATAAAAAAAATATATCTTTTGAAATACTTGTCAGGAATTAAAAATTTTCGAGAGCTCTAATAATTTAGCTTTGTCACAATTTGTTCTCCATTTTCTTAATCTATCACTTGAGCATTCTTTTGTACCTGAGGGCCACAACACAGGGTATAATCCTTTATCAAACTTAATTCATAGAATCCATGAATTAGTATAATTTTACACATAGGATATTTTAAAAAATATCCTTTGAAATGCTTATCAGGAATATAAAATTCTCGAGTGCTCCAATGATTTAGCTTTGGCACAATTTGGTGTCAGTCTCCATTTTCTTAATCTATCATTTAATCCTTCTCTCCTACATGGGGGCCACTAGACAGGACCTCAATCAATCTTAACATAAATCAAGGAAGTATAAATTTATAATCTTCATGACAAAAAAAAAAATCCTTTGAAATACTTGGCAGGAATATAAAATTATCGAGCTATCCAATAATTTATAACAAAATATATTTTAAAGACATCACTGTCTTTGTGACTTGTAAAATGTTACCTGTACAGTACTGTAATCATCTTCTTTATTCGTCTGCTTCATTATTTTCAGATCGTAAGAGGTCGCTGACGAGAGAGTTAATTTATTGAAGTCCTTAGTCAAATATATTTATAAACGTTTCCAATTATTTACAAGTATTATTTCATTCTTAGACTCTCTATATGTGTACTTTAAATATATAAAATGAACTATTAAAATAAAGAAATTTATTTTTCATATATAACTAACAATATTAATATCCCCCCTCCCCCCATTAATTATGATCTTGCTTTTTCTAAGCTTTATTTTTATCAATTATAATATCATATTAAATATTAATTTAAAAAAATCTGTTCAAAACACTTGCCTTTTTTTCCTAAATAAAACAATAGAATTTTTTCAATGTTTTCTATACAGTATTTTCAGTAATATTCCTGCAAAAAAAATACACTTTATAAAATTTCAAACTTATTAAATTCTGAGTACATAATTCACGTTTATATACATATCTATTGTTTTGAAAATATAGCAATTCATATTTAAATCATTAGATAATAAAACGGCATTTATTGGATTGAATAAAAATATTTATTTATCTTTCATTCAATCCAATAAATGCCTTTTTGAAAAATATAATATCCATTTAATTGAGATGCTACAACCATTATCATAGTTTCATTTTTTTTCTCTCATTTACTCATATCCTCTTAGAGGTGCTGAGAGAAAGAAACTATGTGAAAAAGTCAAAACTAAAGGTTGGCAACGATCAATTAAGGTCGAAGCAGAAAACTACACAAGAGATTGCCGAGGAACTCAAAGTCTACAGCTGTTCGTCATCTGAAGTAGATACAAAGGTGAAAAAGCTCGACAAATAGGTAGCATACGAATTGAATGAAAAACGAAAAAAGAGCTGTATTGAAATGTCATTAGTGCTACATCTACGGAACAAGAATGATCGGTTTCTTGAAGGTATTGTAATTTGCGACGAGAGAAGTGGATTCTCTATTACAACTGGCGATGTTCAGCGCAGTGGTTGGACCATGATGGAGCTCAGAAAACTTCCCGAAGCCAAAATTGCATCAGACGAAGGTAATGGTAACTGGTTTGCGGTTTAAACTACTTATCTCTTATATAACAGCTTCCTAAATTCAAGCGAAATCTTCACAGCGAAGAGATATGTCAGCAGTTTGAAGAAATGCACCAAAAATTGAGAGAATCTCCTCGAAATGAACCAGAAAAGAGACCATCCTTCTCCACGACATTACCTGACCATACGTTTCAATGATGACATGACAAATGATGCATGAGCTGGACTATGTCACTTGATCACAACTAAACTCGCCCGACTTCTATCCCAAAGGATTACCACTTTTTCAACCACCCTAATCACTTCCTACCCCAGATATGCTTTTAAAAAACAAGATGATGCCAAAATGGCCTTCAAAGATTTCATTGCTTCCAGAACTCCGGAATTTTTATGCAACCGAAATAAACAACTTCTCATTATAAAAACTATAGAATTTTCAGGTTTCAATATCGTTTAATATATTTATTTGAAGTAAATATTGCGCTTGAAAATGTCCGCCAACAAAAGTCGTCAATTTTTGAGAAATCAATTAGTTAACTTGTAATAGCGTTGTTTTAGAATCTAGTCTTTGGCCCTGTTGACAATCAATTGATTGAGAGATTTCCAGTCTGAAATAAAGAAACTCATCTAAAGTCTGACGTTATCTTTTGATTCGTATTTAGATTTGAACGATCACTGATATCAAATAAACCTTTGTGTTACAAGAAAAATAAGCTCTTTTTATTGACTTTATTAAAGGAAGCTTTCGGGAAAATCCTTCTTCAGCTAACTGAAGACGTCTGAAAAAGCCGGTTTTTAGACGTTTTTAGAAAGCTAAAGAAGATCTTGTCCGAAAGCTTCTTTTAATCAAGTCAATAAAAAGCGTTGCATCGTCTTATACTTTCATTGTAATTTGGAATCCACAATCCTATTATAATGAAAACTTTTGTGGTAAAACAAATTGTTTGTGAAGCTATTTATATAGGTAGAACTTTGGCCATTTGTTAGTGTATGTGTGTGCTCACATATTATATAGAGCTTTATTTAAATTCAATTATAATATTCAGAAAACATATCGCTACTTCAACCGCTCTTCATTTATTTAATTCTCAATGTTTCGGCGACTCTTTGCCAACGGAGGAATGGATGTGGCTTTATATATTTTTAAACAAACTCCCAACCAGAAAATGATTCCTAAACACAAAATTATGGATAATTTAAATTCTTATTTAAAATTTGTACCAATGTGATATTGTACTGGGATAAGGTGCATAGATTAAGAAAAAAGAAGCCTTCTTCTTATCGTGCAACTGAAAGTTGCTGATGGCTTGGGTATTTGGCCAATTCTGGAATAATTGAAAATCAACGAATAGTTGATATTTATTCCGATAGATGACGTAAGCCATCAGCAACTTTCAGTTGCACGATAAGAATAATCCTTTTAAAAAATTAAATTCTTATGTTTAATTTGTTTTTATATAAACTCCACTGCGCCCCCTTCAATACATCTTTGAATCCGATAAGCAGTTGCATAAAGAAATAGAGGATTGAAGACAAAGACTCCAGGTTTTTGTGAGACTCCAGTGGAACAATCCACGCGACTAAGGGAGAAAATCATTCGCAGATAAAAACTCCGCGTCAGCCAATCGGGAGCCACACGGCTCGCAGGTCGATATTTAAAATAGTTTTCTCGATATCAGTCTCGAGAAGAAGAAGAAAAAAAAAAAGGCCATTAAAGCTGCGTTCGGGTATGCAAAAAAGGCGGAAAATGTGATTATAAAATCGTTGTTGACCAAGGCGTCGTTTCGGGGCGTTTAGTCTCGTCCCTGACGATTATGGCGTCGGGTCGATGGCCTGGTAGAATTGTTGACATCACACAGAGAATGCTTTCTCTTTAAATTTGTCAACTTATCATCACCTACCATACATTCAATCACAACACTAAATATTGTGAATGCTTAAAAATACATGGCATTTGTTTTGGACGAGTACCAGTAATGAAAATGTTATGCTATCTTAATCAGACCATTCGTAAATAGGACTTATCATTCCAAGAAGCGTTGAGGGAAAAAAAAGCATCTCTTTATCATGCAACTGATAGTTGCTGATGGCTTGCGTTATCAGTAACTTTCAGTTGCATGGTGAGCAGATGCCTCTTTTTCATGATTTATGCGCCTTATTCCATTAGAATGTCACATTTGTACTATTTTTCTACACTGAGGAAAAGTTCAAAATCATGTTATCTGCTCTCAAAGACCCACTCGAACGAAAAGACAGTTTCTCCGCGAAGGTAAGCATTTGCATATCCGATATAGAGCTCGCGGAGGTGTTTCGTTCTCAAATTGAAAAAATTCTCAGTGCATTCTCACCTAATCAGAAGTCTATTCTAAGCGCATCCTTCAGAACTGCTATGACGAATATTGAAGAGAAGACCGGTGCATTAAACGAGAGAGACCTTTAGAGCAGCATGTAACAAGAGCTATCACTACTGATTCCTTCCACGTGACTCTCTAGTTGAATATACACGAACATACAGCTTTATTAAGACCACCGGTCTTATGCATATTCACTACAGAAAGGAAGCATGGATGGAGCTTCTATATTCTAGGGAGCGCAGAGCCCAACAGCCTTCAGGTCCGACGCTTTGTCCAGTGGCTATTTGCCAGTGGCCAATGGATTCGTATACTAAAACTTACGTACTATTTTTTATCTGATATATCTTTTTTTAAAACTATATTTGTTTTTGAGGTGAGAAAAATCATCAGACTTCCAGGGATTGGTTCCTTTTTTTTTTGGCTTAGTTAAAAATCGATTTCACATATATTTGACGATAAATTCATTGTTTGAGTTCATAATTCGAAAAATTAATATCTTTATCAATTATTAAGGTGACACCATTAGGGTTTAGGGACAAGTTTCTTATTTAAAAATAAATTTAATCCTGGAGCTCGATGTGATTTCACCCTTTTAATAATGGATACATGGGATTATTTTATTGAACTATATTCTGTATTGTTGTTGTGTCCAATGAAGAGCTTCAGATTGTCCCCATGCATCTCTCTCTATACATGCATCTCTATATCTCTATCAGAGCAGTCGAAATGTCTATATCATTTTGTATTGTTGACAATAGAAGTTAATTTTTTTTTTAATTAATAAATATTATATCTCTCTCAAAAACTGATCTCTGAGGACATTTTCAAGTCGCTTCAGTGTTTTCCTGCCAATGGTTCACCGCCTTTATTGGAACTGCTTGGAAAAGTCCAAAACTGCACCTTAGGTTTAGATCCTCATTTTTCCCTGAGGCATAAGATGCAAACGGCCCTGCTTTTTAACGTGAAACATATCATTAATGACCTTTCTTTCAGGCTCGCCGCAAGCCTCGAACCTTCTGTTTAACCTGCCATTCTGTTTTTCTTCAGCAAACTGCTCAACCGATGACTACAATTTTCGGGACATCGGAGAGATTTGGTTAAATCATAAATCAAACCTAATTTCACCTGAATCTAACCTAAACCTAACCTAACATGAAAATTTGACGCAAACACGTGTTTGTTTAATTATATCATACACTCTGGCCAATTAGAAGTGGTGATTCGGATTTGACCAAATCTCTTCGGATGTTCCCAACTATCTTTTAGTGTAATTGGTGTTTTACGTTACTGGAACTTAGGTTAGAGTTGTATTTCTTTCTCCATCATCCCTGTATGATATTGTAGCACCAATGTGTGGTGCAGCGTGTGCGCCATCGCTGTTTCATATTCGAATTTTAAATATTTGATACATAAACAAAAGAAATAAAAAAATTAAAATTAAAATATTTGTCGTTGTCATTTCCTAATGAAAACAATAGGAACTAGGAAAGTAAGAATTGTCACCACCGCTACCTTGTGTCAATATATAGAGGCAGTTATGGATTATTGGAGACAATTCGATAATTTTACTTGAGGGGGAGGAGATTCAAGTGAACGGTCGGTACTGATTGGAATCTCCAGTGGATCTATTGTGCAGAGACGTTCGTCACAATTTGGGATCGCGGTTCTAAAGAAAAACAAGATTTAGGATTGGAGATTGTTTAGAGAGTAAAAGATGTAAAGTTTGCTAAAGAGGATCGACATTCAAATCGACATTCAAGCAAATAGACGGGAGCCGCGTAGTCCTCGTTTTTAAAAACATCAATTTTTGAATTTTACTCAATATGGGGAGAGAGAGGCTGTCGTTTTCTACTTTGAAAAAAAAAAGTTTACCAGAGATATATAGTTTTTATGGTTATAATTTGTGCGTGTTTCGGACAATGAAACACCCGGAAACCTCTTTACCTGGAAACTCCTATTGTTATATTCCACTAGCCGAATGGCCCGGGCAACGCCCGTGTTTTACCCGATTGAATGTTTTGATTCAAATACTATTTGTTACAATTATAAATTGGCGCCTTAATTAATTGCATATGTTAGTTAATAACTATAGCCTATGTGCTTCATCTGTCTATGTACTGTTGGCTTCCGTAGGCGTCTCTTACTGGGAAAAAGAAAGAGAGGATTTCATTTGGTTATTATCTAATATATGCATTTATTTAGGGAGCGACCCGTTCCAACACAATAGTTAAATGGCGAGTGGCAAAGGTGGCGTGACCGTAGCCAACCAATAGGAGGGCGCCATTCCAAAAAAAAAAAGCAAACGGTGACAGAGTTGATTGATTAGGAGATGAGGAATGACGCTCGTAACTGTATATATTGTTACTTCTTGTTCATGCCGAGACATCTGACGGACCACAGAATGTCTTACCTAGTTATATTTCATAGAGAATACCTCATTTAGTAGGTTGGGTATGAATATTCCTATTTACATCGCCTTTTTTACTGCTAGTTTGCATATACATGGTATGCTCAAAAAGTTTCCGCACTGGCCTAATATTTTTTTAAAAGACGTAGAGTAAAAAATAATAGTACACCTATTAAAAAGAGAAAAGAATTTAACACCAGGTGCACATAAATGGTTTGCGAATTAGCCTTGCATTATTTCAAATAATTCTATTTATTAAAAACATAGTAGTAACAGCGCGCGGCTAGATTAAAATGCACGTTAAAAAGGAACAACATGCTTGTTTTAATTTCTGTTTCCGGATAGTCAATCAGCCAGTGGAAGCTTCGATTTGTGTTACGAAAAGCATTTGGAGAAGACTCTTTTAAAAGAAGAACAGCATTTGAGGATTTCAACAGGTTTGAAGATGGCTGAAATTCCGTGGAACACAACATAATATGTGAACAACCAAAATCGGTGAGTATTCCTGAAAATGATGGAAAATTAAAGGTCTGGTGTTTAAAAATTAGAGAATAACAATCAGAAAAGATTTCGAAGAATCCGGAGTGTCATTTGGTATGAACCATTCCATTATCAATTTTTAATTGGGCCTAAAAAGACGATCTTGCAAGTTTGTCCCTCGGATATTAACTCTGGAGTAGAAAGAGATACTTAAAGATATATGCAATTGACCGTACAATGCCAAATGTGCCAACATATGGTGATATCAGAGGACCAGACATGGGTTTACGGCTACGATCCCGAAACAAAACGGCAATCAAGTCAATGGTTGGCAGAAACGAGACCTAAAAAGACCAGGAGATGGAAGAATAAAAATATCTAAATCCAATATATATACATTTTTATAAATATCTACTGAACAATGAGATATAGTGTAAAAGTTTATTAATATTAATTTTTTCACCCGTATATACCATTCGCTCTAGTCTAACTTTACAGCACTAAGTTTTATACGGTGCAAAAAAACCACTAAATTATTAATCTTAAAACAAGTGAAGCCCTCTGGTTTCTCGTTTTAGCGTCATATACCATCGAGGATTACCTTCTGGATATAAACTATTAATGATAAACATTGATTAAACAATATAGGTAATAGTTAAAATTTTACACAAATAAATTTACTGGCAATGCGTTTCTTTTTTAAATCTCTACAGACAAGTAAGGTCTGTAGAGATTTAAAAAAGAAACGCATTGCCAGTAAATTTATTTGTGTAAAATTTTAACGATAGAGGGCAATAAAATTTAATTCACTAATAGGTAATAGTATTTAAGAAAAATTCGTGAAAATCGCCCAGTTAAGATTGCTGAATCAGTTTCCTAAAATGACGTATCTATGAATAGAGGACGATCCCAGCAGGGATGACACGCATCATGGAACCTTATTAAAAAAAAAAGAATCAAATCATATGGCTATTCTTCACGTCCTAAAATTATTGTAAATATGTATAGACAATTGTAAAGGCATACATGTATGACAGCGCAAGTGTCCCTAGGGGGACAGAGCGCTTTAAATTGAAATAAATAAATAAAAAAAACCTAAATTTCTGGGACCACTTTTGGCGTCATTGAAGGCGATGGATGAGAAATATATGCTGATATCTTCAATATTCATATATTTTAATTATCGAGTCAATGTATGGCATTAAAACTAGATCGAATATTTTTGCGTTGAATAGGGGTAAACTGGCTAATATTTTATGCTAAGTATATGTTATAATAAAGTGGTCCACATGTGCTCAACCAAGGTCAACGCTGGCTACTTTGTGCCTTTCCCGCTCGTATATGTCTGAGGGTAGGCGATGCCTTCAGATTTCACTTTCCTCAACCAGGGTAAAGGACCTTTGTTCAACAAAGCATGTACCAAGTATTACCGACAATTTACTCTTTACCAGAATGCCTAAACTACTGAGATTAAGTACCAAACTTCTATCAGCCACCAGGGACTGAATACGTTTGCCTCATCGATAGCCTCACTTCACCAAGATTCCAAAATCCAATAAAAGAATATTCTTCCAGCCACAGATTCCTCAGATACCCCCCCCCCCTTACGCCCCAGATGGCCCACACAGAAGGGAATTGTGCGACAACAAGCTCATCCTGCTGCAACCTCCCAGATCCCGTCCCCCACAGGGAACTGTGACCACCAACCAGGCAGCTGACGACCCAAGGGGCGAAAACCCAAGCTCAGTTGACAAAAGTTAACTTTTACGGGTTAAAACACAAAGTGCAATTTACTAGGGCCTAAAGTAGGAGTAACTTAACACACAGAAAAGCATACACTCAAGAGTACAACAACGACAACAACAAAAAGGAGGTAAATAAAACACTCACGATTTGTTATATAAAAACAGTACTTATCTTTTATTGTAGCGTTGGTAGGGATCGGACCGGGGTCACACAGGTATGCGAGGAGATCACCAGACACGGAATAAGCTCACAGATAAAACTTTGAGCGTCTCCACACAATAGTCCTCACTCTCGCATTCCCTTAGCCCCCTCTTATGTACAAACATGGCCACATTCGTCCAATGAGAAGGCTTGAGAGATCGGTTTACTTAACAAACGTAAACAATTCATCCCACTAAATACTGAGAAGCCTAAAACTGCTTGTGTTCGTCAATATAATTTGACACAGTAATAATGATAAATTAAACTGAAGATTTACTAGAGAAAGTAAGTAGCTGTGTGTGACTTGGACTCCTGGAGCCACGTTCAGATGTGGCTTCAGACTTATTGTCAGTTGTTGCGGTGAACATCCAGCTGATCAGATGTCGCAAAGACGTTTTTATGAAGATTCTTTATTGTCTCTGTATTCAATGTGTTGATGCCGAGGAAAGTTTTTCAGTCAGGAATCTCTGAAGATGATGATAGTGGCATCTTAAAATGAGTTGAACGACAATTTTGTTTTCTTTCTGACAGCGCGATTGTTGTGACTAAAGCATATCAAATAATTATAGGAAGGATTAAATATGTTAGAATATATGCTTATACAAATTAACAAAAATGATTTATGTAATTAAAATAAATGAAAATGTGTTGTATATATTTTAAGTTTAATTAATTAATTGTTCTCACAGAGTATGTGTATAAGATCACAAGTAAATAGGCGCTAACTGTAAGAAGAAAAGTTTCTCTTTGTTTACTATGTTATAAGTTTCTCTTTTATTTTCTTCTCTCTCTTGTAAATCAATAAAGGTAATGTTTGATTAATATTCTTGGCATCAGTTTTTTTAAAATGTCTAAGCAAAGTCAACAAAATGTTATGAAAATAACGAAGAAAATATAAATATTTTAATGATTTTGATAATAATAATAAAGATGTTTTCTATACAAATATATATATAATCTACTTATATATTTGCCTTATTCTGTCTGTCTGTCTGTCTGAAGCTCACGGATAGAATGCGCGCTCATTGGCTGCCAGCAAACACGTGACCTCCCTGCCCGCCCCCCTCTAGACAACCCTGTTATCAGCTGTGTGATACATTCACCTGTCTATAACGGCCATTCTAGACACGCCTGTTATCAGCAGTGTGTTACATCCACCTGTCTATACAGACCACCCTGTCTATAGCGACCACCCTAGACAACCCTGTTATCAGCTGTGTGATACATCCACCTGTCTATACAGACCACCCTGTCTATAGCGACCACTCTAGACAACCCTGTTATCTGCTGTGTGATACATACACCTGTCTATAGCGGCCACTCTAGACAACCCTGTTATCCGCTGTGTGATACATCCACCTGTCTATACAGACCACCCTGTCTATAGCGACCACCCTAGACAACCCTGTTATCAGCTGTGTGATACATCCACCTGTCTATACAGACCACCCTGTCTATAGCGGCCACTCTAGGCAACCCTATTATCAGCTGTGTGATACATCCACCTGTCTATACAGACCACCCTGTCTATAGCGACCACTCTAGACAACCCTATTATCAGCTGTGTGATACATCCACCTGTCTATACAGACCACCCTGTCTATAGCGACCACTCTAGACAACCCTGTTATCAGCTGTGTGATACATCCACCTGTCTATACAGACCACCCTGTATATAGCGGCCATTCTAGACAACCCTGTTATCGGCTGTGTGATACATACACCTGTCTATACAGACCACCCTGTCTATAGCGACCACCCAAGACAACGTTTTTAAAATATATTCGCACCCGGGTAAACCCCGGGCGTTGCCCGGGCCTTTCTTCTAGTCTATATATATAAAATTGAATGTCTGTGTGTGTGTCTGTGTGTGTGTCTGTGTGTGTGTGTGTCCTCTATGGATTCAAAAACCATACATCCAATCGCCGTGAAATTTTGGAATATTATTAGGTGTATCCCCGGAAAGGTTTACGAAAAATAATTTCTTGAATATCTTTAATATCCTTAGAGTTATTTGCAGATTTGTAGCTTTAACTCGCAAGCAACGCCACCTTAGGCTTAGGTCTGCCCCCCCGTCCGGCCGCCGGCCATTGGACAGTCCAAGTTCCCACCGACCAATCAGAGGAATCAAGATCCCCCCTCCCCCCCTCCCCCCCCCTCCCCCCCACCCCCGTCCGGCCGCCGGCCAATCAGAGGGATCAAGAGGTCCTGGCGCTGGGGGGGCGGGTAACCTCCGGGAACTACGTCCATCTTCCATAAACGACCATGATTCTATTCAACTTATCGAGTAATTTTCAAGGGACCGGGAAAATATGTAGATAAAACGATGATTTTGTAATGTAGAAAATTAGGAAAGACAAAATTCAGGATGACACGGCACACAGGGAACGGGAAAAAATAATCACTTTATCGAGAGATTCACGACCATGAATTTATTCAACTTATCGAATATCTTTCAAGGGACCGGGAAAAAATGTTCACTAGATAAAACGACGATTTTGTAATGTAGAAAATTATGGAAGACAAAATTCAGGATGACACGGCACACAGGGACCGGGAAAAAAATGTTCACTTTATCGAGAGATTCAAATTTACGAGTTTCAAATTATCAAAATATATCTTTTTTTTTATAAGTTTGTAGAGAATTGTTTTAACAAATGTTCGTTAGACAAACATTCACTCGGGTAAAACCCGGGCGAAGCTGGGCACCTCCGCTAGTACTTATATAATTGCCTTATTCTGTCTGTGTGAAGTTCACGGATAGATTTTGGTCATCAACGCGCGCATCATCATTATGATCATTATCATTATCTAATGATAATAATAACTATTATTATTATCTACTTATATAATTGCCTTATTCTGTCTGTGTGAAGTTCACGGATAGATTTTGGTCAGAATGGATAAAATAAAAAAAAGTGTCAAGGAATGGGAATCGAACCCACGACCATCCGCTTACCGGGCAGATGCCATGACCACTAGGCTACCTAGGACAACGATAGGTTATTTTAAATAATATATAAATTAAATATTAAAACTATATATATTCAATATTCAAACTACTTATATAATTGCCTTATTCTGTCTGTGTGAAGTTCACGGATAGATTTTGGTCAGAATGGATAAAATAAAAAAAGTGTCAAGGGATGGGAATCGAACCCACGACCTTCCGCTTACCGGGCAGATGCCATGACCACTAGGCTACCTAGGACAAAGATAGGTTATTTTAAATTATATATAAATTAAATATTAAAACAAAATATTAAATCGAAATATTTATAGACGCTCGCTCGATTTGAAGATTTATATCGTAACTAATCTGACTGTAAAGTTTGGAGCGGGACGTTTCACAAGAGTGACATCCACGGCGCCAATTTATAATTGTAACGAATAGTGTTTGAATTAAACATTTAATCGGGTAAACCCGGGCGTTGCCCGGGTCATTCGTCTAGTATATATATACAGGGTGTACCAGGAAAATTGGGAATTTCAACAATGGTATTTTAACCGAAATTTTTTGCAAGTAAAAATTAAAATATTCGAATGAAATTTGACACAGTAGTAGATAAAAGGATATAGTTTTTATTTATTCAATGTAGTTTCCATTATTAGCTACAACAGTCTCGAGGGGAGTGCGGAATGAAGCACAGGCCTTGGCGACGATGACCTTGTCCATTTGGGTCATCACCGTGTGAACTGCTTTCTTGACAGACTGGATGGTGGTATGAGGAGCTTTGTTGACATCTCTCTCAACAACGCCCCATACATAGTAGTCGAGGGGATTGCAATCTGGAGAATTAGGGGGCCAAATATCAGGACCCCAGTGACTAGGGACGTTAAGTGTCAGCCACGATTGTGTCTTTTTTGCCTTATGGGCTGGAGCTGAGTCCTGTTGGAAGACATACTTCCTTCCTGCGGCCACCATGTCCATCCAAGGCTTCACAACGGTCTCCAGAACATTGATGTAGGTGTCAGCGTTCATCCTAAGGCCCTTCTCAAAGAAATGAGGAGGCATGACATCACCTTCACTGCTGATAACGCCAAGGACCATTACGGAGGCAGGAAATTTCGTGTGCATCACGACAGGTATCTCTGAGGGGTCTTTACAGATCCAGCGATCATTCCTGGGATTTACCTTTTGGTCCACGTCAAAGTTCTTTTCGTCAGAGAAGAACCTTAGCATGCCAAAAGAGTCGTGTTTCAGGTTGTTGAGGAGGGCAGCAGCCTTTCCTTTTCTGTTATTCTTCATATTCTCAGTCAGCAACTGACCTTTCCGAAGGGCATAAGACTTGAGACCAAGGTCCTCATGGATAGTTCTGACAATTGTCATAAAGCCAACGTCCATTTCCTTGGCTATGGCCCTCATGCTCTTCCCAGGGTTTCCATCAATTTTCTCCTTGACATTTTTGACAAATTCTTCGCCTCTTACCCTGTCCGATCGACGCGAGTGCTTTTTCCTTGTAGCTATCCCCTCTTTGTTACTGTCGGCCTCATCAAACTGCTTCTTGACACGATAAATAGTGGTTTTGGGCAACTTAAGAAAATCCACTATCTCTTTGGGGCTCCTTCCGGCGCGCAGAGCAACGATGATGGCAGCACGATTTTCAAATTCTCGGTTACTCTTCATCACTACACTGCGCACACATGTACTGTTGCATTTTACATGAATATGGCTACGTAATGAAAAAAAAAACAAGTTTTTAATCTCAAGTAGTTTTTGTTTTATGGACTGTCAAAGTTAGTCCCAATTTACCTGGTACACCCTGTAATGATAATAAAAATTAGAATTGAGGTTAAACATCAATAAGGATATTGATCAGCTGTCGACTTAAATATGTTCGTGTAGAGGGAATTCATTTATATATTCGGTAAAATTGGGGAAATGGTCAAAATTGCTAGAAGCGATCGTAGTTGGACAGAAAATCAGTTTTAATACACAAGAAATAGCATAGGTAGTGCCTAGCTTTTAACCACTAGTAACAAAAGGTAAGCCACTAGGTGTGTGTCAGCCTACTGCGAGTTGTCCTTCAGAATTACGTCTTTCACTTTATTTGAATTCCACTGAATGCTTAATTCAAGAGGTGGCGCCTAGCAGATTTATTTATTAAAATATTCAAGTGTTTTATTAATTCCGATTTGTCCAGTTTATCATTTCGGGAAGGGTTTGTGAAAGAAGCCTGTAGAATCCTTTCTGTTAAATTTCTATCACCATGACAGTAGTGAAACCAGAGCTAAGATATACTAGTACTGTTTCTTTTTGGCAGGGCTCTGCTATAGTTGGGAAATTGACTGCTGGTTTAAGAATGTTCTATAATAAATGTGTGTTATGTGTGTGAGGATCTCTCTATAGGAAAGGAACGTGGACGTGGCAGTGAGGCTAGCTCTGCACGCCCTGCCCCATCCAGCATCGGCACAACAGTCTTGCATCGCCTGTGGGTCCGGCGACCTGTCGCTGGTTCACCGGTACTGGTCCTGCCGCTACATCAGGCCTCTCATCCGGGAGGCATCATCAGGCGGTCCCCTGACCTGCAGGGCTGGGTCTTCGGGCATGACCTGGATGATGACACCCTGGCCTCCCTGGTGTCTGCCAAGACCTACATCTATAAGTACTTCCTCGGCGTGGAATTGAAGAGTGTTCAAGAAGACCTTGTCTGGAAGAGGACTCTCTCAAGGTGGGGAAGCCTTCCTTGCTGAAGAAATTTGTACCCATACACAACTATATATATTCCCCTACATTTTATCTACCCTTTATTTACTATTTTATTATATATTTTTCCACCTTTGTAAAAAGAGATTAGAAGAATCAATAAAATTGCTTAAATTGTCTATAGGAAAGGAATAGAATATTCAATTGCTGGCTTTTTCAGTGAGAATCTATATAAAATATTATAAGTCAAACGTACCTTAATGTTTAGAATAATTTTATTATTGTAAACTGGAATGTTCCCGCATTAGCTGTGTTGGACTGAACAGAGAGATTTGGTTCGGATACTTTTATTCTCCGGAGATTTGTACATAGGGAAGTCCTGTATTTACAGTATTGCACAAGTTGTCCTTTATGGGGACACAAGAAAGGACAAGAAATTTGAATACAAAACAATAATGGTGCGATATCTACAGAGCCCGTCACGAGGGCTAGAGGCTGGCGGAGGGGTCAGGGGGCGGGGAGCGGCTGCGGCACGCCGAGTTGAGCGGGGGCAGAGAGGCAGCAGCGGCGGCCGCGGGGGGCAAGGGGACCCCCGACTGGTTGAGGAAGGCGATCAGCCGCCGCATCTCTTCGAGAGCGTTGGCCTGCATCAGGATGTAGTTCTTGGCGAGGAGCAGCGTGGCGATCTTGGAGAGCTTGCGCACGCTGGGCGAGTGGGCGTAGGGGATCACGGAGCGGAGTTCGTCTAGCGCGTCGTTCAAGTCGTGCATGCGCCGACGCTCCCTGGCGTTGATGCAGAGCCGCACGGACTTGGCGTGACGGCTCTTCTTGGCCGCCGTGCCTCCGCCTCGTGAGTGGCCGCCCGTCTCCGTTACTGCACCCACACATTTGGAGAGTTTTAACCAACGCCCCATTAAACATATTTGTCCTTGAATTCTCTAATGGAATTTTTGCCAAACATGCCCATCATATCATCTTATCCAATTCTCGGGTCTCACAACGATCTTTTTTTGTTAAATTTCTGGAAAGTGAACTATAAGGAAATTCTCGGCATAAGTATGAAATCCAGTTTCAGGGCAGTGATACAGAAACTCACAAGTCTGGAGCAATACACAATGTGGTAACCGATACAGTAGGAGTAAAGAGAGAATCCAGCCATCGGCAGTCGGACCGCCATCGACCGGAGTCCAATGGGATTACGAAGACACGAGCCACTTAATTAGATCGGGCACTGACACCGTCAGATCCTGTCTCGCCGTCTCTTTCTCACTCTGCCGCCACTGTGGCATATTCTCATTCTATCATTCCCTTTAGCTGTTCCACATTCTGGAATCCTGCTCATAGTGAGACCTTCTATGTCTGGCTGCTTATCAAAGCTATGAAAGGAGATATGGACTATTCATAAAAAGAAAAATTCAAAAACTACCGCCATCGCAATATGGCAGATTCGGGTCGGTGACAAAGCCACAACACCAACTGGGGATCTGGAAACTGGGGTTTTGGGCTTCGGACCTTGTCAGTCCAGGACGAGCTTTGATCTCATAAGATTCATAAGGGATTTTATGAAAAATCTTCTGAAATTTCCAAAGAGGCTTTTATTCTTCTAAAGTAACTAGGCCAATTATAGGCGAATATAAAATATCTGAGATGCCCAAGAATTGTTAGATGATAAAAATGTTAAGCCAAATTCTTCTTCTTTTCCCAGATGTATCGCATGAACGAGAGTCATTTCCCAGAATGTTTGACAGTTTCCCAGCAACATTACTTATTTTGTCTTTTATTTAAAGACCTCAATATGGATTTAGAGACACACTTCGAAAAATCATCCCTCGAGAAGCAGGATTTACCGACACACTGATAAATTGAACTTTTATTTTCATTTGCAATCACTTTTGAAATAATAATTAGAACTCTGCAACGAATGATAAGAAAAAATTCAAAATATTGATTATTTTATTCTTATTTGCATATTTTTACATTTCCTCCAATTCTTCGAAAAATTCTGGGACAATATAAACAAAAGATGTAGCTCCATTGTTAAAGATCTTTTAAAATACGACCTTTCAACACGACTTAGAATTCCCGTTACTACTTTGAAAATATTTCCTTTCATCTTTGTTAAGTTCCTTGCCATATAGACAGAATGATATATAAAAAATTTCTATATCAGGTTTCTATATTTCATTGACACATCTGATGCGGAAATTTTTCCGGAAGGATATTCATCTATAAAGGTAGCCTCTCTCGTCAAAATAGACGTCAAGACTAGACGCCACGAATAAAGTCCATCGTAGTTGGACAAGGGCCATTAGCCTAACACCATGGTCTCTAGATGGACGCTTCTCAGTTTGTCAAAGCTGGTGTTGTGGCTTTGTCACCGACCCGAGGCTGCTAGTTTGCGGCGACAGTCAATAGATGGCGTCTAGTTTTGACGTCTATTTTGACGGGAGAGGTGACCTTTATATATCTGATATGATTATCTTGAAGATAGAGGTTGTCTGGCCGACATTCATATTTCTTTAAAAATGACACTTCAGCCAGTTAAAGTTCTATTTTCTCAACATTCCAACAAAAATATTTTGTCTTCGTCACGAGAAATAAAAATAAAGCATTTGGCAAGGCTTTAAAAATGATTCTACACAAAAAATAATTTTACATGTTAGATTGTAATTGAACTTTAAATGGTTACTTCAATCTTTTTATACTTAATTTCAGTATCTTGGAAGGGGGTCGGTGGAAGGCTGGTTAAACCGTTTGGTTTTCGACCACTACGACCCGGGTTCGATTCCCGCATTAGACACTTTTTTCTATTTAAAAAGAAAAATGCTCCAATGGCCCCCGATTCTTGCAAAAGTCCAACCCCATCAGCGAGTGCAAGTAACCAAACGGGGCTCTGGCACATTTGTAAGTGCAAAGTCGAACTGCTTTTCACATGTGTAGACATGTGGTGCGCTTACAGTAAAAGCAGTCGCTAACTACCCACCATGATTATCATGGTCGGTACCACGTGTACTAGGGATAAGCAAAAAAAAA
The DNA here is from genome assembly GCA_030710605.1 of Cordylochernes scorpioides. Lineage (NCBI taxonomy): Eukaryota > Metazoa > Arthropoda > Arachnida > Pseudoscorpiones > Chernetidae > Cordylochernes > Cordylochernes scorpioides. The sequence continues at coordinate 64,220,238 of CP092876.1, read as the reverse complement.
GTATTTTGGAGATCCGCGCTGTCACTCTTTGTCATACGGCTATCTGATCAAAACGTTATATGGTAAAAATAATTTGCTGGTTGGGGGGTTGTTTAAAAGAGGATTTTAGTACATCACGCGTTCTTGAGTTATTCATTTTACTGTCATCTTCCACAGTGAACTGATTTCTTGCATTATAAAATAATTCTATACACCCACGATTTTCTAAAATGATTCTAGAATTCAAGAAATCATTCTCTTGGGGAAAGTAGCAGTGAATCGCAATAACGTCAGGAAATAAATAACTCATAAACGGCTGATGAATTTACTCTCATAGACAAAAATTAAGAAAGTTGAAAGTCTTTGTATCGCCGGTTATCTGTTTTTTTATATTTTTTTTTAAGGAGACGGGGGCAATTTTTGTTCACACTTGGTTATTTGGCGTGTCTTCAATAAGGGTCACGGTCTATCTAATATCTTTCAGAGTTATTGTCTGAATCCCGATATACATGCTAAAAGGTACAACTTCAAAATAGATTATAGATTTTGAGAATTCCAAAAGGTAAAATATTAACAAATTATAAATATATATAAAAGGGCGTACCTGGATCTGTAAAAAACAATTCTTGTAGAAGTAAATTAAGTTTAATGTGCAATAAATTGATAAAGAAGAAGCAATCTCTCGAAATATTTTGAGAAAAAAATGTTTTTTTTTTCTTTACAGATCCAGGTACACGCCCTTTTATATAAACTTAATTGATGGATCGCCTTTTGACTCAAAAGAATTTTAAATACTTCAAACACAGTAATAACCTCCTTATCAAATTCACTAAAATATTTATTCACTACTATATGCCATGTACTCCATTTCACGCCAACAATGCACCGCTTCTTACATAGGAGGGATTAACAGATCAAAAGACACAAGAATTAAAAGGCATAATTTCAGATTTACACGCAATTATCCTAATTGTGGATATGGCGTGTCTTTGCAACTGTTAAATAAAATAAATTAATTAAAAAGCATAATCGTAATATTCGCAACCAAGATAGCAAAACTTTAATCTTTCAGTACGAATATCCTACATTCTCAATTTACTGACAGAACATAAATTTCACTCCACAAGTTACTTTAAACTCGTCGTATAGAACCTTTGTATTTAAATTTTAAATCATACAGCCCAATATTGGACACAAAATTTCAAGAGTGAATACATTACCTAAACGAATCTAGTCAAATTATTCCCTATACCACACACAATATTTAAGAAAATAGAGAATCGAAATATCATCCAAAACATGTGTAATAATGCATTTCCATCAAAATATCATCTCTATAAGCATTTCTACAATCTGTACTGCTCTAAAAAAATAGTCTATCGCACAAATAGTTACCTACAATCAAGGAAATATAAGATGCTTATTTCGAAATTTCCGAACCATAGACCAGATCATTCGGAATCCTATATTTAAAAGTCCAATAATAATATAAAAAAACAAGAAACAGTCAACGCCATGTACTCCATCTCATGCCAATAATGATATTACATAGGAGAGATTAGCAGATCTATAGATAGACATAATAATTGATAAACATAACCGTAATATCAGAAACCAAGATAGGAAACCCTTAATCTTTCAAATAAATTTACTGGAAAAGTGTTTCTTTCTAATAATATCATCAAATATTATCCCTACAGACCTTACTACAATGATATAAGTTATTGAATGAGAGGGCTTGGCTCATCAGCCCTCTCATTCAATAACTTATATCATTGTAGTGAGGTCTATATAGAGATAATATTTGATAATATTATTAGAAAAAAACACTTTTCCAGTAAATTTATTTGTTACAAATTTTAGTGATAGAGATGGCAATTGAATTTATAAACTTAATCTTTCAGTACGAATATTTCACAGATTACCACTTCAACCTTCAGGATTTTTTTTTGTCAATTCCATAACATCTACGAATACAATAGACTCATTATAGAATCTTTAATCTCCAAAGACAATAACACCATAAACAGAAGAATTGATCTACCCCAACAGTTCCAGCATATATACGCAGATATAATTCCCTATAGATTATTCCCAAACTCTATATATATTTGTAAAACGAAAATTGAAATTATACCGCGAATGTTTCTTTTATAAAAATCGAAATTTATTTTCAAAGAGAAATAGCGACATTTCTAACTTTGAGGATGAGGCATGGAAAGGTGAAACATGAAGAGTAATGGCGAACGGAAAAATAAAAAGTGTCCAGGGGCGGGAATCGAACCCACACCCTTCTGCTTACCGGGCAGGTGCCTTGTCCACTCGGCTACCCTGGACGTATTTTTCCGTTCGTAACTAATACCTAAAGTAACATTTAAAATACAATATAACGCGGCTGATGATTGCCTCATCCTCAAAGTTAGAAATGTCGCTATTTCTCTTTGAAAATAAATTTCGATTTTTATAAAAGAAACATTCGCGGTATAATTTCAATTTTCGTTTTACAATCATCAGCCGCGTTATATTGTATTTTAAATGTTACTTTAGGTATTAGTTACGAACGGAAAAATACGTCCAGGGTAGCCGAGTGGACAAGGCACCTGCCCGGTAAGCAGAAGGGTGTGGGTTCGATTCCCGCCCCTGGACACTTTTTTTTTTTCCGTTCGCCATTACTCTTCATGTTTCACCTTTCCATGCCTCATCCTCAAAGTTAGAAATGTCGCTATTTCTCTTTGAAAATAAATTTCGATTTTTATAAAAGAAACATTCGCGGTATAATTTCAATTTTCGTTTTACAATCATCAGCCGTGTTATATTGTATTCTATATATATTTATTAAATATTTTTAGTTTTCAATTAACTTTCATTTTATTTTAATGAATCTCTATTATGTTGCACGCCTTTGCGGAGCCATTAGCCTGATGAAGCACGACCACGTTAAAACTTGTCCTCCCCTCGCCTTTTTTTTTTTAATAATAAAAAAGAAAGAAATTCTTTGCGAATATTATTATATCTTCATATCAAATATATTTATTTTACACTATATCTATACTCTTGTTAAGTCCCAGCAGGTGTGTGGAAGGGACCCCACCATAGAATTCCTTTTCCCATGAACATCGATTGTATGAATATAGGAACTCACTGGTTTAACAGTCGCCGAGATGGTACATTGAGCTCAAGACATAGATAGCTGGCGTCGCATCGTGTTTGGGATGTAATACGTACAGTGGGCCACAACGTTCGAACGCGAAAAAAAAAATGATTACAGTTAAACCTGTCTATAGCGCCCCCTCTTGGGACTCACCAAAATAGGGTGCTATAGAGAAGGGATGCTATAGACAGGTCACTTTTAATGTAAATCGCATCGTGCCACGTATTTAAAATAGGCCACTATTTATAGGGGGCGCTATAGACAGGTTTAACTTTTTTTTATCAACTACGAATAAGCAACTAAAGCTATATGGCTCTCTGTGTTCATATTCTATATACAGTTACGAGCGTCATTCTTCGTCGCCTCTGTCACGGTTTGCTTTTTTTTTTTGGAATGGCGCCCTCCTATTGGTCGGCTACGATCACGCCACCTTTGCCCCCCCCCCCCCCCCATTTTTGTAACTATTGTGTTGGAGCGGGTCGCTCCTTAAATAAATGCATATATTAGTTAATAACCAAATGGAATCCGCTCTTTCTTTTTCCCAGTAAGAGACGCCTACGGAAGCCAACAGTACATAGACAGATAAAGCACATAGGCTATAGTTATTAACTAATATATGCATTTATTTAAGGCGCCAAATTATAATTGTAACAAATAGTATTTGAATCAAAACATTCAATCGGGTAAAACACGGGCGTTGCCCGGGTCATTCGGCTAGTAGATATATATATACAAACTATATAAAATTAATAAGTTTGAAGAGGAGTGAGAGGATTGTTCTACAAGAAAGAAAGACGGAAGAAAGAAAGAAACAAATAGAGAGGAGATCAATGAACAAAGAGATAACGCCAGAGCTGTCATTTGAACGATCCATCTCTTGTTTTTGTTACCGCCATTGACTTGCCACTGACCTCACTGGGTGACGTGATTTATTGCTGTGTGTTGCTGCCACACTTCATGTGTTGCTGACTGTAGAACACTTTGGAATATCATTACATTCTACTTTTTAACAATTTTATACTGCCTTTTTCTAAGATGAGCAAAAAATATCGGTAAAATGATGAAATAATCGTTTTAATTGCATATAAAAACATATTTACACGCGCTGTCTCAATAGATCAACTGGTAATTCAGGATGTGCCTTTTTTTATTTTAATACCAACACCTGATCTTTATTATTATTTTAAAAATTATTTTTCACGTCTACAACTATAGAGCACTCTTTTTATAGTTTCTTTAAACACACACCATTAATTAGAATAGATCATTAAATACAGTCTGAATTAGGAATGCAATAGTTATAGCAATCTGGTGGATGAAAATGGTGCATTCGCTGGGAATGTTCACAACAGATGAACCAAACCTTCCCTAATCATATTCATCTTCTGTTCATTAAATACACTGATGGATAAATATGCAAATAATAATCACCTCAATAAAATTAATGTCAATTTGAAAAAAATACAGCTAAAACATATATATATATGTTATAAAGAAAAACATTGAGAGATTTTCTGCCGATTTTGGATCATCTTGATGATTATGCTATGGTGATGCAGTCGTGGCTAAAAATCTTGAAATAAAAATAATAAAAATAGTAAATATTAGAAATAGCTTTAATTGAGCTTATGGGATGTATAAAAGACATAATTTGATAAAAGTAATGCCTGGCTTAAGGCGAGTAGAATAAGGAAAACAAAAGATTATTTACATAATGTACAAAAGTTTTGAGCCGGCTATTGGGATAAAGCAACATGAGTTTTTATAGGGGAAGAGTGACCTCTGGCGGTCGATTTAGCAGAGTATTTGAATCTATGAAATATAATTTTAAATAGAATAACATTTTAATATAACATATCTATATATATACACAAGTATAATAGTTATCTAACAGTGTGATATATCTGTACTCCTGTAGAAGGGCTACGAAAGCTAGAGTTGGCTATAAAAAGAAACTCTTCTCCGGAGACTTATTGACTTGTTTAACTGATGGATAAAACTTAAAGAAGTTACTTTTTAGCAGGTATGTATATATATCGGGATTCAGACAATAACTCTGATTTGATACACAGTGACCTTTATTCAAGAAACACTAGATAACCAAGTGTGATAAAAATTGCTCCTGTCTTTTTATTCTTCTTAAAAAAATATCAGACATAAAACCGGCGATATCAAAGACGTTTCCCTTCTTTAAGTTTTGTCTCTATGAGTGTATAAAATTTCTTTCTGTGATATTTAAATAAACAGTGCTGAAAATTACATCCTTAACATAAAGAAATACTCTTTTTTACTCGTAACATTTATCTGTAGTAGTGCTTAAATTTTCCTTCCTAAAGAAATAATACAGAAAAGTGTAAAGTATTTTGTTTACTGTAAAATTTCCATGCCTAATGACATTATGTAATTTATATCGGAAAAAGGAGGAGGAGGTTAGAACACACAGAACTAAAGACATCTCCAGTTAGAGAAGTTTTCTATGAAGAAATAAAAAGCTAAATGTTGATTGGTCAATTTGAAGTTAAATAACTTTTCTGTTTCTTCTATTACATTTATTAGATTGTCTTTCTTTCTCATTCTTTTTATTTATCAAATATTGAAACACGAACTATTATTTTGGAGAAATATAACTTCAAGATATCTAGAAGAGATTTTTGAATACCATATATTTCTATAAATTAAAAATGGCATATATTGAATCAAAATATCATTTATTTTACCAATATTTCAGTTGGCTCAACTCCATCCTTTATCAAGGTATTATAACATATTAATGTGTGTCCTAATGTTAAATGTTATAATACCTTGATAAAGGTTGGCGTTCAGCCAACTGAAATATTGGTAAAATAAATTATATTTTGATCCAATATATCCCCATTTAATATAAAGATTTATTTATGAATTGCTCTATTTTCAAAAATATATATTTCTATAGTATAAATGTTAAGTGTTCCTTAAGTACAAGAACATACAATGAAAAATAATTTGTTTACGCCGATAAAATAATACCCCCCACGATTTTTATTATTTTTATTTCTAAGTTGATAAACTTTTTCGGCGATCACCTTTTTCAAATAAATGATAGACGTGTAGATTAAATGAGAGATTTCCCGACTTTGTTATAGTTATTTCATAATTCCAGTAGAACCTTTTTGTAAAGGATAACACTTAGTTACAGAGCCAGTGTACTCTTTAGAGAAAGGTGTCCTCTTACTGGAGAGCAGCTAATTAGTAAAAAACGATAATGGATTCAATGAAAACTGTTCTTTGTAGAGAGGAGTCTTCTAGTGATAGTGGTTCTATTGTATAATTGTTTGTTATAAAAGTTTAGTGCCGAGTTATACAACGATAAAACAAAACACCGCTTCTTTTTGTCTATCTCTCTTCTGGAGATGGTATCTTATAAGAGGTTGGTGTTATTTTTATTTTTTTTTCCAAAGTGGTCATTCAAATAGATGACCGTTGGCTCGCCATGTCATTTTTCATTACCCGTCAAATTAAACGTCAAAACTAGACGCCATCTATCGACAATCACAGCAAACAGGCCACAACACCAGCTTTGGCAAACTGAGAAGCGTCCACCTAGAGACAATGGTTTCCGGCTAATGGCCCTCGTCAATCTAGGGCGGACTTTATTCTGTGAGATCCACACGGGATCTAATGGAATCTTGACAATCTGCCAAAGAGGTGTTTAGCTGGAAAGTGGCTGGGCCAAATATATGGAAAAAATCTCAATTTGCCAAAGCTGGTGTGGTGGCTTTGTCACCGACCCGCGCCTGCTAGTTTGCGGCGACGGTCAATAGATGGCGTCTAGTTTTGACGTTTAATTTGACGGGAGAGGCGCCCTATGCTTTTATAAATCAATTTCCTCTTGGCAAAATTCCCATATATATGTTGTATAACATTGAGATAGAGAAATTATTTACTGATTTTAAATACAATATATAGAGCATTTTGTCAATGTTATGCAATCATTAAAATCCTCATAAAAAATACAATAAAGTAATTTTAAATTTCTATTTGCTTTAATTGAGATAATAGAATAATTTAAGGAAGAAATACCTGAATTAAGACGTGAAGAAGAACAAAAATCAAAGACTTAATTACGTATTTATATATTTACAAAATGTTTTGTGTCGGCCAAAAAAAGCAACAACAATAATTTTATATAGTCGCCATCTAGCGGCCTCTACTTCACAGAGAGTTTGTTCTCTAGAAAATATAATTCAGAACAAAATATTTTAAAAACATATTAATATAATGTTTTCTCTAATAAAAACACTAATTGACTAATTGATCGTAAGGTGTATCTACATTTTTATAAATAAAACACTGAAGCTGACCAAAAAGTAAAAGAGAGTTAGAAGAAATTGAAGACATTGCGATTCAACCAGATCATCAAGATTAATCTCTAGACTTCCAGAAATCTCCTAACGCCTTGTTACAATTTTGGATACGATAAATCTGCAGAATCAAAGCATTATCATCGCTAAAGAGCAAGAACTTGCGTTTCTAAGATTACTAATATCTTTAACAGCTAGGCATGTTGTTGGGAAAGTAAAAAAGGAAGTTTAGAGATTGGTGGGAAGATGATTTGATATCCTCTTATGGGGATTCAGAGAATGGAGCGAGTGATATATTTCAGGGGGTTTAGAAATGGATTTCATTATGTAACCGCCGCAAGAAGAAAATACTGGGCGGAGTCTGCCTTCTCCGTCATCGGTCAGGGTGTCAAAGTTGCGGGGAACCAACAAAAGTTATAATGCCTAATACAACGAGGCTGGTACACATGAATAAATATAAACGATGCTACGCAACACAGAAGAATAAGAATAAATAAAAAGGTGAATAAGCATATGTGTACCGATAAAAAGTAAATGAAGACAGGTATAAAGGTAAATAAACATGGTGAATTATCAAAATTCGAAACTATTTTAAAGACGTAAGATTCTTTTTGATATTAAACAATTTCTATGAGCCAGGCCCTCTCATTAATTTTTCCATTGCAGTAAGGACAGTAGAAATTGGTTAATATCAAAAAGAATCTTACGCCTTCAAAATAGTTTCGAATTTTGATAACAGATGGCGCGCTAGGGCATCATATTATAAATGGTGAATTATGCAAAGACTAAATATTTTACTCTTTCCTTGAAGGGAGAGCGGATTGGAACCCGCAGCGAGGGAGCAGCAAGCCAAATCCATGTAGAGGAGGGAGAGAAGAAAGGGGAGGGTGAATATACTTTATCATAATAATCTTTATTTTTCTACATTTCCGTACAACCCCCCTTCTTCAGTATTTGATCTAAAGAGACAAAATGGAGAAGCATGAGTAATTTTATATAATTTTAGCTTTGTGTTTTTTTTTTTTTTGAGGGAATGAATTTTCAACTTGCAAGGAAAAGGCTATCGAAAAAATGTCAAATAATAATAATAATAAAATGAAAGATATGAATATTTTGGAAACCTGATTGCCCAACAACTTGTGATTTATGCAAAAGTATAATACAAGATGAAATTACACTTAACAGTCTACTGTCCTCTCATGATGGAATACAGAGCAGAATTGCTGGGTGATTCCCTTATACCCGAGCCCAACTCTCAACAAATATACAACCGGCTAAATACTGAGCTGGCTTTCCTAAGTTTTACTTTTAAATATTTTACACTTTATAAAGTTGCGAGTATATTCGAAATAACTTAATGAATCCGGTGGCTTCGACTGAACAACTGGGTGAATGGACTAATTAATTAGTGCCAAGACTTTATATCCCAACTATAGAGATAACACTTTACCCTTGGTCCATCCATGTATAAAACTTAAAGTTACACCGCATAAGTTTCTTTTTCTATGAAAAATCAATATTTATTTCAAAGAGAAATATTTACTATTTCTAACTTTTTTGAATGAAGTATGAGAGGGTGAAAATATGAAGAGTAATGGCGAACGGAAAAATAAAAGTGTCCAGGGGCGGGAATCGAACCCACAACCTTCTGCTTACCGGGGCACCCTGGACACTTTTATTTTTCCGTTCGCCATTACTCTTCATATTTTCACCCTCTCATACTTCATTCAAAAAATTTAGAAATAGTAAATATTTCTCTTTGAAATAAATATTGATTTTTCATAGAAAAAGAAACTTATGCGGTGTAACTTTAAGTATTGTTTATAATCACCCGCCGCAGTCCTTTATAATGTATTATATGTATAAAACTGTTTAGATGCCCCGATAATATTGTATAATACATTGTTATATTTTACGCAAATAAATTTACTGGCAATGCGTTTCTTTTAAATATCATCAAAAATTATCTCTACAGACCTTACTGCAATGATATGAGTTATTGAATGAGAGGGCTTGGCTCATTAGTAGTGAACCCTCTCAGCGATTTCGCCATTTGATGATATTTAAAAGAAACGCATTGTCAGTAAATGTATTTGTGTAAAATTTTAACGATAGATGGCAATTAAATTTAATTTACTAATATACATTGTTGTATATTATATTTTTTACCTGTACTAATCTAAATTTCAGTCAATACTACTAATTATTGTTCTTTAAGAAAAGTAACTGCTTGTTCTCGATTGCTTGTATATAAGTTTATTTTCCAAGCCCTTTCTTTCTTCTTTCCCCTTATTTAATACATTATAAATAACATTGCTGATTATTGTTACTATTACTGTGTTATTCCTGTATATACCCTCTTCTACTCGAAGAATATGCATAAGACCAAAAGAACTTAATAAAGCTTTTTATTGTTGTTGTTATATATATGCTCTCTCTGATGAAAACAGTCTTTTTGAAAATATTGGATAGATGGTTATAAACACAGCCATTGCTTTTGGCGTGGCACTGCAACCCCAATCCGCTGTCTTATAAGAAAACATACTGATTCTATCTCTCTAGGCCCAATACATCTTCTTTTCCTTCTCGACTTCATTTTAACTTCGTCGCTTCAGTCGACACTAAGGTGATACAGAGAAAGTAGATTAGGTTTCCAATCACAAAATGTGGCCTATTGTATTATTATATTAGGAGTATAAAATATAAATATATAAACAGTAGCAATGTGTTTCTTTATTCGTGAGAATTGCAAGTTTTCGGATCTTTATATTCCTTTTACAGACATAGCTGTAAGTTGGGAGAATGAGGATATATAAATTCATGCAGCTTACAGCTATGACTGTGGAAGGATTGTAAAGATCCGAAAGCTTGCAATTTTCACGAATAAAGAAATGCATTTCTACCGTTTATATTCTTATATTTTATACTTTATCACAATTTTCTCTATTAATTATATATTAGGAGTGTGTATAAATAAGTTCGTGTCGTTTTTGTCTCGAAACTTGAAGCTTTATTGTGAAAAATTATTTAGACATTCAATATTCAAAGTATTGTATGTCGCTAGCCACTACTTCTCCCCATCTTTCTGGCAATTGACGGATCCCATCGAGGAAAAAGGCCGGCTCTTTGGCCGCTATCCATTCATCGATCCATTTTTGGGATTTCACCGTAATTAGAGAAGTTCTGGTCAGCCAGGCCATGTTGTATTGATATATAAATATATTATATAAACTAAAATGCAAATATTTTATTTTTTAAAAACATGTATTTTATTGAACAGAAAGTAGGAGAATAGCGTGGTAGGTTTCTTTATTATTATATTCTTAAAATAAAGAATCCTACCACGCTATTCTCCTACTTTCTGTTCAATCTATCAAGCGTGGCTTTACTATGTATTTTATTTTCATTCATTAGTGTTCCACATTTTTTGACCATAAATTTAGAATACACCACTTTTGAAATTTGTTGTAAATATGTATAGTTAACCTACCTATTTTTTTAATTCACGAATATAGGATTCATTTTATAAATTCTATATTACTGTGAAAAATATTTAATGTGTAATTCTTTGCAAGTAATTGAAAATAATAAAAAAAATACTTGATAAGTAAATAATTATCTTTACTTTTTCACGACTGCACCTCCAATTCTTTATCATTCCAACATCAAAACATTAAATATTCATAACATATTATATATTTATATAGGGGTATCAATAATAATTTTATTCAGTTCCTACATACATATACTATAAAATAATATTGCTATTTAACACAAATATACATATATAAGTCAATGTTACTCTACTGGCAAGTAAAAAAAAAAAAATCGAAAAGAACGAGAGAGGACATGAGCACAAAAATGCTGACAAAGTAATAACACACCGAGTCTCTGCCACTTTTTTGACACCAATCAATAAAATCAATCAAATTTTGACCCACCGCGAAATCAATTGAATTCCCAATGGAAAACGAAAATTACCACGCTTCATCCTGATTGATTTTAACAATGAAACTCAAGTTCTGTTGTCAAGTTATTAGACAAACATAAGCAATTCAAGCATATTATTTGGAAAGATTGTTGTTTATTTGTATTTGATTAGCGAACTGATCTCCCACGCCTTCTCATTCGACGAATTCAGCCATGTTTATATATAAAGACGATTCAAAAATAATGCAAGAACTCTGCTAGTGAATTATCGTGAGGAGACGCTTAAAGCGTTCTCTGTGTGCTTGGTCCATGTCTGGTGATCTCCTCGCATACATGTGTAACCCCCGGTCAACGTTGCAATAAAAGTAAAGTAGTGATTTTATTATAACTAATCGTGTTTTTCGTGTATTTTCGTCTTTCCTTTTTTTGTACGTTTGAGTATACGCGTTTTTGTGTGTTAAGTAAATTTTACTTTAGGCGCTAGTACTTCTTATTTTGTGTGTAATCCGTAAAATTAACCTTTGCCATACTGTCACACACGAGAACGAAGTACTCCAATATAAAAGAGCTTATCACTTTCATACTTGTGACACGGTTTACTTTGTACGGGTCAACAAAAACGTGCAAATTACTAGGGCCTAAAGTAATAGTAACTGACACACAGAAAAGACTGCACTCAAGAATACAACAACAACAATAAAAAAGGAGCAAAATAAAAGCTCACGATTCGCTATGTAAAAACAAAACAGTACTTATCTTTTATTGTAGCGTTGGTAGGGATCGGACCGGGGTTACACAGGTATGCGAGGAGATCACCAGACACGGATAAAGCACGCAGAGAACACTTTAAGCGTCTCCACACGATAATCCACCAGACTGAGCTCTCGCAATACCATAGCTCCCTCTTTATACAAACATGGTCACATTCGTCCAATGAGAAGGCGGGAGAGATTGGTTCACTAACAAATGAAAACAACATTCTTCCCACTAAAAACTGAGATAAGATAAAAGTGCAAATACACTGCGTGACATTGAAAATGGAACACCAAGAAATAGTGGCCAGAAAGTGATGAAACTCGGCAGACAGAGAGAGACAGGGACGAACAATAAGTGATCTTTAGTTCAAAATGATAGTCATAATACAGAGCGAGAACGGCGTCGGCTTAGTAGCAAGTAGGACCACCGCGGACGGCGATGCACGCAGCAACACGTCTAGGTAGAGAGTCAATCAGAGTACGGATGGCGTCCTGAGGGATGGCTCTCCATTCCCTCTCAACCATTTGCCACAGTTCGTCTTCTGAACGCGGCTGTGGCAAGGCATGCAAACGGCGTCCAATGATGTCCCAGACGTGCTCGATTGGTGAGAGATCAGGAGAGTACAGTGGCCAGGGAAGCATCTGTACATCTTGCAGAGCTTGTTGGCTAATGCGAGCAGTGTGCGGTCGGGCGTTATCCTGCTGATAAAGGGCATTGGGTACCCCCTGAAGGTAGGGGAGTGTCACCGGTCGCAGCACATCATCAACGTATCGTTGGGCCGTCATAGTGCCCTGAATACGAAGTAAAGGTGACCTGGAATCATACGCGATTGCGCCCCAAACCACGATTCCACGTTGTCGCACGGTGGGGCGTTCCACAATTGCTGCCGGATTGGACCTTTCTCCACGTCGACGCCACACGCGTACACGGCGACTATCACTGGACAAGCAGAAACGCGACTCATCTGAGAACACGACCCTGTGCCATTCCGTCATCCACGTCGATCTAGCCCGGCACCATTCCAAACGTTGGCGCCTATTCGGTGGGGTCAATGGCAGTCTTCTTAGCGGACGGCATGAGTGCAAGCCATTAGCAACCAATCGACGGGAAATGGTTCTGGTCGAGATGGAATGATCTAGGGTGTCTTACACATGTTGCAGGATGGCGGTACAAGTGGCTTGTTGGGCCGCCACTGCTTGTCGAAGGATACGCCGATCCACACGTGCTGACGTCACTCTGGTTGCACCGACATTCCTATAAATTGCCACATTTCCTTGTTCCAACCATCTTCTCCACAGTCGGTGCACCGTGGACGCACCAAGGTGTGTATCAGCTGCGATTTGACGTATGGACCAACCTGCCCTTTTCAGTCCGATCACCATGCCCCTCGTAAAAGCGTCTGTCTGCTTGAACTGCCTCCGTTTACGATGACCTGGCATTCTCTGTTATTACACGTGTCTTTTGACACAAGAACAAAATTTCTACAATGATTTTCCTTGAAGAAATAACGACACGAATACTGTCCTTTCTGCAAGTTCCTTCCCTTATATCTTACTCCATGTGCGCACGAGTGCTGCGCATTTTACATCATTTGCATAACTCGGTTAGGCGCGTCTACCCTGAAATTTGCATAATTTTCTGGCCACTATTTCTTGGTGTTCCATTTTCAATGTCACGCAGTGTATTTTTCAATGTAATTTGACACTTGACTTTATGATTTTCCATGTTTCACAATGGATCTTACCCGTCTCATTTTAATGCTGTTGCCACAACCATTACATATTTTTAACTGCGAAGATATTGATGTTTTAACTACTGAGAGTCATCTATTAATTGCGTTTTAGTAACTCCCCATTAAATATGAAGTGTGAAGATTTAGGTGAATTCATTCCCCTTCATTAAAATGGCACATAAAAATGAATACAACGTTCTTTAATACCATCTAAGTGATTAACTCTGAGATTTTATTAAATGTCGTTAACCAAAATCCATCCTTCTACTGAATACCTTGACTATAATACATGAACATGATTTGCTAATACTCAGCTTTTAGCATATTAAAAATTATTTGCTGGTCAGAAGAGTGTGCTACTAGAAATACTCTACCTTTATTTACTTCCCGACGTTTAGGTTACATGCTTTGGCGATATCCAACTGGCCAGATATATTATGTCGCCAAATGCTTCATTGAGATATCCTTATAACCCTGTAATAATACGTGAATTTTAACACAAGAAGTATACAATTAGTAAATTAGAGAAAAGTAGCCAAGGGGTTTAAAGAAGTAACCAAGAAGTTTACAAAAGGTAAAAGAGCCAAAGGGTATAAAGAAGTAACAAAGAAGTAGGCAAAAGGTAAAAGAGCCAAAGTGTATAAAGAAGTAACAAAGAAGTAGGCAAAAGGTAAAAGAGCCAAAGGGTATAAAGAAGTAATAAAGAAGTAGGCAAAAGGTAAAAGAGCCAAAGGGTATAGAGAAGTAACAAAGAAGTAGGCAAAAGGTAAAAGAGCCAAAGGATATAAAGAAGTAACAAAGAAGTAGGCAAAAGGTAAAAGAGTCAAAGGGTATAAATAAGTAACAAAGAAGTAGGCAAAAGGTAAATAAGAGAGGAGTAGACAAGAACTATAAAGAAGTAGCGGGAAGTAGGGAGAGACCTTGTGGCCCACCCTCAGTAGAGGAAGGCATTGAAGGAGGAGGAGGATAAAGAAGTAGCCAAGAAGTATACTAGAAATAGTTGAGAATACAAGAAGTTGCAAAGAGAAGTATACTAGAAGTAGTTAAGAATACAAGAGTATCCAAGAAGTAGATAAGGAGTAAATAATTGAGGAATAGTTAAGAGCTATAAAAAGGTAGACAATAAGTATACTCTATAAGTAGATTATAATAATAATTCAAGGAGTAGCCAAGAAGTATACTATAAATAGTTAAGAATATAAGAATTTGCTCAGAGAAGTAGACAAGAAGTAAATAAGAGAGGGATATACAAGAGCTATGAAGAAGTAGCCAAGAAGTATACTAGAAGCAGCTAAGAATACAAGAAATATACAAGAAGTAGTTAAGAGATAAGTAGACAAGAGGTATAAATAAGTATCTAAGAAGTGTACTAGAATTAGATGTGAATGCAGGCTATAGACAAGAGATATATACCAGAAATATACAAGAAGTATATATGATGTTGGGGTGATACAGAGCAATAGCAATGTGCTATACATATAAACATTGTATGTACATAGAGGTCTAAGGGGAATACGTGAATGACGGGTATCCTTGATAGCGTGGAGAGCCAGTGCTTGTTACCAAAATTTTATTTTTACAGGGTTCTCAAAGTTACCTTTGACTTTATTGAAGTAAATAATCCGGATAAGGGGTGTAACGTAAGGAAAAGGAATTTAACTTTATTAAAGACAACATATAATTACACACACATTTATTCAGATCAATAAACATATATTTATAAATGTTTCGTACAAGAAATCTTTGCCGACCCTATACTGATAAACCCAAATAATACAGGTTATTTTGTTCAAATATGCTAAACATTTTTTTACGTGGAAATTTCTAAATCTGAGATTATCCGAAAAAAAAAATTGTCTTCCTTTTTTTATCAAAGATATTTTTATTGCATCATTTGGTCATACGTCTAGTATATATAAAAAAGTCAATGTCTGTCTGTTTCGCGATAAACTCAAAAACTACTGAACCAATCGGTACCAAATTTTGCATGTCGCTTTTTATAAACCTGAGGAAAATTTTCGGCTACATTTTGATTAGTATTTTTGGCTATTTCTTTTTTTCATTTGAAGAACTTTTTTTTTACGCGGAGTAAATGCGAGGCGAAGTAACAACACGAGGCCATTGTATGGGATAGAGTATTGAATTAAATTTAAAAAACATGGGATACCAAAATTTGATTACATATTGGTCTGATATAAGGTAAGAAAAAAGAGAGAGGGTGTGTGTGTATTAATAAAACACTTCATTATTATATCTCGTTTCAAAACGCTGGTTCGTTGGTACAACAATTAAAATAATAGCAATATCAACTTGGTCCCTGCCGAAGACCCAAATCCTGGAAGGTCGAGATGGGGGGAGGGGAGGATCACGCTCCCTAATCCTGCTAATGGAGAAAACAAAGGGGAAATTGAATCAGGGGAGAGGGGGATAACGGCCGGAATTTGCCTTGAATGACAACTCGGGTGACTTAACTGATTGGACGGGGTTGTCGGTAAATAAACTCACCCCGGGGGATCGTTTCGTCTAGTTGTTTACATCGTCTTTATCTTTGTTTGGCTTTCTTCTGACACTATTGTTGTTTACATCGTCATTATCTTTGTTTAGCTTTCTTCTGACACCATTGTTGTTTACATCGTCTTTATCTTTGTTTAGCTTTCTTCTGACACTATTGATGTTTACATCGTCTTTATCTTTGTTTACCTTACTTCTGACATTCTTGTTGTTTACATCGTCTTTATCTTTGTTTAGCTTTCTTCTGACACTATTGTTGTTTACATCGTCTTTATCTTTGTTTAGCTTTCTTCTGACATTCTGGTTGTTTACATCGTCTTTATCTTTGTTTAGCTTTCTTCTGACACTATTGTTGTTTACATCGTCTTTATCTTTGTTTAGCTTTCTTCTGACATTCTTGTTGTTTACATCGTCTTTATCTTTGTTTAGCTTTCTTCTGACACTATTGATGTTTACATCGTCTTTATCTTTGTTTACCTTACTTCTGACATTCTTGTTGTTTACATCGTCTTTATCTTTGTTTAGCTTTCTTCTGACACTATTGATGTTTACATCGTCTTTATCTTTGTTTAGCTTTCTTCTGACACTATTGTTGTTTACATCGTCTTTATCTTTGTTTAGCTTTCTTCTGACACTAATGTTGATTACATCGTCTTTATCTTTGTTTAGCTTTCTTCTGACATTCTGGTTATTTTCATCGTCTTTATCTTTGTTTAGCTTTCTTCTGACACTAATGTTGATTACATCGTCTTTATCTTTGTTTAGCTTTCTTCTGACATTCTGGTTATTTTCATCGTCTTTATCTTTGTTTAGCTTTCTTCTGACATTCTGGTTATTTTCATCGTCTTTATCTTTGTTTAGCTTACTTCTGACATTCTGGTTATTTTCATCGTCTTTATCTTTGTTTAGCTTACTTCTGACATTCTGGTTGTTTACATCGTCTTTATCTTTGTTTAGCTTACTTCTGACATTCTGGTTATTTACATCGTCTTTATCTTTGTTTAGCTTACTTCTGACATTCTGGTTATTTACATCGTCTTTATCTTTGTTTAGCTTACTTCTGACATTCTGGTTATTTACATCGTCTTTATCTTTGTTTAGCTTACTTCTGACATTCTGGTTATTTACATCGTCTTTATCTTTGTTTAGCTTACTTCTGACATTCTGGTTATTTACATCGTCTTTATCTTTGTTTAGCTTACTTCTGACATTCTGGTTATTTACATCGTCTTTATCTTTGTTTAGCTTACTTCTGACATTCTGGTTGCTTACATCGTCTTTATCTTTGTTTAGCTTACTTCTGACATTCTGGTTATTTACATCGTCTTTATCTTTGTTTAGCTTACTTCTGACATTCTGGTTGCTTACATCGTCTTTATCTTTGTTTAGCTTACTTCTGACATTCTGGTTATTTACATCGTCTTTATCTTTGTTTAGCTTACTTCTGACATTCTGGTTATTTACATCGTCTTTATCTTTGTTTAGCTTACTTCTGACATTCTGGTTGCTTACATCGTCTTTATCTTTGTTTAGCTTACTTCTGACATTCTGGTTGCTTACATCGTCTTTATCTTTATTTAGCTTACTTCTGACATTCTGGTTGCTTACATCGTCTTTATCTTTGTTTAGCTTACTTCTGACATTCTTGTTGCTTACATCGTCTTTATCTTTGTTTAGCTTACTTCTGACATTCTGGTTGCTTACATCGTCTTTATCTTTGTTTAGCTTACTTCTGACATTCTGGTTGCTTACATCGTCTTTATCTTTGTTTAGCTTACTTCTGACATTCTGGTTGCTTACATCGTCTTTATCTTTGTTTAGCTTACTTCTGACATTCTGGTTGTTTACATCGTCTTTATCTTTGTTTGGCTTTCTTCTGACACTATTGTTGTTTACATCGTCTTTATCTTTGTTTGGCTTTCTTCTGACACCATTTTTGTTTACATCGTCTTCATCTTTGTTTAGCTTTCTTCTGACACTATTGTTGTTTACATCGTCTTCATCTTTGTTTAGCTTACTTCTGACACCATTGCTGTTTACATCGTCTTTATCTTTGTTTAGCTTTCTTCTGACACTAATGTTGATTACATCGTCTTTATCTTTGTTTAGCTTTCTTCTGACATTCTGGTTATTTTCATCGTCTTTATCTTTGTTTAGCTTACTTCTGACATTCTGGTTGTTTACATCGTCTTTATCATTGTTTAGCTTTCTTCTGACACCATTGTTGTTTACATCGTCTTTATCATTGTTTAGCTTTCTTCTGACACCATTGTTGTTTACATCGTCTTTATCTTTGTTTAGCTTACTTCTGACATTCTGGTTGTTTACATCGTCTTTATCATTGTTTAGCTTTCTTCTGACACCATTGTTGTTTACATCGTCTTTATCATTGTTTAGCTTTCTTCTGACACCATTGTTGTTTACATCGTCTTTATCATTGTTTAGCTTTCTTCTGACACCATTGTTGTTTACATCGTCTTTATCATTGTTTAGCTTTCTTCTGACACCATTGTTGTTTACATCGTCTTTATCATTGTTTAGCTTTCTTCTGACACCATTGTTGTTTACATCGTCTTTATCTTTGTTTAGCTTACTTCTGACATTCTGGTTGTTTACATCGTCTTTATCATTGTTTAGCTTTCTTCTGACACCATTGTTGTTTACATCGTCTTTATCATTGTTTAGCTTTCTTCTGACACCATTGTTGTTTACATCGTCTTTATCTTTGTTTAGCTGTTTGTTGTCTTTTAACATTCTTGTTACCACCCAACTGTGGCTTGCTTACATCACCTTTATCTTTGTTTAGCTTACTCCCTGTTGGATTTTGCCACCCAACTCGGTCGTTAGTTGTTTACATCGTTTTCATATTTGTTCACATTTCTGTTGTCTTTCAACAATCTTGCTTTCACCCAATAGTGGTTAGTTGTTTACATCGTCTTTATAGTTGTCATTGCTGTTCTCTTACTCAATTTTATATTCAAAATCTGTATTTCTCTATTTATTATACTTTACTTTACTCTCCTGTTCCAAAGTTTATACTCTTTTAATATATATATAAACAATACAATTTTGTTATATAGAAATCTGGTAGATTAATGAAATTGCTGGGAAGGTTCACCACTGATGAGTCAATATTTCTCAAATATTTATCATATTCAGTCCAAAATACTATAATATAAAGAGCGATAAAAACTCAATTCTCAACATATAAATGGAGTCATGTGTTCAGGTTACTAATTTAAAATTGTATATTACTGCTCCACTCTTTGGCACACTTTGACGAGTGGAGTTCTCTGTGTTCGTGTTTGGTAGTCTCCTGTCATACCTGTGTAACCCCGGTCCGCTTCCTATCAACGCTACAATAAAATATATGAAAATTAGAAACTATTTTAGACGCGTAAGATTCTTTTTGAAATTAAACAATTTCAAAATGTTCTAATAAAAGAAACAATTTGATATTTGCGGAAGAGCGATTGCTCGAAGCATATTATATATCTATAAATGTATGTAATTCTATTGTCCTCAAAGTTCATCTAAAATACCCATTCCAAGAGTCTAACAACAGTATCACTATAAAAGGAAGTTCGAAAAATGCAATATAACAGCGGTATGGTAGATTAAACTGGCGAAACCGCTGGGAGGGTTCACCACTGATGAGCCAGGCCCTCCCATTAATTTTTTCCATTGCAGTAAAGGCAGTAGAATTTTTTTAATTTCAAAAAGAATCTTACGCGTCTAAAATAGTTTCTATTTTTCATAATAGATGGCGCGCTAGTGCATCGTAATAAAATATATGTATTGTTTTTTTTTTATATACAAGGTTGACCCAGAAGTTCGTATACACTTGCAAAAATTTGAAATACCAATATTATTTGCTGTTATGTATAATGTCTTTGTTTTCTGTATAAAATAATTGTATTATGCATTATTATGTATCAGCTGTAATAATATTATTCGCCAAGTAATAAGAAAACAATATTTAAGAAAAACACGAACTTTTGGGACAACTTTATATATCAAATCGTGAGTTTTATTTACTCCCTTTGTAATTTTTGTACTCTTGAGTGTACGCTTTTCTGTGGGTTAAATTACTCTAACTTCAGGCTCTATTAAATTGCAATTTGTGTTAAACCCGTAAAAGTCAACCTTTGTTAAAGAAATCGTCCCTCTACTGATGTTGACCATAGCCTGAAACCAAAGTATATAGAATGACATTCTATCAAATTTTCCTAATTTTTGTGTCGTGGATTATTCACCTGTCTAAATCATTGCGTAGAGATGGTCGAGAAATGTAATGTTTTAACATATATATATATTTTGAAGATTGAGCAATCCATAATTAAAATTATATTTTAAAAAAGATGCATATATTGGATTTTTTAAAGAATTTATTAATCCAATATTTCGAGGGGCAACTCGCCTCTCTTTATCGAGGATGTTTGTGTTTTGCACTAAAGCATGCGCGCACGCGTACACCACTCTCGTTCTACAAGGCCAATGAAAGAATTGTATCTTTGATTTAAACATTACATTCAGTATATATACAGCTAACAATTATATATAATATTACGGATAAATATCATTATTATTATTTTGTCTACACATTGTGCTTGAAATAGGGATTTATATACAACAGTGCAACCGTAATTAATTGTGTGCATACATATTAATTCTAAATTAATGATAAAATTTTTGAAGGAAAATAAATGAGCAAATTAAAAGTATATACATAGATATTTACAAACAATTAGGATATGAATTCTTTATAAATTTCTGGAAAATCAATTTTTCTGTTTATACTGTGTTTATCTTCGGCAGAAGCCCAACTTTCTAAAAACAGTCTACAATGTTTTTCTGTAATATTTTTGTATATAATTGATGCCTGTTTGAAATCTGGTCCTAGTTGACCACTCCCTAAATAATAGCCATATACCAGATTTCAAACAGGCATCAATTATATACAAAAATATTACAGAAAAACATTGTAGACTGTTTTTAGAAAGTTGGGTTTCTGCCGAAGATAAACACAGTATAAACAGAAAAATTGATTTTCCAGAAATTTATAAAGAATTCATATCCTAATTGTTTGTAAATAGCTATGTATATACTTTTAATTTGCTCATTTATTTTCCTTCAAAAATTTTATCATTAATTTAGAATTAATATGTATGCACACAATTAATTACGGTTGCACTGTTGTATAAAATCCCTATTTCAAGCACAATGTGTAGACAAAATAATAATAATGATATTTATCCGTAATATTATATATAATTGTTAGCTGTATATATACTGAATGTAATGTTTAAATCAAAGATACAATTCTTTCATTGGCCTTGTAGAACGAGAGTGGTGTACGCGTGCGCGCATGCTTTAGTGCAAAACACAAACATCCTCGATAAAGAGAGGCGAGTTGCCCCTCGAAATATTGGATTAATAAATTCTTTAAAAAATCCAATATATGCATCTTTTTTTAAATATATATATATATATATAGTGTAAAAACTATATAATAAAAATATAACAGTGATACTACATTTAAAACTTAAGGAGCAATCTGATCAGAATGATAAATCATATCAAGTAGATTTGGTTAGATTAGCAAGCTAAATCTAAATTAATTATAAAAATAAATAGTTGTATAGTTTTATAGTTAAGTATTCTATTAAAATTATCTTCATTATTTTGATTATTTAAATTCAAATTATAAAATTTGTTAATTGTTATTATTTAGTATAGATAGAGAAAAAAAAATCCTTTACTTCTAAAACATCCTCTAGTTAATTATATATTTATAATTAATAACAATAAAATTTAACAACGTAACGTCTTTTGTATCGGCTTTTACACGTCATTTAGACATACTCTAATCCTATATATAGAATAATAGAAGTGAGAATATATATGATAGTTAGAAAAAAAGAGAGAAAGACAGAACCATGCACTATTAATCAAACTAATAATAAGAAAACAAAAAGTTTTGTAAATAAGGTAGATAAGATTGTTAGTATATATATATATATTTTTATAATTTTATATTTTATTCTTTTTTTAAAAAGATTTTTTAAATTTTTTTATTTTAAAATATGAATATAAAAAGTTTTATTTAGTAAAATATCTATATTATGAATTAACTTTTATTATAAGTTTGGTTATTATGTTTTGAAACCCTAATGGTAGACCAGACATATACAAAAAACTTAAATTGGAGTAATTATTGAAAAAAGAGGTCTGCTGAACCGGGACTTCTCAAATAGAAATTCAGCTTTCAACATTTCATCCCTTCTCTATTATGTCTAGACCTCCTTTCAACCGTATTTTATGTGTTAATATAAAGTTACTACAGTGAAACATTTATATGAACAGATATAATGTGTACCTACCTTGTCCGCGAACGCCTTCAACTGTAAACATCTATTTCTGGATGACACATGTTGTGGGGGGGTGGGGAAAAATTTAGACCGAGTTGTGGAAAAACAAGACATTCAAAGAATAAAGATAAGATACCTAAAGGAAGAAATCCAAATTTTATAATCTTTACAGTCAGTTAAATTAAAATAATTGATTCAACACTTATTCATCTTTCAATATTCCTTTAAAAAGGCAAATTATTAGAGTTTAATAAAGCTATTAATTGTGAAAATTCACTTTTATTTAATTTCCATTTTCCTCCCCAGAAATTGGAGATTAAACAAAATGAATTATATACAATATTACTTTAAAAATCTTGTGAAAAAATCTTCAAATCAGCTATTTAATTTAAGTTTAACTAATTGTTGAAGATTATAAATTTGTAGTATTGATTATTGAAAGAAATTATAGAAAGTTGATTTAATAAATGGATACTTCCATTTATTTTTTTAAAGTATTTTATAATTGATATACTGTTGAAATATTTTACTTGTCTGATACTAAATTTGTTTTTAATAAATTCCATGTTTAAATTTTTAACATCTTCTATGAAATTTTCTAATATATTATTTATTCTATAAAATCTTAGAAACTGACCAAAATATATACCTTTACAGCAATTTAATGAAATATTAGAATTCATATTACAGTATTTTATAATATTGAAATTATAATTACTTTTTTTATTATAAATTTTAATAGCATTATTTGTAAGGTCTATATTTAGGTCTAAAAAGTTAACTTTTTTGTTTCTATAAATTTTTTCATTGTTTTTAAGTTTCAAGTATTTAGGATAAATTTTAGGTATTAAATTTTTGAACTGTGGATTATTAAATATTATGATGTCATCTACATAACGGAACATTTGCCAGTTAACATTATTTTGTAGAAAGTATTCTCTTTCGTACCAGAATAATATTAAGTTTGCTAATAACGGACTAGAAGACGTTCCCATGGGAACTCCTTCTGATTGAATATATATTTTATTTTTAAATTCTATATAGTTAAAATTTAAAAATGTTTCCAGTAGAGTTTTTGCTGTTTTAAGATCTAATTTAATTGTTTTATATCTGTTATGAATAATTTTAATGTGGAAAGTTTTGTCATTAATGATTTCGTTAAATAAATTGGTTATTTTATTATTTCACAATTAATAGCTTTATTAAACTCTAATAATTTGCCTTTTTAAAGGAATATTGAAAGATGAATAAGTGTTGAATCAATTATTTTAATTTAACTGACTGTAAAGATTATAAAATTTGGATTTCTTCCCTTAGCTATCTTATCTTTATTCTTTGAATGTCTTGTTTTTCCACAACTCGGTCTAAATTTTTCCCCACCCCCCCCACAACATGTGTCATCCAGAAATAGATGTTTACAGTTGAAGGCGTTCGCGGACAAGGTAGGTACACATTATATCTGTTCATATAAATGTTTCACTGTAGTAACTTTATATTAACACATAAAATACGGTTGAAAGGAGGTCTAGACATAATAGAGAAGGGATGAAATGTTGAAAGCTGAATTTCTATTTGAGAAGTCCCGGTTCAGCAGACCTCTTTTTTCAATAATTACTCCAATTTAAGTTTTTTGTATATGTCTGGTCTACCATTAGGGTTTCAAAACATAATAACCAAACTTATAATAAAAGTTAATTCATAATATAGATATTTTACTAAATAAAACTTTTTATATTCATATTTTAAAATTAAAAAATTTAAAAAATCTTTTTAAAAAAAGAATAAAATATAAAATTATAAAAATATATATATATATACTAACAATCTTATCTACCTTATTTACAAAACTTTTTGTTTTCTTATTATTAGTTTGATTAATAGTGCATGGTTCTGTCTTTCTCTCTTTTTTCTAACTATCATATATATTCTCACTTCTATTATTCTATATATAGGATTAGAGTATGTCTAAATGACGTGTAAAAGCCGATACAAAAGACGTTACGTTGTTAAATTTTATTGTTATTAATTATAAATATATAATTAACTAGAGGATGTTTTAGAAGTAAAGGATTTTTTTTCTCTATCTATACTAAATAATAACAATTAACAAATTTTATAATTTGAATTTAAATAATCAAAATAATGAAGATAATTTTAATAGAATACTTAACTATAAAACTATACAACTATTTATTTTTATAATTAATTTAGATTTAGCTTGCTAATCTAACCAAATCTACTTGATATGATTTATCATTCTGATCAGATTGCTCCTTAAATTTTAAATGTAGTATCACTGTTATATTTTTATTATATAGTTTTTACACTATATTAATTCATATGAGCTTGCTCTATGATATATTTTTATATATAATATAATATACAAATTTAATTATATATTAGATATTCTAATATAAATAAAACTCCATATAGATTATAATTATCTTTTATTGTTTGATTATGAAAAAGTAAATTATAAAAGTAATTTTAAAAAATAACTTCAGAACTTTTGTTTTTTTCATTGTTTAGATAGTTTAAAGATGTTTTTTATTAGTTATTCTTAAAAATATAACAGATAACAAACAGTAATATCTATATTTTTATAGATTAATTATTCATTTTATTACAAATTTAATTACCACAAAAACAATTAAGATAAATATATTAAAAAAAAAAAATTCTCAATAGAATAACAAACTAAAAAACTAAAAAAAACTACCAGCATATTAGGGTTAGCACCTCTTTTATGTTAATTTAAACTCGCTAAGAATTGCCTAAGAAAGAATTGTCAAACTTGTCCCTCTCTTAAGAACCATGACACATTTCAAACGACTAGTTGTAAATTAGTAAATACTATTTATAAATTAACATGCCAAATTTGTCAATTATCATATATAGGACAAACGTGTAATCCATTAAATATACGAATAAACCTACATAGAAACCACGCTAAAAATCAATTGGTAATATATATATGAAAGAACACAATCAATTACATACTTTTAACAACTTTAAGATAGAAATACTAGACATATGTCAAAACAAAAAACAACGACTATTATTAGAAAACAACTACATTTATAAACACAACACATTATTCCCTTATGGACTTAATGACGAATTAAACTACACATACAAACCACAAACAGAAGAAATTTCAACTTATGAAATCAGCTGCAAATACAAAAAAAAATGAATTCAAAACTAAACCTAATAAAACTAGAGGTAAAACTACCAATAAATTAGGTTACATTGAATTTGAAGAATTACTGGACCCAAAACAAATGTACACTAACAACTTCGTCGATAAATTTATTAAAACATTATTTAAACTAAATAATAATAAATTTATCAAACTTATAGAATATATTAAAATTCATAATCTGACTAACAGATTAATAGATATCACACACGACATCTTTAAATACAGAAAAATTAAACAATCTACTAATAACATTAATATTATCATTAAATTTAATAACAATTTATTTAATAATATTAAGTTTACTGATATTTTTAATAACCAAAACATTAATAATCTTTTCCCTATAAAAAATTTAAATTTCAAAACAATCTGGAGATACAACAAAAATATAGGTAATTTAGTTTGAAATTATAACCAATTTATTAATAATTTGGCAAATTTTAAAAAAATTAAATGTAATTGCAACAACTATATTGATAAATATATGTTTTCAGGTCATATATTAACTAGCAATTTTTCTTTTTTAAATCCAGAATATCAGGATATTTTAAATAAAGGGTATAAATATATACCTCAAATTAAACACAATTATAATAATACAATTAAATATATATTAAAAGATATAGATATTTTCATAAATAAAACTAGTATAAAATACAGTATTCCAGAATTTACTTTTCTGGAATGGAAACATAATATTAAAAAGGAAATTATAAATTATTATAATAATACACTTAAATACACAAAACCTAATTCAGATATTCCTTCTTTTAAAGAAAATATAATTAATTTACAGAAGGACTTTATTATCACTCCTATAGATAAATGTTCCAATAACTTATCTATAATTTGTAAAAATCTATACCACGATATACTAAAAAAGGAAATTAATAATAATCATAAATACACTTTTGCTAGAACTACAGCCACAAAAATCAAAAAAGACATCAAAAATGTTGAAAATTCACTAAAAATTTATAATCACTACAAAAATCCAAACATACCAAAGTTCTATATAATTCCTAAACTACACAAAAAACCTATTTCTTTCAGAACAATCACATCTGGTATAAATTCAGTTATAAAAAACATTGATATACAATTAGCTTCAACACTACAATTTATTATAAATAAATTAACTAATAAATATAATTATAAATTTATCGACTCAAATAAAAAAATCATTAACTATTTAATGAACAATTGGACAAACATGGAAACAGTACACACATTTGACTTTGAGGACCTATATTCTAAAATAAATTTGAGATCTAAATAATAAAATAACCAATTTATTTAACGAAATCATTAATGACAAAACTTTCCACATTAAAATTATTCATAACAGATATAAAACAATTAAATTAGATCTTAAAACAGCAAAAACTCTACTGGAAACATTTTTAAATTTTAACTATATAGAATTTAAAAATAAAATATATATTCAATCAGAAGGAGTTCCCATGGGAACGTCTTCTAGTCCGTTATTAGCAAACTTAATATTATTCTGGTACGAAAGAGAATACTTTCTACAAAATATTGTTAACTGGCAAATGTTCCGTTATGTAGATGACATCATAATATTTAATAATCCACAGTTCAAAAATTTAATACCTAAAATTTATCCTAAATACTTGAAACTTAAAAACAATGAAAAAATTTATAGAAACAAAAAAGTTAACTTTTTAGACCTAAATATAGACCTTACAAATAATGCTATTAAAATTTATAATAAAAAAAGTAATTATAATTTCAATATTATAAAATACTGTAATATGAATTCTAATATTTCATTAAATTGCTGTAAAGGTATATATTTTGGTCAGTTTCTAAGATTTTATAGAATAAATAATATATTAGAAAATTTCATAGAAGATGTTAAAAATTTAAACATGGAATTTATTAAAAACAAATTTAGTATCAGACAAGTAAAATATTTCAACAGTATATCAATTATAAAATACTTAAAAAAAATAAATGGAAGTATCCATTTATTAAATCAACTTTCTATAATTTCTTTCAATAATCAATACTACAAATTTATAATCTTCAACAATTAGTTAAACTTAAATTAAATAGCTGATTTGAAGATTTTTTCACAAGATTTTTAAAGTAATATTGTATATAATTCATTTTGTTTAATCTCCAATTTCTGGGGAGGAAAATGGAAATTAAATAAAAGTGAATTTTCACAATTAATAGCTTTATTAAACTCTAATAATTTGCCTTTTTAAAGGAATATTGAAAGATGAATAAGTGTTGAATCAATTATTTTAATTTAACTGACTGTAAAGATTATAAAATTTGGATTTCTTCCCTTAGCTATCTTATCTTTATTCTTTGAATGTCTTGTTTTTCCACAACTCGGTCTAAATTTGTCCCCACCCCCCCACAACATGTGTCATCCAGAAATAGATGTTTACAGTTGAAGGCGTTCGCGGACAAGGTAGGTACACATTATATCTGTTCATATAAATGTTTCACTGTAGTAACTTTATATTAACACATAAAATACGGTTGAAAGGAGGTCTAGACATAATAGAGAAGGGATGAAATGTTGAAAGCTGAATTTCTATTTGAGAAGTCCCGGTTCAGCAGACCTCTTTTTTCAATAATTACTCCAATTTAAGTTTTTTGTATATGTCTGGTCTACCATTAGGGTTTCAAAACATAATAACCAAACTTATAATAAAAGTTAATTCATAATATAGATATTTTACTAAATAAAACTTTTTATATTCATATTTTAAAATAAAAAAATTTAAAAAATCTTTTTAAAAAAAGAATAAAATATAAAATTATAAAAATATATATATATACTAACAATCTTATCTACCTTATTTACAAAACTTTTTGTTTTCTTATTATTAGTTTGATTAATAGTGCATGGTTCTGTCTTTCTCTCTTTTTTCTAACTATCATATATATTCTCACTTCTATTATTCTATATATAGGATTAGAGTATGTCTAAATGACGTGTAAAAGCCGATACAAAAGACGTTACGTTGTTAAATTTTATTGTTATTAATTATAAATATATAATTAACTAGAGGATGTTTTAGAAGTAAAGGATTTTTTTTCTCTATCTATACTAAATAATAACAATTAACAAATTTTATAATTTGAATTTAAATAATCAAAATAATGAAGATAATTTTAATAGAATACTTAACTATAAAACTATACAACTATTTATTTTTATAATTAATTTAGATTTAGCTTGCTAATCTAACCAAATCTACTTGATATGATTTATCATTCTGATCAGATTGCTCCTTAAGTTTTAAATGTAGTATCACTGTTATATTTTTATTATATAGTTTTTACACTATATTAATTCATATGAGCTTGCTCTATGATATATTTTTATATATAATATAATATACAAATTTAATTATATATTAGATATTCTAATATAAATAAAACTCCATATAGATTATAATTATCTTTTATTGTTTGATTATGAAAAAGTAAATTATAAAAGTAATTTTAAAAAATAACTTCAGAACTTTTGTTTTTTTCATTGTTTAGATAGTTTAAAGATGTTTTTTATTAGTTATTCTTAAAAATATAACAGATAACAAACAGTAATATCTATATTTTTATAGATTAATTATTCATTTTATTACAAATTTAATTACCACAAAAACAATTAAGATAAATATATTAAAAAAAAAAAAATTCTCAATAGAATAACAAACTAAAAAACTAAAAAAAACTACCAGCATATTAGGGTTAGCACCTCTTTTATGTTAATTTAAACTCGCTAAGAATTGCCTAAGAAAGAATTGTCAAACTTGTCCCTCTCTTAAGAACCATGACACATTTCAAACGACTAGTTGTAAATTAGTAAATACTATTTATAAATTAACATGCCAAATTTGTCAATTATCATATATAGGACAAACGTGTAATCCATTAAATATACGAATAAACCTACATAGAAACCACGCTAAAAATCAATTGGTAATATATATATGAAAGAACACAATCAATTACATACTTTTAACAACTTTAAGATAGAAATACTAGACATATGTCAAAACAAAAAACAACGACTATTATTAGAAAACAACTACATTTATAAACACAACACATTATTCCCTTATGGACTTAATGACGAATTAAACTACACATACAAACCACAAACAGAAGAAATTTCAACTTATGAAATCAGCTGCAAATACAAAAAAAATGAATTCAAAACTAAACCTAATAAAACTAGAGGTAAAACTACCAATAAATTAGGTTACATTGAATTTGAAGAATTACTGGACCCAAAACAAATGTACACTAACAACTTCGTCGATAAATTTATTAAAACATTATTTAAACTAAATAATAATAAATTTATCAAACTTATAGAATATATTAAAATTCATAATCTGACTAACAGATTAATAGATATCACACACGACATCTTTAAATACAGAAAAATTAAACAATCTACTAATAACATTAATATTATCATTAAATTTAATAACAATTTATTTAATAATATTAAGTTTACTGATATTTTTAATAACCAAAACATTAATAATCTTTTCCCTATAAAAAATTTAAATTTCAAAACAATCTGGAGATACAACAAAAATATAGGTAATTTAGTTTGAAATTATAACCAATTTATTAATAATTTGGCAAATTTTAAAAAAATTAAATGTAATTGCAACAACTATATTGATAAATATATGTTTTCAGGTCATATATTAACTAGCAATTTTTCTTTTTTAAATCCAGAATATCAGGATATTTTAAATAAAGGGTATAAATATATACCTCAAATTAAACACAATTATAATAATACAATTAAATCTATATTAAAAGATATAGATATTTTCATAAATAAAACTAGTATAAAATACAGTATTCCAGAATTTACTTTTCTGGAATGGAAACATAATATTAAAAAGGAAATTATAAATTATTATAATAATACACTTAAATACACAAAACCTAATTCAGATATTCCTTCTTTTAAAGAAAATATAATTAATTTACAGAAGGACTTTATTATCACTTCTATAGATAAATGTTCCAATAACTTATCTATAATTTGTAAAAATCTATACCACGATATACTAAAAAAGGAAATTAATAATAATCATAAATACACTTTTGCTAGAACTACAGCCACAAAAATCAAAAAAGACATCAAAAATGTTGAAAATTCACTAAAAATTTATAATCACTACAAAAATCCAAACATACCAAAGTTCTATAAAATTCCTAAACTACACAAAAAACCTATTTCTTTCAGAACAATCACATCTGGTATAAATTCAGTTATAAAAAACATTGATATACAATTAGCTTCAACACTACAATTTATTATAAATAAATTAACTAATAAATATAATTATAAATTTATCGACTCAAATAAAAAAATCATTAACTATTTAATGAACAATTGGACAAACATGGAAACAGTACACACATTTGACTTTGAGGACCTATATTCTAAAATAAATTTAAGAGATCTAAATAATAAAATAACCAATTTATTTAACGAAATCATTAATGACAAAACTTTCCACATTAAAATTATTCATAACAGATATAAAACAATTAAATTAGATCTTAAAACAGCAAAAACTCTACTGGAAACATTTTTAAATTTTAACTATATAGAATTTAAAAATAAAATATATATTCAATCAGAAGGAGTTCCCATGGGAACGTCTTCTAGTCCGTTATTAGCAAACTTAATATTATTCTGGTACGAAAGAGAATACTTTCTACAAAATATTGTTAACTGGCAAATGTTCCGTTATGTAGATGACATCATAATATTTAATAATCCACAGTTCAAAAATTTAATACCTAAAATTTATCCTAAATACTTGAAACTTAAAAACAATGAAAAAATTTATAGAAACAAAAAAGTTAACTTTTTAGACCTAAATATAGACCTTACAAATAATGCTATTAAAATTTATAATAAAAAAAGTAATTATAATTTCAATATTATAAAATACTGTAATATGAATTCTAATATTTCATTAAATTGCTGTAAAGGTATATATTTTGGTCAGTTTCTAAGATTTTATAGAATAAATAATATATTAGAAAATTTCATAGAAGATGTTAAAAATTTAAACATGGAATTTATTAAAAACAAATTTAGTATCAGACAAGTAAAATATTTCAACAGTATATCAATTATAAAATACTTAAAAAAAATAAATGGAAGTATCCATTTATTAAATCAACTTTCTATAATTTCTTTCAATAATCAATACTACAAATTTATAATCTTCAACAATTAGTTAAACTTAAATTAAATAGCTGATTTGAAGATTTTTTCACAAGATTTTTAAAGTAATATTGTATATAATTCATTTTGTTTAATCTCCAATTTCTGGGGAGGAAAATGGAAATTAAATAAAAGTGAATTTTCACAATTAATAGCTTTATTAAACTCTAATAATTTGCCTTTTTAAAGGAATATTGAAAGATGAATAAGTGTTGAATCAATTATTTTAATTTAACTGACTGTAAAGATTATAAAATTTGGATTTCTTCCCTTAGCTATCTTATCTTTATTCTTTGAATGTCTTGTTTTTCCACAACTCGGTCTAAATTTGTCCCCACCCCCCCCACAACATGTGTCATCCAGAAATAGATGTTTACAGTTGAAGGCGTTCGCGGACAAGGTAGGTACACATTATATCTGTTCATATAAATGTTTCACTGTAGTAACTTTATATTAACACATAAAATACGGTTGAAAGGAGGTCTAGACATAATAGAGAAGGGATGAAATGTTGAAAGCTGAATTTCTATTTGAGAAGTCCCGGTTCAGCAGACCTCTTTTTTCAATAATTACTCCAATTTAAGTTTTTTGTATATGTCTGGTCTACCATTAGGGTTTCAAAACATAATAACCAAACTTATAATAAAAGTTAATTCATAATATAGATATTTTACTAAATAAAACTTTTTATATTCATATTTTAAAATAAAAAAATTTGAAAAATCTTTTTAAAAAAAGAATAAAATATAAAATTATAAAAATATATATATATATACTAACAATCTTATCTACCTTATTTACAAAACTTTTTGTTTTCTTATTATTAGTTTGATTAATAGTGCATGGTTCTGTCTTTCTCTCTTTTTTCTAACTATCATATATATTCTCACTTCTATTATTCTATATATAGGATTAGAGTATGTCTAAATGACGTGTAAAAGCCGATACAAAAGACGTTACGTTGTTAAATTTTATTGTTATTAATTATAAATATATAATTAACTAGAGGATGTTTTAGAAGTAAAGGATTTTTTTTCTCTATCTATACTAAATAATAACAATTAACAAATTTTATAATTTGAATTTAAATAATCAAAATAATGAAGATAATTTTAATAGAATACTTAACTATAAAACTATACAACTATTTATTTATATATATATATATATATATCCTTTTTTTGTGTGGCGCGCATAGGTAATCAATTCTCCCCTAATACTAGATAATTTAAATATATATGTATGGTAATTTAAACCAACAACCCTATATTGTATAATACTTATAACAAGATTGTCATGTTGTATATAGAAACACATCTATAAATAATTTTACGCATGATTGACATGTATCATTGCATCACCATATGTAATGTACTTTGTACAAACTCAGGATGAATAAATAAAACTATGTAATAGATTAAGAGCTGAGCTAAGAAAGAGATCGAGATAGAAAACCAACAACCCTAAAGAGGAATTTGGCAAGTCGTTTCCATCAAGGTCAAAGGGTGCAGAATATCGCAGACGCCCCACGCCCTTTGCACCGGTTCAAAGTCTAAATTCCCGCATGTCTCCTCACTCGGCAAAGATATATAAGACCTCTACCCTAGCCGAAAAATAGTTACCTCACCATCAGCGTGAGCCCTCGTCGGTTGTACCCAGGTCCACCTCATCGACCATGTAGAACAGTAAGAACTCTTCTATCTCCATCTTGCTCTTAACTCGACTCCTATCTGTTCACGGAACTTTCCTACTACAACTGTGTCTCTTCGTTTTTTGTGTGTGGACATTCCCAAGCTTACCACTCTGCCTCGACCACGACTGCCTGTACTCTGTGAGAACTGTTAAAGGTCCTCCAAGGTGCAGAGAGGTACTGGAAAACTCTCCACGCCCTGACTGTCCCTCTCGGTTACTACAGGTTTGACCCTCGGTTATCACATATGTATTTATGTGGATTTTGTGTGAAAATGTGTCTTTTTATTGTCATATATATTCTATAAAGAGGTTGACAAAATATTTCTGTTTGGTCATTTGGGGTAACAAATCGCGTGTACATTAATGGCGCCCCAACGTGGGGTTGCTTTAGTAGGATTATGTTTGTGTTATTCCTTAATGAATGAAATATTTATTCTGTTTTTGTGAAATCATATATCATTTTTATTTCACATATTTTTGTTTATTAAAATTAATATAAAGAGAAATTTCTTTTGCTCTATTTAAATTTATTCATATATTTTATTTTATTTCGACTTAAAGCGCTATGTTCCCCTAGGGACACTTGCACTACAAAAGTAAACTAAACATTGAAAGGAAAGAAAGAAAGATATTTGAAATATGTACAAGAATTAGTATGCAAGTTTTAGTTAGATGACAAGAGAAAAAATATAAACACAATTTAAATATGTACAAAGGGTTGGTATGCAAATATAGTTAAATGAAATCAAATTTTGAAGTATTGTGTGTATTCGAGGAAAACAATTTACAGATTGAAGAAAGTGTTATATTAATTGAATATATTTTATTAAAAGATTAAGATACCAAACGCTATAAAATCTTTTGCGTGTTATAATTTTTAAAAATAACATGTCTGAATATTATACTTATAGAACATCAATGCTGTACTTAGAAACGATGATGAAGATGAACCCATGATGAGAAAAGACGAATATCCATTTAAAATGAAAAAAAATTGCGGATACCTTACGATGTCTTCTGTGTGCGAGGATTTGATGAGAAGTTGAACTCGAAATTTAAGATCTTCGATTAAGGAATAGGTTCAGACTTCTTACAGGTTCATACGTTCTATCGATGTGAACATTTGGTACTCTTAATTCACAATACTGTTCTCTAATTGCTTGGAATATATTATGTGCATCTTTTCGCGGATTAATCGAAATATACTTACCTTCACATGATTCACATTACCTTTCCATACAGACATAACATACTGAGCTACATTCACCGATACATCTTCAAGAAATTTTTAAAATAGAGCAATCCATAAATAAATCTTTAATTAAAAAGTCATATATTGGATCAAAAATAAAAATATTTTACCAATATTTTAGTTTGTTGAACGGCAATCTTTTTTAAGGTATTACAACTTATTTATGTCCTATTGCATAGTATTCATATTGTAATACCTTGAAAAAGGTTGGCGTGTTAAGTCAACTGAAATATTGGTAAAATAAATTATTTTTGATCCAATATATGCCTTTTTAATAAAATATCTTTAAGAATACTTCGATAAACGAACAATTTTAAGAAATACTTCGATAAACGAACAATTTTACGAAATACTTCGATAAACGAACAATTTTACGAAATACTTCGATAAACGAACAATTTTACGAAATACTTCGATAAACGAACAATTTCACGAAATACTTCGATAAACGAACAATTTCACGAAATACTTCAATAAACGAACAATTTTACGAAATACTTCAATGAACGAACCATTCCACGAAATACTTCGATAAACGAACAATTTTAAGAAATACTTCGATAAACGAACAATTTTACGAAATACTTCGATAAACGAACAATTTTACGAAATACTTCGATAAACGAACAATTTTACGAAATACTTCGATAAACGAACAATTTCACGAAATACTTCGATAAACGAACAATTTCACGAAATACTTCAATAAACGAACAATTTTACGAAATACTTCAATGAACGAACCATTCCACGAAATACTTCGATAAACGAACAATTTTAAGAAATACTTCGATAAACGAACAATTCTACGAAATACTTCGATAAACGAACAATTTTACGAAATACTTCGATAAACGAACAATTCCACGAAATACTTCGATAAACGAACAATTTTAAGAAATACTTCGCTAAACGAACAATTTTACGAAATACTTCAATAAACGAACAATTTTACGAAATACTTCAATGAACGAACCATTCCACGAAATACTTCGATAAACGAACAATTTTAAGAAATACTTCGATAAACGAACAATTTTACGAAATACTTCGATAAACGAACAATTTTACGAAATACTTCGATAAACGAACAATTTTACGAAATACTTCGATAAACGAACAATTTCACGAAATACTTCGATAAACGAACAATTTCACGAAATACTTCAATAAACGAACAATTTTACGAAATACTTCAATGAACGAACCATTCCACGAAATACTTCGATAAACGAACAATTTTAAGAAATACTTCGATAAACGAACAATTCTACGAAATACTTCGATAAACGAACAATTTTACGAAATACTTCGATAAACGAACAATTCCACGAAATACTTCGATAAACGAACAATTTTAAGAAATACTTCGCTAAACGAACAATTTTACGAAATACTTCAATAAACGAACAATTTTACGAAATACTTCAATAAACGAACCATTCTACGAAATACTTCGATAAACGAACCATTCTACGAAATACTTCGATAAACGAACCATTCTAGGAAATACTTCGATAAACGATTTATTCTACGATATACTTCAATAAACGAGCCATTCTAGGAAATACTTCAATAAACGAGCCATTCTACGAAATACTTCGATAAACGAGCCATTCTACGATATACTTCGATAAACGAGCCATTCTACGATATACTTCAATAAACGAGCCATTCTAGGAAATACTTCGATATACTCATTTATACGTGTTTACAAATACTCACAACTATAATAATATCTTTAATTACCTGGATGGGTCCGTGATTCAGAGTTGGTGCTACACTTCTGAGCAATGGCCTCATTTCTCACTGTCTCTCACCATCCCTCTCCAACATCCACCATAAGTCTTGGAGATCTTTATATTCCACAGATTGTCTGTCCAATCTGCTCACCACATGTCTTAGGT
This sequence comes from Cordylochernes scorpioides, assembly GCA_030710605.1. Taxonomy (NCBI): domain Eukaryota; kingdom Metazoa; phylum Arthropoda; class Arachnida; order Pseudoscorpiones; family Chernetidae; genus Cordylochernes; species Cordylochernes scorpioides. The sequence goes on along the minus strand of CP092876.1, from coordinate 64,183,156 downwards.
CTATCCCGCTCTACTATACCTACTTCATATATAGCTGCATATATATCTCGCAATATTCATATGCAAGATGAATAATATCGATTTATATATTTTTATTTTATACATTACCAGTTACAAATAAGACACGCTCTATCCTATCAGATTAATTGCACGTGAAACTATTTACAATAATTCATATTGTAGTAGAGTAGGTAACAGAATTATCAAAAAGAAAATAAACAATTAAGAGCATTAAATAAACATCTCTATATATATAAAAATGAATGTTTGTATGTCCGGTATACAAATTCGCAGTAGTTCACTAATTCAAACCAAAATTTCCATACATAGGTAAAAAATACGGGGAAGACAATAGGCTATTTTAAAAAATATATAAATCAATTATTAAAACTATATATTTTTAGTCAGAAAATGATGATGACGGTATTGCTGTATCATGTTTGATTATCAGATACAAAATTATATCGGGAAAAATTCCAAAAAGCAGAGACCACGGGTGAAACCAGTTCATTATTTTGTACGCAGGAACAAAATTCTATCAGAAAAACATTCATTCGAGCAGAAAACAAAAGCCAGATCATCTTTCTATAAAAATATCGCTTCTCAGACACAAAGTTTGGAGCGGGACGTTTCACAAGAGTGACATCCACGGCGCCAATTTATAATTGTAACGAATAGTATTTGAATAAAAGCATTTAATCGGGTAAAACCCGGGCGTTGCCCGGATCATTCGGCTAGTATACATTAAACAAATAAGCAACAACATAAGATGATTTTTAATATTGTAACGTAGAAAATTAGGAAGGACAAACTTCAGAATGACACGACTCTCTCTCTCCCTTGAGGTAACTAGGATTTCTGGAGCGTAAATCAACATTTAAAAGATTCAAGTCAATCAATGAGGGAAGCTTCCAGAGTAGCAAAAATATAAATAATATAAATATTCAAAAATTAATAATCTGTACTTAATATAATAAATACTTTGTTAGAATATAACCAGGGATATACATTTAAACCTGTCTATAGCGCTCCCTATTGGGACTCACCAAAATAAGGTGCTATAGAGAGGGGGTGCTAGAGACAGGTCCCTTTTAATGTAAATCGCAATGTACTCAAAATATAATAAATACTTTGTTAAAATATAACCAGGGATATACAGTAAAACCTGTCTATAGAGCCCCCTCTTGGGACTCACCAAAATAGGGTGCTATGGACAGGTCACTTTTAATTTAAATCGCATCGTACTACGTATTTAAAATCAGGCGCTATAGAGAGGGAGGCGTTATTTAGAGAGGGGGCTATAGACAGGTTTAACTGTATGTATATATATATATATAGTCACAGCGCCGACATAGACTCATGTAAATAATCATTTTGGTAAGATTACAGAGAAAAAGAACAACCGGCGCGAGCGCCCGCACCGGCGTGGTTGGAATAAATTATGTGTCAACAAATATTTAACAAAACAATATTGATATGTTTAATAAGTGAAATTATTAATGAAAATATTTACATATGTCGGCTGTGATAAAATAGAGAAAAATGGTAAAACAACCAGCCAATTCTGAGCGAGATAAAATTGATAACATAAAATTATGAATATAAAGCTATACAACCAGTTTAACCGCATAAGTTTCTTTTTATTTATGAAAAATCATTTTTAATTCAAAGAGAAATAATTTAATATTTCTAACTTTTGGATGACGTATGAAAAGGTTGATTATATGAAGATCTCTTTGAAATTAAAAATGATTTTTCATAAATAAAAAGGAACTTATGCGGTTAAACTGGTTGTATAGCTTTATAATTATACGCCGCAGTCATTTATAAGTAAAATTATGAATAAAATGAGTATGAGATGAGTATTCCACCTTGGAAACTGTGGGTCCATTGTTGAAGAGCCTTCCTTATTTTGTCTTCATCATTGATTCTAAACTATTGGTTCCAGGACTAGTTTGACCGTTCCTCAGAGATTTTTACCTTTCTGTATTAAAATTCTTAATAATAAACAATAATATTTTTACGATATTTTACCTCTTGATGCCGTAATTTTAAGATCTAGATAAAAAAAAATAAGGTGAAAATATATCAAGCGCGCTTCTACAGGTATAAGTTATTTTTAAAAATGAAAGAAAAATTAATTAGCAAATCTCTAGCTTTCGGGCACTAAGGCCCTTCTACAGGCGAAGACACGATACAATCGTTGTGAACATTGTATCGGAACACTGTAGGTTCGATTCCCATCCCTGGACACTTTTATTTTTCCGTTTATCATTACTCTTCACAATTCATCCTTTCATATCTCATCCCTAAGGTTAGAAATAATCGTTATTTCTCCTTTAAAATAAAAGTTTTGATTTTTCGTTCAAAAAAACACCCCTGTGGAATAATTTTCTAATGTCGTTTTACAAACATTTTATCGTGTTTTCTCCTAAAGAAGGGCCTTCGTTCTTGAAAGCTACAGATATGTGAATTACATTTTTTGAAAGAAACTTATCTCTGATAGCTTGATATTGATATATATGATTACTTTATTGAATAAAAAATAAGAATTGAAAATATTTTTACTAGTTCTTTGACACCTAGATAAGTTTTATAAAAAGTTTATAAAAGCACAGGACGCCTCTCCCATCAAAATAAACGTCATAACTAGACTTCATCTGTTGACCGTCGCCACAAATACGCGGCCTCGGGTCGATGACAAAGCCACAACACCAGCTTTGACAAACTGAGAAGCGTCAACCTAGAGACCATGGTTTCGGGCTTAATGACCCTCGTCTGGATCTAATGGAATCCTCACAATCTGCCAAAGAGGTGTTTAGCTTGCAAAGTGGGGCTGGGCCTAGTTATGACGCTCATTTTGACGGGAGAGACGCCCTGTGCATTTATAGATCAATCTCTCTCCCCCCGGAAAAAAATTCCATCAATAATAAAGTTTGTTGTTGTCAAAACACACAACACGACGGTTATCAAAATATTTTCCTAAGGGGTCCTAGTGTCAAAAAGGCCGAGAAACGCTGATCTACAAAACTACAGATTTCTAACCCAGGCAACTACCTGGCGGCAGATGACAAGAGAGATTGTACCCAGTAAATAAACGTACAGTTCGCCCGCGGCAAATCCTATTACCTCTGGGATGTCATTTAGCGGAGGAGGGAGTTTTTATGAAATGTTCGGGGACTCACACGCCGCAACATGTACGTCTGTATGGTTGATTTCTCCCTCTGATAACACATTAGTATAAAAAATGTTACCTTTTTTTGTTAATTATCTCTTTTGGGATTGTTTTTAATAATGAACCTGCCTGAGGACCTAATCTAACCGACATAATTAAAACATGTGTATATATTCAGAATAAATTTTAGCATTTCGATTTTTACATTCATAGTTTTAATTCCGCTTTTATCTTATTTCATTTTTAGATACCTTTAGCTTAAATCTTACTTTTTTTTTTTAAATCTTATTTTACACTTTTCTTGATTTTTTTTTAATCAGAAGAAAGAGGTTCTGTCTTTAAAGCTCACTGAGTTCTAATAAAGAATATAATTGGCAGCTAGCACCGCATCTGTGTTGAATCACTGTAGTAAGGAGTGGAAGAGAATGTAACGCTGTAGCTCACGGAAGAAGCGCGCGATTCGAGTAATGATTTGCCTATTCGAAAGAACAAGCATTGCTTTATATTTACTTAATAAAACGATTTTAAAATATTCAAATTGCCTAAAATTATAAATGATTTTGTAAAAAGTTACGTTTTCAGACTTTACGGGGAGAAATACTCGTTTACCCAAATTATTAATATTATGAAAGAAAAGAATATTGCTATTACTAAGGGCACAATCAGTCAACTAATAAATAAAAACAAAGAAAAATTTTATTACTATGAAATTACAAGTGACTTACAAGTTAATTATAAATGAAAAAATTCCTCTGAAAAAAAAAGGGTGTCTGAAGAACCCTTCAACTTCAACCGAAATAAAAATAAAGGAAATAGTTGTGTCAGAGAGAATCCACCTTCTAAAAGGAACATTTTCACAATAACCAACGTACCACTTTCTACCGTTAATCGCGTATTATCAAGAAAAAGTTTGGCTTAAAAATACTTACAAAAGCTAAAGTAAATGTTCTCAAGCCGCACCATATCGAGGAACGAAAGACCTGAAGCAGGGCCTTTTAATAAAAAGTACCTGGAAGAGGTGAATAATAGAAGAATGTTGTTACACTGGACGAGGCATGGGTTTACCTCAATGATACCAATCAACCCCGTGACATTTGCTACGCTAACTCTATATAAACCCCTTCCAGAACTGGGTCAAGCAATGCAAGGAAGGTTTCTCAAAGGACTTTATGATCGTTGAAGGTTTCTGCTACAATGGGAAGCTTCCTAAAATAAGGTGGACCCAAATGCCAAGATAAATTCGCAAATCTACCAAAGACTTGTCTTAGACCCATTATTTGACAGTGAGGTCCCGTTTTAGTATCCAAGTAACTCAAGATCCGGTTGGTTGCACAAGGATAAAGCCACAATTCATACATCACGTTCAACACGGGAATATCTGAACAAAAAGAGATATGAAACCGGCATTTCGTACATCCTTTCAAGCACATATCTGGCCAGATTTAGCCGTACGGATTTTTTGTTGTTGTTGTTTTTGGCTCACTTAAAACTTCTGTTCGATCGAGAAAACCGAAGAAGCTAGATGATCTCTAGAAATTCGTTAAGGGATGGTTGCGATTGTCTTAATAAAAACATTCCAAGACGAAGCCTTATTTCCTGGAAACATCGATACAGGGCTGTTGCTAAACGTCAAGGCTTACATATAGAAAACAATAAGTTTTACAAAAACATTTGTAAATTATTTTTAATAAACCAATAGAATCGTTCTTTTTAAAATGTAAAATTCTCTGTATTTCTCGCCTTCCAACTCAATTATTGGGAATTCTAATGATCTCTTTTATCTCTGCTAAACACAATCACATCTTACTACCAACTCTTCATACCATTTGCTTTACTGTTACAAACCTAGGTCTCTCCTATCTTTTACATATCATTGACACTGTCTATCAGCAACATCAACAAGTCTTCAAACCAAAAAATCAAATTTTATACCATAGATAGACATAATTTGTCTATCAAAGTTTCCCTATCAATATCTACATCTTACCTTCCTGTCCAGCCAACAATGGTCAATCTTCCATCCATCAATGATATAGCGCCCTTTCTATCAACAATTACATTATCCGAACTGTGAAATATCTCGACTATATAAATTCCTAATACAATATAATGCGGCTTATGATTGTAGAACGACATTTGAAAATTATCCCGCATGTGTTTCTTTTGAACGAAAAATCGAAAATTTTTTAAAGGAGAAATAACGATTATTTCTAACCTTAGAGATGAAGTATGAAAGGATGAATTGTGAAGAGTAATGATAAACGTGAAAATAAACGGACACTTTATTTATTTTTCCGTTCATCATTACTTTTAACAATTTATCCTTTCATACTTCATCTCTAAGGTTAGAAATAATCGTTATTTCTCCTTAAAATAAATTTTGATTTTTCGTTCAAAAGAAACACAAGCGGGATAATTTTCAAATGTCGTTTTATATCAATTCCATTCATATTGAGGAGACTTTATTTATATAATTATAACCCCCTCCCCCCCCCGGGTTCCTGAAGTGCAGAACGCCAACTACATGGTAGTCTTTATTTGAATCAAAATATAGTAAGCAATGAAAGTTATGTACAGGATGATGAAGGATATATCTCAAATATTCTATGAATAATACAGTGATATATATGAATTAATTAAGTATATATTGAGTATTTATAAATTTGAATTTAATATATTACAAACTGGAAGCCAGATCTTTCTATTCTTATCAAATTTATATTTCTCGTTCAATACTGTCCCCATCCCACCTGTTAACATCACGAACAACAATAAAATCACAAAATCTATTAAAACTAACATTCCACCTATAAACAAAATCTTTTTAAATTCATCTAAATATAATTCGTCTATCTCTTATCCTATCTATAAGTCCTATTTACTTACGTTATTTTGTCAAAACTCTATTGTATAAGCTTATGTCCATAGTCTTCTTGAAAACCATTTCTGAGATTCCACCCTTCAGTGCTGCGTATATAAGCAGAATCGTCAATACAGTATTAGAGCTCTGATAAGCGGTCTGGTGGATTAAATTAGCGAAGCCGCTGGGAGGGTTCACCACTGATGAGCCAAGCACTCCCAATATATTTTTTTCATCGCAGTAAGGGCAGTAGAAGTTTGTATTATGTATAAAAGAAACATTCGTGCTTTTAAATCCTTTCCTTTTATATGCAGTGTGTAGTGTAGAAATGTGAAGTTGTAGCGACCGAGAAGAGAACAGTAATGTAGAAATGTGAAGTTGTAGTGACAGAGAAGAGAACAGTAATGTAGAAATGTGAAGTTGTAGTGACCGAGAAGAGAACAGTAATGTAGAAATGTGAAGTTGTAGTGACCGAGAAGAGAACAGTAATGTAGAAATCGCTGATAGGAACAGTCAAGATGTCAAGTCAGCCTTTATTACCGAAGCCAAGGTGTTAACTGTTCATTTAACAGATGAAAACTGCATATTAGATAATAAAATAGAATATATATGTTGTAATATATTTGAATATATACTTAATATCCCTATATGTAATATAGCTATAGTGTAACAACCAAAACTGTAGACACAATTCAACTTGCCAGTTTAGCCATCATGTAATACAAAACGAAATAATATAATTAAATTGAGTGACAACCGGCGCCCATAGAGGAGAAAGGTCTCCGATTACACCGTCGATCCGAAAAACATAGTCGGATTACCACCAGTCCCTCTCTGACACTAGAATAGATCAGACGCTCCTCCACGAGCGTCCGGCCGCTCTCTCTAAGATGACATTCAGCATGCCTCATCCTTTTGTGCTATCCCATTCACGCCTGGAACCACTCTGACCATTGGGGCCACCATGACTGCATCTAACCAACATACCACACTACAGTCATCCGACAGGATAAACTCATCATTACAGACTGCCGATAGGAAATTTGGAATAGCACAGTAAGTCGATAAGACCATCATACATCACTACATATATGTATATATATTTCCTATATTTACATAGGTGTCTGGAGATAGGAACGATTTTACACTCTTATTAACTGATCCAATGTTACAGATATTATCTCGCCTTTGTTTTTCGCTACACTATAATGTATTAGTACCATTAATAGATGGTTTACCACAATAATAGGATTTATTTCAACTGAACAATAGGCACGTTGAGCCAAAGAATAGGCTTTGTTTCAACTGAACAATAGGCACGTTGGATCACAAGGAATAGGCTTTGTTTCAACTGAACAGTAAGCATATTGAACCAAGAAATAGGCTTTGTTTAAACTGAACAATAGGCACGTTGGATCACAAGGAATAGAGTTTGTTTCAACTGAACAATGGGCACGATGGATCACAAGGAATAAGCTTTGTTTCAACTGAACAATAGACACGTTGGATCACAAGGAATAGACTTTGTTTCAACTGAACAGTAGGCACGTTGAACCAAGAAATAGGCTTTGTTTCAACTGGACAGTAGGCACGTTGAACCAAGAAATAGGCTTTGTTTCAACTGGACAGTAGGCACGTTGAACCAAGAAATAGGCTTTGTTTCAACTGAACAATAGGCACATTGAATCAAGGAATAGGCTTTGTTTCAACTGAACAATTGGCACGTTGGATCACAAGGAATAGGCTTTGTTTCAACTGAACAGTAGGCACGTTGGATCACAAGGAATAGGCTTTGTTTCAACTGAACAATAGGCACATTGGATCAAGGAATAGGCTTTGTTTCAACTGAACAATTGGCACGTTGGATCACAAGGAATAGGCTTTGTTTTCAACTGAACAGTAGGCACGTTGAACCAAGAAATAGACTTTGTTTCAAATAAACAATAGGCACGTTGGATCACAAGGAATAGGCTTTGTTTCAACTGAACAATAGGCACGTTGGTTCACAAGGAATAGACTTTGTTTCAACTGAAAAGTAGGCACATAGGATCACAAGGAATAGGCTTTGTTTCAATTGAATAATAGGCACGTTGGATCACAAGGTATAGGCTTTGTTTCAACTGAACAGTAGGCACATTGGATCACAAGGAATAGGCTTTGTTTCAATTAAATAATAGGCACGTTGAATCACAAGGAATAGACTTTGTTTCAACTGAACAGTAGGCACGTTAAACCAAGAAATAGGCTTTGTTTCAACTGAACAATAGGCACATTTGATCAAGGAATAGGCTTTGTTTCAACTAAACAGTAGGCACATTGGATCAAGGAATAGGCTTTGTTTCAACTGAACAGTAGGCACGTTGAACCAAGAAATAGGCTTTGTTTCAACTGAACAATAGGCACATTTGATCAAGGAATAGGCTTTGTTTCAACTGAACAGTAGGCACATTGGATCAAGGAATAGGCTTTGTTTCAACTGAACAGTAGGCACGTTGGATCACAAGGCATAAGCTTTGTTTCAACTGAACAATAGGCACGTTGGATCACAAAGAATAAGCTTTGTTTCAACTGAACAATAGGCACGTTGGATCACAAGGAATAGACTTTGTTTCATCTGAACAGTAGGCACGTTGAACCAAGAAATAGGCTTTGTTTCAACTGAACAGTAGGCACGTTGGATCACAAGAAATAGGCTTTGTTTCAACTAAACAGTAGGTATATTGAACCAAGAAATAGGCTTTGTTTCAACTAAACAATAGGCACGTTGGATCACAAGGAATAAGCTTTGTTTCAATTGAACAGTAGGCACGTTGGAGCACAAGGAATAGGCTTTGTTTCAACTGAACAATAGGCATATTGAACAAAGAAATAGGCTTTTTTCAACTAAACAGTAGGTATATTGAACCAAGAAATAGGTTTTGTTTCAACTGAACAATAGGCACGTGGAACCAAGAAATAGGCTTTGTTTCAACTGAACAGTAGGCACGTTGAACCAAGAAATAGGCTTTGTTTCAACTGAACAGTAGGCACGTTGGATCACAAGGAATAGGCTTTGTTTCAACTGAACAGTAGGCACGTTGAACCAAGGAATAGGCTTTGTTTCAACTGAACACTAGGCACGTTGAATCACAAGGAATAGGCTTTGTTTCAACTGAACAGTAGGCACGTTGGATCACAAGGAATAAGCTTTGTTTCAACTGAACACTAGGCACGTTGAATCACAAGGAATAGGCTTTATTTCAACTGAACAGTAGGCACGTTGGATCACAAGGAATAAGCTTTGTTTCAACTGAACAATAGGCACGTTGGATCACAAGGAATAGACTTTGTTTCAACTGAACAGTAGGCACGTTGAACCAAGAAATAGGCTTTGTTTCAAGTGAACAGTAGGCACGTTGAACCAAGGAATAGGCTTTGTTTCAACTGAACAGTAGGCACGTTGGATCACAAGGAATAAGCTTTGTTTCAACTAAACAGTAGGCACGTTGAACCAAGAAATAGACTTTGTTTCAACTGAACAATAGGCACATTGGATCAAGGAATAGGCTTTGTTTCAACTGAACAATAGGCACGTTGGATCACAAGGAATAGGCTTTGTTTCAATTGAATAAAAGGCACGTTGGATCACAAGGAATAGGCCTTGTTTTCAACTGAACAGTAGGCACGTTGAACCAAGAAATAGACTTTGTTTCAACTAAACAATAGGCACGTTGGATCACAAGGAATAGGCTTTGTTTCAACTGAACAATAGGCACGTTGGTTCACAAGGAATAGACTTTGTTTCAACTGAACAGTAGGCACGTTGAACCAAGAAATAGGTTTTGTTTTACCTGAACAGTAGGCACATTGGATCACAAGGAATAGGCTTTATTTCAATTGAATAATAGGCACGTTGGATCACAAGGAATAGGCCTTGTTTCAACTGAACAGTAGGCACGTTGAACCAAGAAATAGGCTTTGTTTCAACTGAACAATAGGCACATTTGATCAAGGAATAGGCTTTGTTTCAACTGAACAATAGGCACGTTGGATCACAAGGAATAGGCTTTGTTTCAACTGAACAATAGGCACGTTGGATCACAAGGAATAGGCTTTGTTTCAACTGAACAGTAGGCACGTTGGATCACAAGGAATAGGCTTTGTTTCAACTGAACAGTAGGCACATTGGATCAAGGAATAGGCTTTGTTTCAACTGAACAGTAGGCACGTTGAACCAAGAAATAGGCTTTGTTTCAACTGAACAATAGGCACGTTGGATCACAAAGAATAGGCTTTGTTTCAACTGAACAGTAGGCACGTTGAACCAAGAAATAGGCTTTGTTTCAACTGAAAAATAGGCACGTTGGATCACAAGAAATAGGCTTTGTTTCAACTGAACAGTAGGCACGTTGGATCACAAGGAATAAGCTTTGTTTCAACTGAACAATAGGCACGTTGGATCACAAGGAATAGACTTTGTTTCAACTGAACAGTAGGCAGGTTGAACCAAGAAATAGGCTTTGTTTCAACTGAACAGTAGGCACGTTGGATCACAAGAAATAGGCTTTGTTTCAACTAAACAGTAGGTATATTGAACCAAGAAATAGGCTTTGTTTCAACTGAACAATAGGCACGTTGGATCACAAGAAATAGGCTTTGTTTCAACTAAACTGTAGGTATATTGAACCAAGAAATAGGCTTTGTTTCAACTAAACAATAGGCACGTTGGATTACAAGGAATATAAGCTTTGTTTCAACTGAACAGTAGGCACGTTGGAGCACAAGGAATAGGCTTTGTTTTAACTCAACAATAGGCATATTGAACCAAGAAATAGGCTTTGTTTCAACTAAACAGTAGGTATATTGAACCAAGAAATAGGTTTTGTTTCAACTGAACAATAGGCACGTTCGAGCACAAGGAATAAGCTTTGTTTCAACTGAACAATAGGCACGTTGGATCACAAGGAATAAGCTTTGTTTCAACTGAACAATAGGCACGTTGGATCACAAGGAATAGACTTAGTTTCAACTGAACAGTAGGCACGTTGAACCAAGAAATAGGCTTTGTTTCAACTGACCAGTAGGCACGTTGGATCACAAGAAATAGGCTTTGTTTCAACTAAACAGTAGGTATATTGAACCCAGAAAGAGGCTTTGTTTCAACTGACAATAGGCACATTGGATCACAAGGAATAAGCTTTGCTTCAACTGAACAGTAGGCACGTTGGAGCACAAGGAATAGGCTTTGTTTCAACTGAACAATAGGCATATTGAACCAAGAAATAGGCTTTGTTTCAACTAAACAGTAGGTATATTGAACCAAAAAATAGGCTTTGTTTCAACTGAACAATAGGCACGTTGGGTCACAAGAAATAGGCTTTGTTTCAACTGAACAATAGGCACGTTGGATCACAAGAAATATGCTTTGTTTCAACTGAACAATAGGCACGTTGGATCACAAGAAATATGCTTTGTTTCAACTGAACAATAGGCACGTTGGATCACAAGAAATAGGCTTTGTTTCAACTGAACAATAGGCACGTTGGATCACAAGAAATATGCTTTGTTTCAACTGAACAATAGGCACGTTGGATCACAAGAAATAGGCTTTGTTTCAACTGAACAATAGGCACGTTGAACTAACGAATAGGTTTTGTTTCAACAGACCAAGAAATACGATGGGCCAAGGAATTGACCTTGCTTCAAATGACTAATAGATGTGTGTTTGACCAAGGAATAAATATTGTACCAATTAACTAATAGTTTCACACACACAAACTGACCCATAGATATGTTAAACCAGCGCATAAGTCTTGTTCCAATTGACTATTTGGTACATTAAACTGACGAATACGCTTTGTTTTAACTGGCTAATAGTGTAGATTCAGTGGAACAAAGACATCCATTTCTAGATGGTGCGCTAAGTTATGATGTTTAAAATGTTTTAACTAATACAATTTCACGAATTTTAGGTTAAGTAAATCAAGATAGTTTCCAGATAGATTTGAGTTAGGCAATATGATTCGCTGTTTTCTTTAAACACGCTAAAATACGTGGGAGGTTGTGAAAATAACGCCTTAAAATGAATACAATAAAAGACTTAGCAAATATTTTAAATTTTTAGATATGTGTATATATCTATAACCATTCTGGAATTCTCACCATGTATTTGAACAATTTTAGAACGTGAATAAAGGATATCTGAATTGTTTAAATAAAATTCAGCGATAATCTCTGAATAATGTTACAACCTATACATTGCAAATTCGGTAATGGTATTAAAGTCACGGCTTTCTACTGATCTAACCATGTTTTTATCTACTTGTCCTATTTATAAAGAAATATTTTGGAGTTGAAAATTCAGTTCTAGCTTATATTATTTTAACAAAATACGACGTAAGCAGCACACAGACACACACACAACACACTTATGAAACATCTTGAGGCCTTTCTTCCTTTCATTTAAAAGAAAGAAGCATTGTTTTTATTCCCTTCCTGAACGTGTTCTTAAAAATATCCTCATTACCATCACTAAGATCTCTATAATATTATATATTAGTAATGTACAAATTATCTAAAAAATGATTTTAAAACAGATTATCCTCTTCAGAGGACAACTTCAATTGATGGAATCATCTCTAAGATGAGACGAACTCTTCAATTTCATTTTAATCCATCGTCAGAAACTCCTTAGTAATAGATATTTCTGATTATTATTTCCTAAATAATATGCAAAATGGGATAGCCAGTTTATCGATAGTTAATTATAATAATAGTTATTCAAAATTCCAAGTATAATTTTAAGAACTACCTCTGCATGTGACGTACACGTCACGTAACAGGAGTTCCATGACGTACAGAGGATCTCTCCACCATGAAAAAATCCGTTTATACTCTGACAAACTGAATTGAGTGCGTATAACTTATTTACATACTTAAAGTTCAAAGTTGTTGAAGTGCTTTAAAGATGATTTTATAACCTCAACAGGTATATCGACAGAGATAGCTGAAATCAATCTTTACTCAATCTCTTAAAACACCTACCAAATCGTAATCATTATAATACATATAGGACTTTAGGCTTTATATGTAAATATGGTGTCCGCTTTATTCACCGCTGATTAGTTCCTCCATTCTTATCTCTTTTACCTCAAAGATACAACATGTATGAACAAGTTTATTATTTAGTGGTTAAATCCATGGTAACTGGCGTTCTAAACTCCAGGAACCCGCGGGTTATCCATAAATCGACATTCTGATTAAAGAGAATCGCAAGCATACGACGGGTAAATGCTATAGTACTATGAATCACATCGGGTTGAAAAGCAAGAAGAGGATAGTTCAAAAGGCCAATATATTCTTTCACAAATATCTCAATTAGAAAATCTATTGAGTAGTAGAAGAAGTATTGGAAAGGTCTCCACACCTGCGTGCCCTCTTGGTTACTACAGGAGTAAGCGTGAGTCGACAGGATAGCACAACGAAGGAGGTAAGTATTGAGTAGTAGAATCTTGAAACTATTTTATTATTATTTGTAATGTCATTATAACAAATAAATATTAATGCATTTTTAAACTATTACTGCCATTTTTTTTTTCAAAATAAAATAATTTTCAACTGTCTTTTTGTGTGATGTAAATTATTGGAAGGGCCTGGCTTATCAGTGGTGAACCCTCCCAGCGATTTCTATTTTAGTATGTCCTTTTTACTAAACCCCTCTTCACACAATGAATCTACAAATGGGACGGCTAGACGTGAGCAATTTGCCATCACAAGGATCTGTTACTGAAACACACGAACGAGAAGAGAGGATTAGCAGTAAAGTATTTTGTTGAAAACGTTTGAATATATCGTAGCAGAAATAGGGATGTTCTTAATACTTAAGGTTTGGTATTTTCTGTTTTTATAATGTTGAACAAGTAATTCACAAGAGGTCAAAGTATTCAGCTAGTATTAAAGTAGGGGGATACTTACCCGCGGCGAAGTGCAGGTGGTCTCGGGTGTCATCGTCCGTACTTGCCGCAGTGGGTTTATCATCGTCGGTGGGCGGGGACCGGGTCATCTGCCGCTGCGGAGGCCCGAAGCTCCCCACCGGCCCGCCGTACCCGCTGTCGGAGAACGGCCCTGCCCCGGGTAACCCGTAGGCAAAGGCCGAGGGCCCGACGAGGGAGCGAAATGCCGAGCCGTCCATCTCGCGGAGCTACGGCGCGATTGGATGAGGGCGGGATTTGTCGGGGGCGGAGCTTCCAAGCCACGCCCCTCGGCCTCGTAGCCCCTCCCACCCCAGGGTAAACTTGTCACTTTTTATTATCGCCGTATCTTTTTTATCCACTGGGAAGTGAATTATATGGTCCTTCCGCCTCCGCCTCTTATGTTTTTCTAATTTGGCGGAGATTTCCATATGAATCCGTTTGGGAAACGTATTTTGCTCTTTGTGTTTGCGTCTCGTGGCGCCAGGATTCCGCATTGCTGTCGAGGGGCTAACGACGCCCATTACATTGGGCCTCCTCAATTTACCATTCTGCTGGAATGTCTTGTCGGGAATGTCGCCAAGATGGCAAACAAAATGGCCGATTTCCAAGATGGTCGTTTGTCTTCTGGCCAAGAATTTATAAACGCCGCTGCTTTAGTCTTTATATTTCTAAATCTGTTTTATGTTTCTTTTCACAATATTGACCATTCTGCCTTGGTTTATTTAGTGCGGTTCACAAAATATATATTTTTAGCGAGTTGTAAATCTTGAAGTCAACAATAGGTTTTTCCATTGTTTGAAGAATGTCGAACCAATGCTATATAATTATTGATATCGATTTAGGTTTAGCTATGATCAAGAGACAAGCTATTAAATCACCAGCTTTCAAGTTTATAAAGCTGGTTACATAGGAATATGATGTCAAATTATCTTGACTAAAATGAGCAGTTTTACGTTTCTCAGTATTTAGCGGGAAGAATGTTGTTTTGGTTTGTTAAGTGAACCGATCTCTCATGCCTTCTCATTGGACGAATGTAGCCATGTTTGTACATAAGAGGGGACTATGGGAATACGAGGGGCGCCAGGGAAATGACACAGAGGAGATAAACAAGGGATGTTCATAAGAGTGGAAGTCTATATATCATCATTCGGGATATTACTCCATATTGATAAACTTCGTGGTAGATGTGTATACTGTTCTAATGTACTATCCAGGGATGTAATTCAAGTGATGAATAGATAGAATAAATCAGAAGTGTTGGTTGTAAGATCTTGTAACGTCATGGCGGATGACACTTAAAGGCTCTTGCCACGCTATTGGACTGAAACATTGGCAGCTTCACCAAACTAATAACGTAACAAGTCAAAGATTCACTATCTTTGCTGATTCATCGGCCCAAGAGAGAGCTTTGTATACTTGTACAACCGGTTCTAGAGTTCAGCAGAAAAGTCTGGAACATCGTTAAAGAATGAAAAATAAATTGATTAGAAGACACGCAATGGCTGTTATGCCTCATTCCTATCCCTGGACAATTTTATTTTTCCGTTCATCATTACTCTTCATAATTCACCCTTTCATACATCATCCAAAAAGGTTAGAAATAGTCAATATTTCACCTTGAAATAAATTTTGATTTTTCTTTGAAAAGAAACTCATGCGGTGTAACTTCAAGTGTTGTTTTACAATCACAAGCCGCAGTGTATTATATTGTACTTTTAATATTGTTTACTTTTTACATTCTTGGACTCTGGAACGAGTTTATATAAGACGAAATGTCTTAAATAAAAGGCTTCGGTTCACTTATTATTGAATCCTTGGTTCTATATCCTCCCATCAATCCAAAGTTTGACAATGGTAACATCTTGGGAACGGGCGACTCCCTCACCCCATCTAGCCGGTTTTATAAATATGGCACATGATCTTTTGGTACGCGATTTAGCTCTCATAACTTACTTATAAAACAGGTACAATAAATATTCTCAATTATTTTTTTTTTGTATAAGCAAATATCTTTCTTTTTCTTTCTCTTTGTAGAATACTTTTCTATTAACTTTTTTTCGAATAAATAATATTCATTTGTTTATCCGAAGTTTTGTACCTAAGCGTCGTTTGTCCAATATTGATCTATGATAGTGTATAAAATAAGTTATACACTTTTTTTTACAAAATTCTATTCTTCTATACAACACTTTGATTTTACCCAAAAGACCTATATATGTTTCCAACCTCCTCCCAGTTAAAAAAATGTATCAATATTCATCAATAATTATCAATCTTTATGCGAAATAAAAACTAAAGAATTTGAAAAAAAAAAAAGGAATTTCTTGATATGAACCTCAATGATATATTTTTTTATAGATCACCGGTTACTAAAAGCTCATTGTTTTATCTAAAACTAAAAAATTAATACAAGGTTGTACAGAGGTTCGTAAACACTTTCAAAAATATAAATACCAATATTATTCGCCATTATGTATAATGCCTTTGTATTGTGTATAATTGTATTATTATGTATTCGCCGTGATACTATTTTTCGCCTAGTAATAAGAAAAAACAACGTTTTAACAAAAACACGAACTTTTGGGACAACCTTATATATTCTATTTAATAATTGTTTATCCTGATGGTTTTCTTTATTAATAACTAAGCTTCCAGATTCCGCGCATTCTTTATAAAGATTTTAAAATAGCTTTTTCGATAAATTCTTCCTGTATTTGTAGATAGCTATTTGGTTGATTCTGAGTCGATTCTTCTGGCCTAAAAGAAGAGTAACGCAAGGCAAAGATTTTTTTTCACACAAACCTACTATTAACTACATCCTGACCTCATTTACAGAAGCAGCGAAGATGGTGGACAAGAAGTAAGGATACCAAATGCTACTACTTTGCCAAAAATTCTTCCTCGCAAAATAATCTTAGATAGGATCATGCGTGTGTGTACATTCGAATCTTATTCTAGCAATTATCTTCGCTTCAAAATCTCTTAAGTGAATGGAAAGAAATGTTAGTTCTATCCGCCGCATTTAGATTTTATTTGCCGGTTATCCATTATGTCTATGAAAACATACTCTTTGTTTTCAACATAATCTATAATATTAACATTAGAGAAAATATGGTTTTACGGGCTACTAACCAAAGTGTATGATTTTTGAGCCCAAAATATTGGCCCTTAACGTTTTGTGAATTTAATATATAATTGCGAATCTCTTAAAACTATATAAAAAGAGGTTATAAATATACAAACTATATATTTGTAAACACATTTTTCTCACAAAAATATATCTACAGATATTCTATATTCCTATATATAACTTTTAAATATTATTTCCAATTAGATGAAAAGGAATGTGAAGAATTCAACTATATCAACAGTGTCTTCTGGTCAGAAGGTTCTGCTCGGCATCCTATTTGGGCAGGGATGTAAGGCTCTTGTTTGCTTGTCAGCTGTAGATTCTTCTAATCCATTGTTACAGAAAGAAAAATTAAGATAAAATAAAGGATCATATATAATAATGGAGTAAATAAAGGGTAGATAAAATGTAGGGAAATAAACATAGTTGTATATGTACAAATTTATTCAGCAAGGGGGGCTTCCCTACCCTGAGAGAGTCCTCCTCCAGACAAGGTCTTCTTGAACACTCCTCAGTTCCACGCCGAGGAAGTATCTATAGATGTGTGTCTTGGCAGACGTCAGGATGGCAAGACAGTTTATTTAATGAATAAACAATCCGAACTTTATGAAATTCCAGAAATGCAATAAGGGTGTCAAAAAGTTACTATTTACGGGTTAACACACAAAGTTGCAAATTACTAGGGCCTAGAGTAATAGTAACTAATCGTACACTCAAGAGTATAATACACACAAAAAAGAGGTAAATAATAATTCACAATTTGTTAAATAAAATAAAAAAAAAACAGTACTTATCTTTATTGCTGCTTAGGTAGGGATCGGACCGGGGTTACACAGGGAAATGCGATGAGATCACCAGACACGGATAAAATACAAAGAAAACAATATAAGCGTCTCTAAACAAAACCTTTTTAACCACACTGGCCTCACGCATTCCCTTAAACCCCCTTTATATACAAACATGGCCACATTCGTCCAATTAGAATGCTTGAGAGATCGGTTTACTTATCTGATAAAAACAACGTTCTTCGCACTAAAGAAATAGGATAAGATAAGCGTGCAAATATTTGTCAATATAATTTGACAAGGGAAGTTTACAGAGTATCAAAATATGTGTGAATATAAAAATTATTAATCTGTTCATAAAATAATGAATACTGTATTTTGCTACATAGTTCCTTTCCTCTGTGACTCGCAGATTCCAAATTCTGTTTGGATCATGAATCCGACGTCAAGGATTCCCTCGAAGTCTTGTAAGTCTGTCCTTAGTGCCTGTGCGTTCTTTTTCTTGCGATGTGAAGAGCGACTTTGTCGCCGTATCGTCTTTTTGAAATGAAGTGTTTGTTTTGACACGGCGGTGGAGTCTGGGAGTCATTCGCGGAAAATGTATCTCACAGAACCTCCCATGGCCTAAAGGTTTGCTGGCGATCTTCAGTTTGTCTTGCCTAATCTACTCAACACTTCCACCAAAATGTCACATAGAAAAATGAAAGACAAACATGGGGTGACAAGACAATGAGAGGCAATCAGGGATGTTTACGGAGTAGCAGAATTTGAATATCAAACGTAATAATATGTTTATAAAATAATAAATATATCCGTTACAGTATTAATATGATTGGGTTCGAAAGAAGTCAGTCTTGTGCACAACAAACCTTAGTAACCAAATCAAAGTTTTACAACGTTCAATTTTTTACTGGACACGGTAACTTTAGATCATATTTGTACAAGGTCAGAAAGACGGATTCGCCTAAATGCTCATGTGGTGCAGAAGAAGAAAATCCTGTACATATTCTAACGGACTGTCGACTTGTAGAGGACTTGAGAGTCAAAAATCAAATAAATATAAATTGTCTAAATCAAATAGTTAATAATAGATATATGTATATAAATTTTAATAGATTCTGTAGAATGTTTTTTAGTAATAGATAGCCTAGGCTGTAATAAATGGTAAATAGTTATATGCTGTAAATAGCTCTAAATTTCTGTTCTTAACTGTGATGTTCACTAATATTCATTATAGGGTAATTAAATCGTTAACTAACTGACAAATACGTTAATAATTTCTAAAATAATAACTAAAATCATATTAATAATTACTGTAAAATCTCCCAAACTTCTGTATGCATGCAAATTTCCAAGACGGATATCGCGTGCTTTGTAAATGATAATAATAAAAAAATAATAATAATAAAATAAAATCAAAGTTGTTAGTAATCAGATGACATCGCTTCCTGCGGGAATCTCTCCAGATGGACGATATAATCTGGGAATGAGCACTCTGAGCACGCTGTGTGATGTCTGGAATCAATCAGATCTTCGTTGGGCTAGGATAATCTGTTGTGCGACTATCAATATCGCTAGAAGACATTTATAATTGTCACCAACTCGTCAAAAACAGCTGGATGCAGAGGAGAATGCTGAGAGTCTAGAGACCAAAAGAATGAAAACAGCCTTGAGATAGGCGATTCTTGGATTTTCTTAGATGTAGAATAAACATGTTTCTTGAACTGCGTTTATAGCTATAAAATAATATCTCTGACGCTGTCCATTCAAGTCGATGTTGTAGAATTGTCGTCCTCCACATAGAACTGTTATCATTTCGAAATCTACAAACCTTTACTACAAAAAATGCATGCTGGATTTTAGACGTAATACTTTATTTTAAGATATTTCTGCGAGAAGAAGAATCGTGTTTTGATAAAGAAAGAGCATACAGAGTGTCGAAATTTCATATTGCTTCTAAAACATAATCTGCGCCTTTTAAAAAATAAAATAATAGAATATATTTTTTAAGCGAGGATAGTGAAATCATGTCGTCAGAAAATTCCCGTTAAAATAGTCTGATACATTGCATATTTTAGAGATCTTTTGAGAAGAATCATATGGAATTTGTTACCTACCATCTTTTAGGCACATTTTAATTTTTTAAAGGGGAAATTCATTAATCTGATGATGAGTGTTCTAGGTAGAGAATATTAAAATTAATACCGTCCATTTAATGGAATCTCTAAGCCTTTCGCATACACCATATATATCTATGGCATATAAGGAATAATTATTTTTATTATCTACTATTTATATTAGGAGTAAAAATAGGTTCGTGCGGTTTCTTTTTTTCGAAAATTGAAGCTTTATTGCGAAAAATTGGTTAGACCTTCAATGATCATAGTATTGTCCGTCGCTAGACACACCTTTTCCCATCTTTCTGGCAATTGACGGATCCCATCGCGGAAAAAGGCCGGCTCTATGGCCGCTATCCATTCATCGATCCATTTTTTGACTTCATCGTAATAATAAAAAGTGGCATTGAATTATAAGATGCGAAGAGGTGAAGAGGATTATTTCAGAACAGGGAAGATGGCGTTCTATGATAGTCCATTTCTGTATCGAAGATGGCATTACATGACGATGAGGACATGTTTTTTCATGACTTATTGGGATCCCGTTATTTGGTTTATAATCATAACCATGTTCATTCCATCCGTAGAATTAATATACACCGCCATGATAAATTAAACCAAAAAGATTTATGTCTGAAGGATAATCAGGAGAGTTGGCGACATCTTTTGTACAATCCCCGGGAGCCTGGGTTAATTAAATCTATATCTAATACATTTCCAAAATCTTGTAACTATGTAACTATGTTACTATGTAAATAGATTGATAGGATATGCGATTTGGAAGTTGTCGTATGTGTGTTGATACATATCGCCTGCTTAACTGCATTGCGACAGGAGCTACCTTGGGAGTTTCTCTCACCTGCCTGGGAATACTTGGAGAATGCATCGGCTGAGAAGTATTATGCAACTTTTTGATCACACGCACAGGGACAGAAGATTTTTATAGAACGTCCGAATAAACAAGGAACATCTCTAGAGGATCGGTGGAGAAGCTGTATAAATTATTGACAGCTACGATCCAGAATCGAAGCCCGCATTGGGAGCTTTTTGTTCTGAAGAAAACAATGGCTTCAATTGTCCTCGATTCTTGAAAAAGTCTAACCTCAGCATTCAGTGCAAATAATCAAACGGGGCTCTGGCGTACTTGTGAGCGCAAAAATCGAACTGATTTCTACATTTGTAAACATGTGGTGTACTTGCAGTAAAAGTAATCGCTAACTATCCACCAAGATTATTACGTGCCTGTACCACATCTAGTAAAATAGAATATAGTTTTACGGGCTACTAACCAAAGTGTATGATTAATAAAAACGAGCCTGCCGGGATAAAAAATTCCCACGCCGGGAATCGAACCCGGGCCTCAAAAAAAGTGTCAGAAGTGGGATAAAAAACTTCCCCAGGTGAAGCGTGAACTCCACATCTAGTTGTTGTTGTTGTCGTGTCCAATGAAGAGCCACAGATGTCCCCGTGCATCTCTACCACAGTAGTCGCAATGTCCACTATCTTGGGTGTGTAAAGCTGCTGCTTTGGGTCCATGTCAATTTTCTGCAAGGCTGCGGCCATTGCTGGGCATGAAAATATGTGGGTAGGCGTTAGTTCAACACCAGGTCAGTTATTGCGTGTTCTATAGGTTATTGTGCCATCTGGATGTATTGTCATTCTTTTATAGCTTTTCGTTCTGAGTCTTCCACATCTAGTAAGAGGGATAATATGGTTTTACTACTAACAAAAGTGTATTATGTTTGAGCCAACATACATCTAGTACGAAAATGATAATAAATAGGTGTATGTCTTCAGCTCAATAGGTCTTGATAGGAACACACACAAGGCCGTTTTCCATTCCAAACTGGGGCTGCAGTGGCGCAGCAGTATTCGGACTGCCATCCACTCCATTGATTGGGGATCAGGCGAAATCCACCGCGGCACTCCGGTAAGTCTCCATTTCATCAGCGCCCCGTAATGCCCGGATTGGGCGGATTGCCACCTGGCGCCATTTGCATAATCCCGCCCGCCGTTCTGCTAATTAAAATGGGCGCAGGTAGTGTGGTGACCGCTGACTTCTGGGGCGGGGAATCTTCACCTGGAAAGTTCTCGTGTTCTCCCTAGAGTTGGATCTCTTCTGATACTAACTGCTAGGTACATTTTTGTTGTTGTTTGTCGTGCGATTGTAGAATTCTAACGGTTGTTTTTTTAGGTTAAACTTGCTTGTGTTGAGAGGTCTTATGGCTAATTCTTAGGTTGACTTACAGACGTAGATTACTGGTAAACTTTCTTTTAACGTTGGTTTGTTATCTTCAACTTGCTATTGCAGAGTTGTGACGTTTTTCTTAGGTGGAATTTGCGGTTGTAAATAAATCATTTTTGATCCAATACATGTCGTTTTATATAAATATCTATTATTGAGAATTTTTCTAATTTAAAAAAGTTCTATTTGATGTCTCAAACTTGCGACTTTGTTTTTAGATTCAACTTTCTGTTCCAATTGTGCTGCAGAATTGTAACATTTGTTCCTTAGATTCAAAATACTGTTGCGGAATTGTAACATTTGTTCCTTAGATTCAAAATGCTGCTGCGGAATTGTGAAGTTTGTTCCTTAATTCTCAACTTTCTATTGCCGAATTGTAACATTTCTTCCCTAGTTACAACTTGCTGTTGTGGAATTGTAACCTTTTTTCTTCAAGTACCACTTGCTGTTGCGGAATTGTAACCTTTTTTCTTCATGTACCACTTGCTGTTGCGGAATTGTAACCTTTTTTCTTCATGTACCACTTGCTGTTGCGGAATTGTAACCTTTTTTCTTCATGTACCACTTGCTGTTGCGGAATTGTAACCTTTTTTCTTCATGTACCACTTGCTGTTGCGGAATTGTAACCTTTTTTCTTCGTGTACCACTTGCTGTTGCGGAATTGTAACCTTTTTTCTTCGTGTACCACTTGCTGTTGCGGAATTGTAACCTTTTTTCTTCGTGTACCACTTGCTGTTGCGGAATTGTAACCTTTTTTCTTCGTGTACCACTTGCTGTTGCGGAATTGTAACCTTTTTTTCTTTATGTACCACTTGCTGTTGCGGAATTGTAACGCTTAGTGTATGTGTATATGGTATAAATAAATTAACATCTTCAATTTCTAAAATGGTTTTGTAAAAACTCATTATTTTCCTCAGGTTACAAGAAACTAGCATTACTTGTCATGAGAATAAAAAGAACATAACAGCAAACACATGCTGACAATCGCCCCAGTTCAGCATGCCGTTGGCAGCTTGCACAGAATAAAAAGAAACAAAACAATATTTCTTGGTAAAAGTGGGGATTAAATGTAGCCACTGCATTGTTCTTCCGCAGTTTATATTCACATAGAAGATATGTTATTCACAACATCAATTTCACAATTCCACAAAAATATTTTGCAAATATATGTCGGAAATTAAAAATAAAAAACTAGATACTATTCTAAATCCATCTAAATATATAATCCATCTAAAAAGCTAAAATGCGCTTGCGTATCCTTTGTTGTCAATTTATGAAAATCTAATGAAGATAGAGGACCTCAGAGAAAGCAAGAGAGTGTTGCTTTATTATTTGAGCTGAAAATCTGTGATCTTAGGTTATTAAGCCAAAAAAATTGGCATGTATTACATACACCGTCAATATTTTGTTTCAGATCCACTCTTATTTTACACTTTAAACAGAAAATAAACATTATTAATCAACGATACATTATTCAAATGAAGTGTCGCACACCCAGTATTATTCATGTGAGTAGTAGACGTCAATTCAGTAAATGTCGAGCAGAAAGTTGGCGTACATGATATGGTAGATTAAATCCAGGAAATGCCGAGCAGGAAGGTGGAGTAACAAATGAATTGTAGACGTCAATCCAGTAAATTCCGGAAAGGAAAGTGGAGTACATGATATGGTAGATTAAATCCAGGAAATGTCGAGCAGGAAGGTGGAAAACACATGAATTGTAGACGTCAATCCAGTAAATGTCGAACAGAAAGTTCGCGTACATCCAGTAAATGTCGAGCAGGAAGGTGGAGCAACACATGAATTGTAAACGTCAATCCAGTAAATTCCGGAAAGGAAAGTGGAGTAACACATGAATGGTAGACTCAATTCAGTAAATGTCGCACAGGAAGTTCGCGTACATGATATGGTTGATTAAATCCAGTAAATGTCGAACAGAAAGTTCGCGTACATCCAGTAAATGTCGAGCAGGAAGGTGGAGCAACACATGAATTGTAAACGTCAATCCAGTAAATTCCGGAAAGGAAAGTGGAGTAACACATGAATGGTAGACTCAATTCAGTAAATGTCGCACAGGAAGTTCGCGTACATGATATGGTTGATTAAATCCAGTAAATGTCGAGAAGGAAGGTGGAGTAACACATGAATTGTAGACATCAATCCAGTAAATTCCGGAAAGGAAAGTTGAATACATGAATGGTAGACTCAATTCAGTAAATGTCGAAACTCCGCCTTTGTGCCGGTACAAAGCCCGGATGAAAAAGGAGGAGGGGGAGCAGTAACACATTCAATATACAGTTACGAGCGTCATGCGTTCTTAATTCTTCATCTCTGTCACCGTTTGCTTTTTTTTTTTTTGGAATGGCGCTCTCCTATTGGTTGGCTACGATCACGCCACCTTTGCCCCCCCCCCCCCCCCACTCGCTTTTTGGTTTTGGTTTCGCTATTGTGTTGGAGCGGGTCGCTCCTTAAATAAATACATATATTAGTTAATAACTAAATGGAATCCTCTCTTTTTCCCAGTAAGAGACGCCTACGGAAGCCAACAGTACATAGACAGATAAAGCACATAGGCTATAGTTATTAACTAATATATGCATTTATTTAAGGCGCCAATTTATAATTGCAACAAATAGTATTTGAATAAAAACATTCAATCGGGTAAAACACGGGCTTTGCCCGGGTCATTCGGCTAGTGGCATCTATTCCTCATGTCAGAGGCGGCCATTTCTTTTGGAGCTAAGTCGGCCTGCCATTGAGTAGTTCTCCCAGTCTTAATGACAAAGGCAGACGCATTCTACTTCACCCAGTCATGATGGTTGTTGCTTGATACCCTGATATGATTGAGTAGAGATAAGAAAGGAGGAGGAGTAAATGTCTAACAGGAAGCTAACGTACAAGATATGGTAGATTAAATTCAGTAAGGAAAGGAAGGTGGAGTACATAAATGACAGTCTCAATATCGAACAACGACTCCCTTGTAGCTACCCATGTAGTAATTGATTGCCATCTGGATTGGAGTGTACAAGGATTGTGATTGCATAGTATTTGTAAATGAGACGTCACGGCCCCCCGCACCTGACCGCAACCCTCCACAATGGGCCAGATGGCCCCCCCGTCAAGTGGGGGCACAGGTGTCCCATATGGTCCCCCATCTGTGCACGTTGACGTGGCAAATATGGCGTCCCCTCTCAATAGCGGTCCTATTGATGGGATTACAAAGTTGAGGCGATTAGAGCGCGTTTTAATTTCCTTTTGTGGTCTTGTTGGTGGTCTCCGTACCTTAGTCATCAACACTTTGTTTCTTTCTTGTTACCTCGCTATATAGCAGTTTGTTTCTTGTGGCCTCCATACCTTCTGTTGGATCGTGTTGTTTTAGGTTGATTCGTAGTGTATCTCTCCATACCTTCTGTTGGATCCTGTTGCTTTAGGTTGATTCGTGTTGTGGCCCTCCATACCTTCTGTTGGATCGTGTTGTTTTAGGTTGATTCGTAGTGTATCTCTCCATACCTTCTGTTGGATCCTGTTGCTTTAGGTTGATTCGTGTTGTGGCCCTCCATACCTTCTGTTGGATCGTGTTGTTTTAGGTTGATTCGTAGTGTATCTCTCCATACCTTCTGTTGGATCGTGTTGCTTTAGGTTGATTCGTGGTGTATTCTTCCATACCTTCTGTTGTATCGTGTTGCTTTAGGTTGATTCGTGGTGAATTCTTCCATACCTTCTGTTGGATCGTTTTGTTTTAGGATATTCCGTGGTGTATCCCTCCATACCTTCTGTTGGATCGTTTTGTTTTAGGATATTCCGTGGTGTATCCCTCCATACCTTCTGTTGGATCGTGTTGTTTTAGGTTGATTCGTGGTGTATTCTTCCATACCTTTTGTTGGATCGTGTTGCTTTAGGTTGATTCGTGGTGTATTCTTCCATACCTTCTGTTGGATCGTGTTGTTTTAGGTTGATTCGTGGTGCATCTCTCCATACCTTCTGTTGGATCGTGTTGCTTTAGGTTGATTCGTGTTGTATCTCCCCATACCTTCTGTTGGATCGTGTTGTTTTAGGTTGATTCGTGGTGCATCTCTCCATACCTTCTGTTGGATCGTGTTGTTTTAGGTTGATTCGTGGTGCATCTCTCCATACCTTCTGTTGGATCGTGTTGCTTTAGGTTGATTCGTGTTGTATCTCCCCATACCTTCTGTTGGATCGTGTTGCTTTAGGTTAATTCGTGTTGTATCCTTCCATACCTTCTGTTGGATCGTGTTGTTTTAGGTTAATTCGTGTTGTATCCTTCCATACCTTCTGTTGGATCGTGTTGCTTTAGGTTGATTCGTGTTGTATCTCTCCATACCTTCTGTTGGATCGTGTTGCTTTAGGTTGATTCGTGTTGTATCTCCCCATACCTTCTGTTGGATCGTGTTGTTTTAGGTTGATTCGTGGTGCATCTCTCCATACCTTCTGTTGGATCGTGTTGTTTTAGGTTGATTCGTGGTGCATCTCTCCATACCTTCTGTTGGATCGTGTTGCTTTAGGTTGATTCGTGTTGTATCTCCCCATACCTTCTGTTGGATCGTGTTGCTTTAGGTTAATTCGTGTTGTATCCTTCCATACCTTCTGTTGGATCGTGTTGTTTTAGGTTAATTCGTGTTGTATCCTTCCATACCTTCTGTTGGATCGTGTTGCTTTAGGTTGATTCGTGTTGTATCTCTCCATACCTTCTGTTGGATCGTGTTGCTTTAGGTTGATTCGTGTTGTATCTCCCCATACCTTCTGTTGGATCGTGTTGTTTTAGGTTGATTCGTGGTGCATCTCTCCATACCTTCTGTTGGATCGTGTTGTTTTAGGTTGATTCGTGGTGCATCTCTCCATACCTTCTGTTGGATCGTGTTGCTTTAGGTTGATTCGTGTTGTATCTCCCCATACCTTCTGTTGGATCGTGTTGCTTTAGGTTAATTCGTGTTGTATCCTTCCATACCTTCTGTTGGATCGTGTTGCTTTAGGTTAATTCGTGTTGTATCTTTCCATACCTTCTGTTGGATCGTGTTGCTTTAGGTTAATTCGTGTTGTATCCTTCCATACCTTCTGTTGGATCGTGTTGCTTTAGGTTGATTCGTGTTGTATCTCCCCATACCTTCTGTTGGATCGTGTTGCTTTAGGTTAATTCGTGTTGTAACCTTCCATACCTTCTGTTGGATCGTGTTGCTTTATGTTAATTCGTGTTGTATCCTTCCATACCTTCTGTTGGATCGTGTTGCTTTAGGTTGATTCGTGGTGTATTCTTCCATACCTTCTGTTGGATAGTGTTGCTTTAGGTTTATTCGTGGTGTATTCTTCCATACCTTCTGTTGGATCGTGTTGCTTTAGGTTGATTCGTGGTGTATCCTTCCATACCTTCTGTTGGATCGTATTGTTTTAGGATATTACGTGGTGTATCTCAATACCTTCTGTTGGATCGTGTTGCTTTAGGTTGATTCGTGTTGTATCTCCCCATACCTTCTGTTGGATCGTGTTGCTTTAGGTTAATTCGTGTTGTATCCTTCCATACCTTCTGTTGGATCGTGTTGCTTTAGGTTAATTCGTGTTGTATCCTTCCATACCTTCTGTTGGATCGTGTTGCTTTAGGTTGATTCGTGGTGTATTCTTCCATACCTTCTGTTGGATCGTGTTGCTTTAGGTTTATTCGTGGTGTATTCTTCCATACCTTCTGTTGGATCGTGTTGCTTTAGGTTGATTCGTGGTGTATCCTTTCATACCTTCTGTTGGATCGTGTTGTTTTAGGTTGATCGTGTTGTGGCTCTCCATACCTTCTGTTGGATCGTGTTGCTTTAGGTTGATTCGTGTTGTGGCCCTCCATACCTTCTGTTGGATCGTGTTGTTTTAGGTTGATTCGTGTTGTGGCCCTCCATACCTTCTGTTGGATCGTGTTGCTTTAGGTTGATTCGTGTTGTGGCCCTCCATACCTTCTATTGGATCGTGTTGCTTTAGGTTGATTCTTGGTGCATCTCTCCATACCTTCTGTTGGATCGTGTTGCTTTAGGTTGATTCGTGTTGGAGCCGTCCATACCTTCTGTTGGATCGTGTTGTTTTAGGATTATCCGTTGTGTAGCCCTCCATATATTTTGTTGAATCCTGTTGTTCTAGAATGATCCGTGATGTGACCTGAATATTCAAAACCAGGCAGTTGGTCCCTTCTTCATCACAATGCTCTCTCTCTCTCTCTCTCTCTCAGGACAGTAGCTATTCAAGAATTTTTAGCCAATAAACAAGCCAACAATAATACACTATTTTCCTCAAATTTAAGCTCCTGCGATTATTTTTTGTTCCAAACACTCAAGATCACAATGAAAGGACGTTTGTTTGAGGATGTTGAAGACATTGAAAGCTTTGTAACATCGACTCTTCGGAACATACCACAAGATTTGATGCAGAAATCTTTTGTCTCTTTGTTGGACCGTGCCACTCAGTGTATCAATGAGAAAGAATTTACTCTGAATAAGACTTTATAATTATTTTAAGGAGATTTTTTTTTTAATTATGACCTCAGTCTCATTTTTTCAATTGTCGGACTAGCAATTATTGAAAATAGTAACTCAAAGATAACCTTAAAACGTCCTCCGGATAAAAGCGATGATATTCAAAGTCAGGTACAAATTATTCGTTTAATGAAATTTTCCGTAAAACAGCATCTTATTTCCATATATACCTATTTACATAAGTCCTCTCTTCTATCAATCTGTTAGTGATGAACTCATCAAACACATTCTGAGTAAATACAGAAACTTGCTTAACTAGAAAATCGTACAAAAGATAAAACATCCTCCAGTCGATTCCTCGATTCAACAGACATTTCTAAAATTCTGAAACATTCAGAGTTAACCTCGTTCTATTGGAGTTGTCATACTGGCTGAATCCTAGCCTCAGAAGGAAAAAAGTTCTAATAATTTTATCAAGCCTCTAAACCAACTTAAACTACCTATCTTATTATAGTAGTACCCTATCCATCAAATGTCCATCTGTATTTTGATGTACACTTTATATAACTATGTACGACATATATATGTGTATGAAAAAATAAAAAATAAAAAGGTCAGGCGTTGATTTTAAAAATAAAAAAGGCATATCCTGACCAGGAGCACAGGTGCTTTTCAGAAGGCAGAGCGCCATCTGGTGGAACAGAAATCAACTAAACATTGATTTAGCCTGTTCCCTGATATTTAGCCAACCCAATTTCCTGATAAATCAAGAAAAGCCATCCACGAACGCGTCTCGCGCTGTTGGCGCTCGTCAGCAATATATATATACTAGCCGAATGACCCGGGCAACGCCCGTGTTTTACCCGATTGAATGTTTTGATTCAAATACTATTTGTTACAATTATAAATTGGCGCCTTAAATAAATGCATATGTTAGTTGATAACTATAGCCTATGTGCTTTATCTGTCTATGTACTGTTGGCTTCCGTAGGCGTCTCTTACTGGGAAAAAGAAAGAGAGGATTCCATTTAGTTATTAACTAATATATGCATTTATTTAAGGAGCGACCCGCTCCAACACAATAGTTACAAAAGCGAAGAAGCGAGTGGGGGGGGGGGGGTGCAAAGGTGGCGTGATCGTAGCCAACCAATAGGAGAGCGCCATTCAAAAAAAAAAAAAAGCAAACGGTGACAGAGATGAAAAATTATTAAGAACGCATGGCGCTCGTAACTGTATATAGAATTGTAGGAAAGTATAATTATTTTATGTACAGATTATCAATTTTGATATTTGTAATTCGCTACTCTGCAAGTTTCCCTCATTGCTTCTCTTGTATTTATAAATTTTATT
This sequence comes from Cordylochernes scorpioides, assembly GCA_030710605.1. Classification (NCBI taxonomy): domain Eukaryota; kingdom Metazoa; phylum Arthropoda; class Arachnida; order Pseudoscorpiones; family Chernetidae; genus Cordylochernes; species Cordylochernes scorpioides. The sequence continues at coordinate 64,153,078 of CP092876.1, read as the reverse complement.
TTGTTTTGGCCTTAAATAAATTGTCATGTTATTCTGGAGTTTGTCTTTCCCTAATTTTCTACGTGACATTTTGGTGGAGATGCTGGGTAAATTAGGAAAGACAAACTGAAGATCACCGAAAAGACATAGAGGCCACGGATGCTGTGATTTACATTTTCCGAGACTGGCTCCAGGATTCCACCGCCATGTCAAAGCCAAGACTTCTCCCCAAGAAGAATATGCCTCTATTGACGATACGACGCCGAAGCCGTTCTTCACGACGCAAAAGAAAGAACGCGAATTTACTAGGGACAAAGTTCCAAGATTCTGTGGAAGTCCTTGGAAAAAACACATCAGATCCAAGTCAGTATCAACAATATTTGTAAGCTGTGGGTCATAGCTCCAATAGGGAAGGAGCTATGTAGCTAAGTATTTATTATTTTATGTACAGATTATCAATTTTTATATTTTAAAGGCGTAAGATTCTTTTTGAAATTAAACAATTTCTACTGCCCTTACTGCAATGGAAAAATTAAAGGGAGGGCCTGGCTTATCAGTGGTGAACCCTCCCAGCTTATGTCCATAGTTCTTCTAAACTACCCATTCCAAGAGTCTACCAACAGTTTCACTATAAAAGGAAGTTCCAAAATGCAATATAACAGCGGTATGGCAGTTAAACTGGCGAAACCGCTGGGAGGGTTCACCACTGATGAGCCAGGCCCTCCCTTTAATTTTTCTATTGCAGTAAGGGCAGTAGAAATTGCTTAATTTCAAAAAGAATCTTACGCCTTTAAAATAGTTTCGAATTTTGATAACAGATGGCGCGCTAGTGCATCATTTATATTTTGCTACTCTGTAAACTTCCCTCATTGCTTCTCTTGTATTTATACATTTTAATTTGTTTTGGCCTTAAATAAATTGCCATGTTATTCTGGAGTTTCCTAATTTTCTACGAGACAATATATATAATCTTGTAGAACGACGTTTGACAATTTTACCGCAAATGTTTCTTTTGAACGAAAAATCGTATTTTATTTTAAGGAGAAATAACGACTATTTCTATCCTTAGGGATGAAGTATGAAAGTATGAATTGTGAAGAGTAATGATAAACGGAAAAATAAAAGTGTCAAGGGATGGGAATTATTATTTTTCCGTTTATCATTACTCTTCACAATTCATTCTTTCATACTTCATCCCTAAAGATAGAAATAGTCGTTATTTCTCCTTAAAATAAATTACGATTTTTCGTTCAAAAGAAACATTTGCAGTAAAATTGTCAAACGTCGTTCTACAATCATAAACCGCATTATATTGCCACGTGGAAAATTAGGGAAGACCAACTTCGGGATGAGACAAATTTATTTCAGGCAAGAACAAACTATGAGTGATAAACAAAAGATAAGCAAAAGAGGGAAGTGTACAGAGTATAGCAAAATATAAACATAAAAAATAATACTCTGCTAATAAAATAATAAATACTTTGTTACATAGCTCCTTCCCTAAGGGACTGTAACCCACAGCTTGAAATTATTGTAGACATGGATCTGACGTGCTTCTGCCAAGGATTCCATCGAAGTCTTGGAACTTTGTCCCTAGTACCTTTGCGTCCTTTTTCTTGCGGCGTGAAGAGCGGCTTTGTCGTCGTATCGTCTATAGGGACATCGTCATCTTCGCGGGAAGTCTTGGCTTTGACACGGCGGTGGAATCCTGGAGTCAGTCTCCGAAAATGTAGATCACAGCACCCATGGCCTCTAGATATTTTCGGCGATCTTCAGTTTGTCTTCCTTAATTTACCCAGCATCTCCACCAAAATGCCACGTGGAAAATTAGGGAAGACCAACTTCGGGATGGGGCAAATTTATTTCAGGCAAGAATAAACTATGAGTGATAAACAAAAGATAAGCAAAAGAGGGAAGTGTACAGAGTGTATAGCAAAATATAAACTTAAAAAATAATACTCTGCTAATAAAATAATAAATATTTTTTTACAATATTGTATTATATATAATCTTGTACCATAAACTGTTGTAGATAGGTTTTTGAGGAAGACGCGCGTGTAAAGTTCGCATATAACAAAACGCTGCGGAAAAAAAAAAAACTAATTTATATATAAGCGCTCAAGGCATATATTAGAGTGATAAGTTTTGAAAATATATATATGGTAATTTAAGCCAACAACCCCATGTTGTATATAACTTATAACAAGATTTTCATGTTGTATAATAGAAACACATCTGTAAATGATTATACGCATGATTGACATGTGTCATTACATTATCATATGTAATGTACTTTGTACAAACTGAGGATAAATAAATAAAACTCTGTAATAGATTAAGAGTTGAGCTAACGCAAAAGATCAAAAACGTCTAAATTCGAGATAGATGGAAGTCACAAAACAACATATAAAGATAGATTGGAAACTGTCAGGACGGCGCCAGTTCAGAATTTTCGCCAGACGACCCACGCTCTTCACATCTGTTGAAATGCAACACCCCCCTTTCTCAGAAGAGGCATATAAAGCCCCCGTCTTTAGCCAAAAATACAGTCACTTTACAGTCACTTGACAGTTAGTTCACCCTCAGCCAAGCCCTCGTAGGTTGTACTCCAGGTCCACCTCATCCACCATGTAGACCAGTGAGAACTTTTCTATCTCCATCTTTCGCTCCTAGCTCAACTTTTATCTGTTCACGGAACTTTTCTTAGTGCAACTGTGTCTTCGTTTTTTGTGTGGACATTCCCAAGCTTTCCACTCTGCCTCGACCACGACTGCCTGTACTTTGTGATAACTTTTAAAGGTCTTCCAAGGTGCAGAGAGGTACTGGAAAACTCCCCATCCTGACTGTTCCTCTCGGTCAACACAGTATAGCGAGAGTTGACAGGGACTCACACCACAGTTTAAGTCGACTGGATACCTCATCACATTTCTAGTCGACAGGATTCTACAAGAGGCTACAGTAACTCAACTCATTACATATATGTATTAAAAATTGATAATATTACTCAAGGATATGTTTTAAAGAAAGGTATGTGAAGTAGTATATAATTAGGATACCCTAACCTGATCACTGAAAATGATTTGCATAAAGAAAAATAAAATACAAGAACTTCCCGCGGATATTCTCATCCAAGTAGATCTAACTTGAACTACTGGAAATCCCTGCTCGAACTGTCTCTGGTCTCTCAGTGAAGAGGTCCACTGTTAGTTGATGATTTAGTGAAAAAGGATCGGCTTATGGACCGATAGGTCTGGGTGGCCATATTACTCCTAGGATGTTAGCTGATGATTTCAACTTTAAATGTCAAGAAAAATGGACTTACCTTTCAGGAATAGGGTAGTTCTATAGGCGGAATCCATGGGCTATAGGCGGAATCCTTGGGCTATAGGCGGAATCCATGGGCTATAGGCGTTGAAGACAATCGGTTCTTCAATCGGATAAGTGGAAGCTGATACCATTTGATTATTTAAAAGCAACAATTATGTAAAATATATCTTCTTTTGAATTGAGAGAAATTATTTACACCATATTATGTCCTAATATATTAGATAAGCGATGTTTCATTCACATATTTTGTTATTTTTAATTTGTTATCATTGTGAAGGGCATATAATTAAATTATCGTGGCCCGAGTTTTTGTGTGAATTCAATTTTTCTTATTTTTAAATAATGAAATATATTTTGCTTTTTTCTTTTATATTATTTTATATATGTAAAAGTTTTGAGAAAATATTCAGTGAAATACTTGCTTTGTTTTCCCCTTCTACGATTTCAGATAGGCGCAAGTCTTCAATTGATATAAAGAAATAAATATATTTTTGAATATTAATATACTTGCTGGTTCTGGATTTCTGAAATTCTTGTATATTTTCACAGTTAGTACATTCAAGAGAATCGGACATATATTTTGGCATGGATTCTGCATTATCATCTTGATATCAATTAATGATCTAGATTTTTCTTTCTAAACCCAACGACTCAGAAATTCTGTTCGAACGAATAAAGCCACAGACTTAAAAGGATCAAATTTGAGCCGGATAAAATTTCTGTGATGAGCCATTAAAATTTCTTCATAATAATAATAATAAAAATTTTATTCGTTTTCATTAAAATTCTAGATTTAGATGCTAATAGGTGAAATGTTGATTCTTCTATCTCTTTTCTCTGCAGGTTATTATCAACTGGTGGTTGTGTCTTGTTCCCATGGAAAGGGGGGTGCACCATTAGTCAGCCACATTTCAGAGTTCCCTGTAGGCCTTCACGGTTATCGTAGCGGCTCGGGGCTCATGACATGGTACTTCGCCCTAAAGGGCAGTCCCTTACTTGTGCTGCTTCTTCCGCCCGCCACGTAAAGGAGGGGTTGGACTTCTGGGCAGGTTATCAACTGGTAACAATATCATATAGAATGTTTGAGTCTTTCTCATTTGGCTGGCAGCCAAAATTCAACAATGATTGCGGTTACCGACGTTTTAATCTAGTTAGGTTGGCCTCTCTTCGTTCAAATATAGAAAACGGCAATACCACAATTCTTCTAGTCTTACCTTACATGTCTTCAAGTCATGCACAATGTTGGACAGAAAATTTAATACAGACATCGTTGAAGTAAAAATCTACCATAATAATAATGGATCTTGAAGAGAAGTATTTTGCCTGGAAGACATTTGTATTTATTCAAAGTAACAGGTACTTAGTACAGAGAGAGAGAGAGAGAAGTTTTTTTTTTTTTTTGTAATACAAATTTCTCTCTTCTCTGACCGAAGTGTCTTATTTAAAGAACTATAATAAAGGAATTTTGACAATATACTTATCTTTCGAATGTTTCAGTGGCTCAAAACTTTTGCCTCGATTTATAATCATCAATATTGAGGATGGAGTGTAATTCAGGACATTTCTTTATAATCACATAGAACGAATTTCTACAATAATTAAACTGAAGATAAAAAGAGATATGTGGCAAAGCTTGTTTCATTAGTGATGAACTTTCTCAAGGATTTCGCCAATTTAATTTACCAGATCGCAACAACTATTGTCTTATCGAATGATAGAATTCTCTGAAATATAAATTTTAACAAAACACTGCCACCGAGGATAAACAAGAAACTTATATTAGATAGCTGTGTTTTGTTACAATTTATATTTCAGAGGATTCTATCATTCGATTTTACAAAAAAATAGTTTTAAGAATGTATTCTTCTGATTACGAGAAGAATCTATATATGAATATTATGCAAAGGAAAACAATAAACTTATTCTCGGTGTTTTGTTACAAACTATTGTATTGTAAGCAAAATATAACGACGATAGAAGAGAAATGTCTTATAAGAACTTTATTCGCAAGCTTTCGGACGTCCTTCTACAGGCTTTACTATGATAAAACCATGGTCATTGCCTTTGTAAAGCCTGTAGAAGGACGTCTGAAAGCTTGCGAATAAAATTCTTATAAAACAAGACTCTTCAATCGTCGTTATATTTTGCTATTTTTATTCGAGGAGTTCAATTTAGTCAATTGTATTTGTTTAATTTAGTTAGAATATTTATGTTTATATAAAGGTTTAATATAATTTTTCTATGATTGTGTAAATATTCATTGAATTTATCATCATCATCTTTTTTGTTTACAAAAAATGTTATATGAAAAATAAAGTAATGTAATTGAACGAAATGGTTGCCCTCATGTTTACTGATCCAATGTTTTAATAATATAAGGTTTATGTTGTAAGAAAATTATACATTGAGAAGAACTATACAGTATTATTAGTTCTGTCCATGTAGTCTGCATTTGAAGGTTTTATTCTTTGTGATGGGGTCTAACCGAACTATGGAAAGAAGACTCTGTAGTTGTGAAAAATTCTCGATTATTTTGGCTTCAGCTCAAAGGACAAAAGCTTGTTGACTAAACTTCAAAGTACTGAGACACACAGGAATATTGTGGGATGATAAAAGTTAAAATCTTTACAGACGTTGCATACAGTCGAGATCATATTTTTTGTGATTATGGTAGCTTTTCAACCTTACATATTTTATTTGATTTTGATGAAAGTCTATATATATATTGATAAAAATCTATTCAACAACAACAACAACAAAAAGCCTTTATTCAGGGTCACTGACCCTATACAGGATTCACCAGAGGTATGCATAAGAACAAAGCAGTGAGACAAAGGAAATAACGATATATACAGAAGAAAAGGAAAAAAAAAGAAAGAGAAAGAGGGAAGCAAGAAAAACAACACAAAAAGAGTAGCAGTAAGAAAGTGAGGAGTGAGTGTCACTTGGCCTTCTTCTGAGATATGGACTTGATAAAAATCTATTCGTTTATTTCTATAAACGGTGTATTAACAATTTATAAAAAGAAGAAAAAAGACATCTCATGATCGTGAAACTAGATGTTAGTGGCTTGCGCCATCTGTCGCAATAAATATGAACTTATCGTTGATTTTTAATTATTCCAGAATTGGTCAAATATCATTTCTTAATCAATCAAGAAAAGCTAACCACGTACGCAGTTCGAGCTGTTGACCCTCATGGTCCAGCCACTTTGCCAGCTAAACACCTCTTGGCAGATTGTCAAGATTCCATTAGATCCTGTGTGGATCTCATGGAATAAAGTCCGCCCTAGACTGACGAGGGCCATTAGCCCGAAACCATGGTCTCTAGGTGAACGCTTTTCAGTTTGCCAAAGCTGGTGTTGTGGCTTTGTCACCGACCCGAGGCCGCTAGTTGCGGCGACGGTCAATAGATGGCGTCTGATTTTAGACGTCTATTTTGACGGGAGAGGCGACCCTTGTCTCTCTCTCTATATATGTGTGTGTTCTAAAAACAATAAAAATATAAAAATGGCAAGGTTTTGGTATTAAAAACAAAATAAGACATATCCTGACCAGGCTCACGTGAGCATTTCTAGATGGCAGAGCGCCATGAGTCCCTTTACACTACGAGAACATTAGATTTGCTTGAACATCTTGCCACAATTTATCATTATTCCAGTCCTCTATATTCTACTGTTCACAACCCCCCAACAACCCTCCACACCATCTGACACCAAATATACGGTAATGTCAAAATATATACACTCATGGACAAAAGGAAGTGGAAAGTCTTTGATGTTGCCTATCGTCTGTTTTTTTTTTTAAGTATACAGAGGCAACTTTGTTCACACTTGGTTATCCCGTGTGTCTTCAATAAAAGACACTGTATATCAAAGGTCAATGTGTATTCAGAGTTATTGTCTGAATCCCGATATACAGGGTGAACCAAAAGTCCCGCACAATTTCAAAAATTAATAACTCCGCGAATATTTGCGCTAGAGCAATGCGGTAAACACCATTGTGTTCAGGATGCAATGGGATTTTTTATGGCAAAAATGATAAATTCGAAATTGATTTTAGTTACAATTTTATTCGCTAGATGGCGCTCTACCAGAATCAGATATTCAGCGGTCAAATTGCTTAATAAATTGAAATATATAACTGATCGACGCGTATTTTTACTTTTTGAATATCAGGAAAGAACCCTAATAATATCAAATAACAAATTAATAAAACACCATTTCGCCAAAAGTAGAAGAATTGGTTGACGATTTTCAAATACAATTTGAGATATGTAAAATAGGTATATGCAAATTAAACATGTAGCAAAAAATATTTATATTTTAGATGGAGTTTTGTGAAATAGATTGAATGTTTGAAAACACTACTGATATCAATATACGATTTTTTGAAATGTTAATATAGTACCGAAAATTATGATGGCACTACTAATAGGATTTCTTGCTATAATGAATGTGTAGTTTCTTAACTGATTGGCGACACTTGACTATTTAACTGGATATTTGTCATGATCTGTTAGGATTTTATAAGTTGTTTTTTCCTAGATTAGTTTATTTATATTTTGACCAGATGACTGGACGGTTTTACATGTATATAAATTGGTTTTTAATGATGTAAATTAGTGAGTTATGAAAGGAAATTAAAAGTGTTGATTTTCTAAGAGGTGTTAGTGTTTACTCTGCTCGATTGGTAGACTAGGAAAGAATTGGTTCCTAACAGGTTATGGGCCCAGCACGCTTCCACTGCGCCGTAGAGAGAAATTAGAAGTTTAGGCTAAAGAAGAAAAAGCTAAAAGGGAAAGCCAAGAAAAAAAGTTTATGCTAGACTGAAGAAGATAAAGCTAACTAAGATAGAGAAAAGAATTTGATTATAAGAAATTTGAGTGATTTAAAGACTGAACTTTGTGCAACGAAGAAGAAGAAGAAAAGCTTTGAGTTATAATTTTTTTGTCAGATTTGCATAACTGGAAATATCGATGGCTGACGAGTTCAGAATACCTAAACTTGATGGTAATAATTATTATTCCTGGGCTATAAGAACTAAATCTATTTTGATCCAGAAGGATATATGGGATGCGATTGAGCCTGGATTTCCTAGGGAAACTACAGAAAAACAGAAGCGGAAAGATAGCTTGGCATTATCCGTCATATTATTAGCAGTTGAAGATTCATTCCTAGATGACATCGGTGATTGTAAACGAGCGATCGATGCATGGCAGATGCTGGAGGATATCCACACAAAGTATGGATTACTGCATATATTGCAGCTACTGAGAGAATTTTTCAATATTGTCGAAAGAAATGACGAAGACATGAAGGAATATTTCGCGAGAATAATGGAATGTCATAGAAAATTAGCAAAGTGCCACCATGGATTTGGGGATGGCGAATTGGCTTTGATTATGCTATTGGGATTACCAAAGAGTTACGAGCCGCTGATTCTCAGTTTAGAACAGCAAGAAGAGAAGCTATCTACTAGTGTGGTAAAATTCAAGTTACTTTTAGAAGAAAAAAGACAGAAACAGCGTCAAATTCCTCAAGAAGATCCTAATTGCGCTTTTGCGGTAAGAAGAAAAGAGGATACATGCAAATCACCATGTCAAGAGCGAAAAATATTTGAATATGATCAACCAAGGAATTATCATAATACGTGGACGGAAGGGAAAAGGGAAAATTATAACTACCCGAGGCAGATAAGGTGTTTCAGTTGTGGCAGATTAGGGCACATAGCTAGGAATTGCAGATTTGCCAACTCCTCAGGGAGAATTAGCGAAGGTATCTCCAGGCAGATAAGGTGTTTCAGTTGTGGCAGGTTAGGACACATAGCAAGGAATTGCAGATTTGCCAACTCCTCAAGGAGAATTAGCGAAGGTATGCTGAAACAAGGTACGCTAGACCTGACTCATAAGGTCCTATTTGCGAACGGCTTTGAAGACAATAATTCGCAGAATATCTGGTTTCTGGACAGTGGAGCTACTGAACATGTGACGTCGAACAGACTGAAATTGACGAACACAAAAAGTATTTCAACTTCAGTAGAAATGGCTAACAATGAGAAAATAAAAGTATCAGAGATGGGTGATGTAACAATCAAACTCGGTCACGAATATGGAGGTGAAACCTTGTTCTTGGAAAACGTTTTATACGTTCCTGAGTTAGACGGAAATATTTTGTCTGTTGGAAGGATTGAGGAAAGAAGAAACAAAGTATTATTCCAGAATGGCAAGGCCTCTGTTTTTGGAAGTGATGGCGGGTTAATTTTGAAATCTAATAGAAGAGGAAGAATCTATACAGTGGAAGAACTAAAGAAGGAAGATGAAGGGGAATACCAAAATGAAGCTGCGATCCCAAGAGGATATTCAGGGACTGATGAGGAAACAATATCGGTAGAGAAAGATCTGAATAACTTAGAACGAAAAGAGGATGAAGAGCAGGCCTGTGAAGACGAAGAACTGAGGAGAGAAGACGAAGAGGAAGGCCAGAATGAAACTGTAATCCCAAGAAGATCTTCAAGAATTGCGGCTTGGCGGAGGGAGTATTGCAGATATTCTAACTGGGGGAATTGGAAGAGTTAAACTAACCAGGATCTTGACCACTCTAGGCCTCCGATGAGGGTATGAAAACAACTTTAAAATGGGGGGGCATTGTTAGGATTTTATAAGTTGTTTTTTTCCTAGATTAGTTTATTTATATTTTGACCAGATGACTGGACGGTTTTACATGTATATAAATTGGTTTTTAATGATGTAAATTAGTGAGTTATGAAAGGAAATTAAAAGTGTTGATTTTCTAAGAGGTGTTAGTGTTTACTCTGCTCGATTGGTAGACTAGGAAAGAATTGGTTCCTAACATGATCCAACAAATGAAATATAGAGGGGAGTGACAAAATATATTTGTCGTACTTTATTCCAAATATCCAATGGGATTGTCAAATGTTATCATTGTTTATTATATTGTACATAATTTTTAAAATGTATCCCCTCAAATAAAAATCATTTTTTTGCGTTGAAAAACGTGGTAGTAAAATCATTTTGTATTATATTTTGCGCAAAATTTCTAAAGTTGGGGGTGCTCAGAGAATATTCCTTATGCTATTCTTCTAATGAGCGAAAAGCGATAAACTAAACATAAGAAGTAAAATTGTGCGTACCAGTGTTATTCGAGAAGTTATAACACTTTGGCCTGCACGACATAATATAAGATGTGAGCAAATGACAAACAAAAAAATTACTGTTCATCAAAAAAAAAAAAAAAAAAAAAAAAGAGTCAATATGTGAGGACAGCATTTATTATTCCCATAACCCAACACAAAGAACTGCAAAATATTGGTAGATAGTATAATACATGGCAGCTTATATAACACATGAGGTAACTGCCTTCTCTCTTGTATTAGGTCACAATCCTTGCTCAATGTGGCGCCCCTTATTCTCAAACACCGCCTGCAGACGATAGATGACAGAATGGACAGCATTATATAATATTTCTGTTGTAATTTATAAAACGTGACATCTGATAGAAGCCTTCAACATGGCCAATGTGGGGCCAAGGCGTCAAGTCTGGTGATCTTGGAGGCCACTGGTATATAAAGTGGCGACTTATCATAGATTTTCACCGAACGTACCTTCAGCAATTGTTTGGCACCGCGGGAGATATGAGGAAGTCCTCCATCTTGCATGAATGTTATTTCTCTTAGTGCTTGTCTGTCCTGCAATATGAGAATAACCTTTTCTCTCAAAAGTTGAACATAACGTTCACCAGTACAGAAACGGTTTTAAAAGTTCTTCCATTGATTTTTTCAAAGAAAAATGGCCCATTAAAAAAAGAAGAAGTGAACCCACACAAAACTGTAACTCTGGGCTGATGAAGTGGTATTTCTGTAAAAATCCTAGGGTTTTCTGTTGCCCAAATGCAGCTGTTTTGAATGTTAAATTCTCCGTTTAGAGAAAAATGAGCATCATCTGTCCACAGAACATTCGACAGCCAGTTTTCATCAATATCAATTTTCCGGAAAACCCATGCCGCGAATTCTTGATGCTTCTCAAAATCGCTGACTTTCAACTCGTGAAAACTTTGAATTTTGTATGGGTATTTTAAGAAAAATTCTAAATGTGTGTTCTCTCCAAATTGTTCCATACGAAATCCCCGTTTGTCGAGAAGCTTGTCGAGCACTTACTTCTCCATACTTGGATAACGTTTCAATAGCTTTAACATTCTGCAAAACCGTAACAGCCACTAACTTGCATGTCGATGGTCTTCCACTCCGAGGTCTTGCTTCCAGAGATCCAGTTTCCTCGAAATTTTTAATCATTCGCCTTAGAGAGTAGCAACTCATGGGTCCTTTACCGCTTCGAATACCTTTAAAGGAACGAAAGGCTCGTAAAGCTTCAGTGCCAGATTCTGAATTTCAATAAAAAAATTCACCAAGAGTGCTTTATCCTGTAGTGACGGCATTCCAGGGGGGGAGTCCGACCACACCTCCCTGCGGTCCCTCCTGGACCCTTAGAATATTTGAACAAATTCTGGTTCGTTTCCAAGGTGACTAACGTGGCAACGGCACCCATTTTCCAATGAAGAGCAAAACCGATATCTCCAGTAATGCTACCGCGTCCGGGGTAACCGCCGCGTCAGGAGCTGCAGCTCGAGCTCATGATGAGAAATCTACTACGAGGACACAAATTCAATCTACTACAACTCAATATAAATGGTACCCAGAGGAAAACAAGAGCTGACTTGTCTTCTCCGTGACAACAATGTGCATATTGCTTATCTTAAGGAGACAAAATTGAATCAGAATCTGGGATTCAATTTCAAAGGTTATACAACACTACGAAAGGACAGACCGGGAAAATTCGGAGGACCACTTGCCGTTTTGATTAAAACTTTAGAAATCATATTTAAGGAAATCGCCTATAATCCGAGTAAGCCTACAGAAACCACGACAGAAGCTCAGGCAATAGAAATCTATCTCCCAGATAAAACAATATCAATCATACATTTTTATCACCCCGATAATATTAGCATAAATCCAGGCCTGATAGAGACATTAAGTGAAGCGTTTTTGGATATCACAATCATACTCGGCGATTTTAACGCCAAAAGTCCAACTTGGGGATCACCTGTCCAGGATAACAAAGGTCAGCAGGTTGAGGACATGCTAACCGACCTCGACCTTACACCGTTAAATAACGAAAAGAACACCTATCTATCCAAGTCCACAGGCACAGAATCCGCAATAGACATCACAGCGATAAATTACAACATCGCACCCACAACACAATGGAAAATCCTGAAAAGTGCAATCAGTGACCACAGACCAATTTTAATAACCTTAAACTTCAAAATTGAGAATGTCCAATAGAATAAAAGAACACTGGGAAAAAATCAAAGCTAGAAGAACTGTGCAACGAAGAATTAAATCACAGAACGATTGACAAAAACTTGGAAAAATTCTCTTCGAACATATCCAAAGCAGAAAAAGCATCGATACCTAGAGGTAGACGTAAAGACCTGTGGATACCTTACTGGAAGGACCACAACATCGAGGCAATGATTGCAGAGAGAGACAATATCATTGAACTTCTTAAAACAAATAAAATAGAAGAAAACATAAAGGAACTCATTGAAATTAGCCACAAAATAGAACAAGAAATTTGGATATTCAAACAAGAAAAATGAGCAGAATTCTGCGAAAAAATGGATCCAAGAAAGGACAGCCATCACTAGAATATAATTAGAGTGTCATAAAACAATCAAAACCAACACCAATCCTCCAATACTCTAACCGATATGAATAGAACCGCGAGAACGAACAAACAGATGGCTGACATAATTGCTGAATATCTTTCAAGCACTTCCAGACTCAGCTATACGAATGAAGACAGGACTCTAAAAATAATATAAACAAGTTAGTTAAACAAGCAATAAACTACCACCAACAATATATTTTCTCGAGATACTTCACACTGAATGAGCTGAACTCATCAATAGAAAAGTTAGATCCAAGAGGTCACCAGGAGATGATCTAATCTTTGGTCAAATGATTAAACACTTTGGATACGAAGCTAAAAATTCAACTCCTACGAATATTGAACATTTCATGGCAAACTGGTAAACTACCAAAGAATTGGAAGATATCAATTATAGTGCCAATACTGAAACCAAACAAAGATGCCAAGGAATGCAAGAACTATCGGCCAATTGCTCTTACCAGCATACTTGGTAAAATAACAGAACGAATTATCCACTCTAGGCTCATAGTCTGGCTCACTAAAAATAATAAAATAAACTTCTACCAAACTGCCTATAGATCCCAGCACTGTACAACTGATCAACTGTTCTACTTCTGCCAATCAATAATAGATTCGTTCCAGGAAAAACCGCCAAAGAAGACAACGGCCGTATTCCTGGATATGACCTCAGCTTTTGATCGAGTGTATAGGGAGAAATTATTTGAAAGGCTGCACAACATCGGAGAAAGAGGAAAAAAACTTAATCTGGATTGCACACTTTTAAGGGGAAGAAGGATAAAGGTTCGGGTCAATGGAGCATTTTCCAAGGACCGAAGAAAATAGGCTGGTGTACCTCAGGGATCTGTGCTCAGTCCTCTACTCTTCTCGCTATATATTAACTGTTGTTTATGTAAATAGATGAAGATTATTTGTATTCTTCAAAGCCTCATCATGTAAAAAAATATATGTGTATACGAGGTGTGTTCAAAAAGTATCGCGACATTTGAATTTTCGCGGGTTACGTATATTCGAATTTCGATCTTTTTGTGGCTTTATGTTGGTACTCATGTCTCTCACTTATGCCGACAAGCTCGGCTATTTTGAATGTTCACTTAATTGTTGACAGCTGCTTTGCTTGCAGGTGTTTTGGATCGTCTTCGATTTTTACCTATTTAAAAAAATGGATCAAAGAACCTGTGTTTAAAACGAAATTAAGTGCGCGGATGCATTCCGAATGTTGACTGTGGCATACGGAGAAGCTACCTTGGACCGAAGCAACGTTTATCGGTGGTACAAAATGTTCTCAGAAGGCCGAGAAGATGTGAACGACGAAGAGCGTGCCGGACGCCCGAGCACTTCAACAACAGACGAAAAAATTAATGAAGTGGAGAAAATGATATTGGCCAATCGTCGAATCACCGTTAGAGAAGTTGCTGAGGACCTAAACATATCGATTGGCTTGTGCCATTCGAATTTTATCAATTATTTAGGCATGAGACGGGTCGCCGCGAAATTCGTATCAAAATTGCTCAATTGCGACCAAAAACAGCATCGCATAAACATTGCTAATGAGATGTTGGACTCTGTCCGCGACGACCCAAATTTGCTCCAGAGGGTCATAACTGGTGACTAAGCGTGGGTTTATGGTTATGACGTGGAAACCAAAGCTCAATCATCTCAATGGAAGCTGCCGCACGAACCAAGACCGAAAAAAGCGCGCCAAGTTCGGTAGAATGTGAAAGTTTTGCTGACAGTTTTCTTCGATTGCAGGGGCGTGGTGCATCATGAGTTCTTGCCACAGGGTAAAACGGTCAATAAGGAATATTACCTGCAAGTTATGCGCAATTTGCGCGAAGCAATCCGCCAGAAACGCCCGGATTTGTGGAAGAGCAAAAATTGGCTTTTGCACCACGATAACGCCCCTGCTCACACATCGTTGCTTGTGCGCGACTTTTTGGCCAAAAACAACACACTAATGATGCTACAGCCACCGTATTCCCCAGATCTGGTCCCCTGTGACTTTTTCTTGTTCCCTAAACTGAAGAGGCCCATTAAAGGACGACGTTACGCTACGCTTGACGAGCTAAAGACGGCATCGAAGGAGGAGCTGAAAAAGATTTTAAAAAATGAATATTTGAAGTGCTTCGAAGATTGGAAAAACCGTTGGCACAAGTGTATAATATCTCATGGGGATTACTTTGAAGGGGACAAAATAGGTATTCATGAATAAATAAATAATTTTTGAAAAAACACAAAAGTCGCGATACTTTTTGAACACACCTCGTATAAATAGAACATTTGTTGTTGGCCAAACGTGAAGAATAAGAGCTAAATAAAGAATCATGGTCAAGTTTGAGCTGGTGTACGTCTAATTACGAAACAACAAAAGTGGCGACGAGGATGCGGGATCTACAGAGCCAGTAAAAAGCTTAGGAAAACGGCGTCTACGCAAGTATAAATACTACATCTTTGAAAGTATCTGGATCAAGAAAAAAAGGAGTAGAAAAGATCAGCATGACAAGTTCAAAGTTAATAGTACCTTTTAGATGCTATAGCCTAGTGCCCAGTAGCCTATTTCTGTTCCACCAGATAGCGCTCTGCCTTCTGAAAAGCACATGTGATCCTGGTCAGGATATGCCATCTTATTTTTGATTACACAAGTATAAACTAAAAAACAATTGAAGTAAGATATAAGAAAATAAAAATTCCGGAGCTAACTAAATTGGGATTACGTTCGTTTTCTGGTAGTGCCTCTGGGTGGTTTAGCAATAGATAACTATAAATTATATATTGATGCTAAATTTAACTGCCATCTCCTGAGTATCTCCTTGAACTAGCGGACTCCGGTCGGTGACAAAGCCACAACACCAGATTTGGAAAACCCAGAATGTCGAAATGGGGACCCTGATTTCTGGCTAATGGTACTCTTCAGTTAAAGTTGCCTCTGGTTTCATGAGATTCTCCAGGGTTCGTGGAATATTCATGATTCTCCAGGGTTCGTGGAATATTCATAATTCGCCAGAGATGTGTGTGTTTAGTTGGAAAAGTGGCTAAGCCGAAATATAGGTGGAAATTTCGATGATATTGTGACCTGTAAAATACCCGAGTTAAAATAAACGGTAAAACTGAGCGTCATTTATTGACCGATTCCTAAACAAGCGGACTCGGTCGGTGTCTAGCCACAGCTTATAATTATATCACATATTTTTGAAAGAAATGCTCTCTTTCTATATGCAGCTGGGTAAATATGAACTCAGGAAAAACGTTGGCATCGCTCAGGTAATTCATATTGTGATACATTATCGCGCCATCTGTTGTGAAAATTCGAAACTATTATAGACGCGTATGTTTCTTTTACAAATTGAACTATTTCTACTGCCCTTACTGCAATGAAAAAATTATTGGGAGGGCCTGGCTCATCATTGGGGAACCCTTCTATGGTAGAATAAACTGACGAAACCGCTGGGAGGGTTCACCACTGATGAGCCAGGCCCTCCCATTAATTTTTTGATGGCAGTAAGGGCAGTAGATTTTTTTTTTTTTTAATCAAACGCGTCTATAATAGTTTTGAATTCATATTGTATTTTATAACCAACAATCATAATATGAAAATCACTAATAAAAATATTATAACTTTGAACTCTCTCGCTCGATTTATTTTTATAATAACACACATAAATTTCTTTAAAATTTTGAAATAGGGTAATATTTATATTATATATTTATATTTATATTATTTATAGGGTAATCTATATATATATAAAATTGAATGTCTGTGTGTGTGTGTATGTGTCTGTGTGTCCTCTATGGATTCGAAAACCATACATCCAATCGCCGTGAAATATTGGGATATTATTAGGTGTATCTCCGGAAAGGTTTACGAAAAATAATATCTTGAATATCTTTAATATCCTTAGAGTTATTTGCAGATTTGTAGCTTTAACTCGCAAGCAGCGCCACCATTGAGACGGAGATAGGCTTTTTCAAGATGGGGAGTAATGTTAGGAGAGAGGAGCGCGTCTCGAGGCGGGTGCTCACGTGTCACTGTTAAAAACCTATTTGTTTTGGCTACATCTTTTCCCGTGGACTTAACGATAACTTTTCTAAAACTTATTTCAAATTTCATGTATAATTATTTTTACATCATTTAGTTTAGTATAATTATTTACTATAATTTCCTATCGTTCAATTATTATACTTTTTGTTCTTAAACATTATTTAAGACAATAATCTTTAATATTAGAAAGTGCTTTGCCAAAAGTTTGGAGTGGGGCAGACCCCGTGCGAGAATGGATTCGCCCGGCCGCCGGCCGACAGTCAAAGTACCCACCGACCAATCAGGGCAGAGTTGGTGACACAGCTATGCCAAGTAGACAAGAAAAAAAGCCTCGCGGGAGCTTGCCCAAGATGACCTCCGGGAACTTCGTCCATCTTCCATAAACGAACATGAATTTATTCAACCTTATCGAGTATTTTTCAAGGGACCGGGAAAAAATGTTCACTAGATAAAACGATGATTTTGTAATGTAGAAAATTAGGAAAGACAAAATTCAGAATGACACGGCACACAGGGACCGGGAAAAAATGATCACTTTATCAGTTTCAAATTATCAAAATATATCTATTTCTTTTTATAAGTCTATAGAGAATTGTTTTAACAAATGTTCGTTAGACAGACCTTTACTCGGGTACCGATTAATATTGAATTTATTCAACTTATCGAGTATTTTTCAAGGGACCGGGAAAAATGTTCACTTTATCGAGAGATTCGTTATACAAACCTTTACTCGGGTAAAACACGGGCAAATGTTCGTTAGACAAACCTTTACTCGGGTAAAACCTCGGGCGAAGCCGGGTACGTCCGCTAGTCTATATATATAAAAATGAATGTTTGTATGTTTGTCTGTTGGTTGGTTGGTTGGTTGGTTTGTATGTCCGGTATACAAATTCGCAGTAGTTCACTAATTCAAACCAAAATTTCCATACATAGGTAAAAAATAACGAGGATGACGATAGGCTATTTTAAAAAATATATAAATCAATTATTAAAACTATATATTCAAATTATTCTAAATAGCTCATC